>NW_020769346.1:6683036-6702616 GCF_900518735.1 Pseudonaja textilis | reverse complement strand
AAGAAAGAAAGAAAGAAAGAAAGAAAGAAAGAAAGAAAGAAAACTCTTAGAGCAATTTGCCAATGTTAAATGAAAGCACATAATAGTCAACTGGCTGTAATTATATCTTTATGGTAAAACAGCTCATTTTTCAAATACTGGTCTAGAATAATTTATATCACATGTAATATTATGTATCACAAGCTACATTTGAAAGTTATGATATGATTATGCTACTTAAACAATTTGGAATGGGTAAGATAATAACATTTCCAAGGTTGCCCTAGTTTGAAAAAAAACTACTCACAGTAATTTTCCTCTACAATGAGTGAGAATTATGCAAGAAAGACTGTTAACTCGGCAAAATAATACCACTCTGGAGTTGTGCATGACTTAAACCTATCTGCCTAAATAAGGTATCTATATCATTTGCCTCAGCTGCTCTCCTGTACCCACAAGATATACAGCAAGCATAGAAACAAAGATCCTCTATTCCTTTGTCAAGGAACAGTTAAGATAAGGAGCTTGGCATCTGGAAAAAGAAACCCATTTATCACTGCCTATGGTAAAATACACAGGTACAAACATCAGGGGTTTTTTTAGATCAAAGCTCTCTGCGTTGCCAGTCAAATCACTTTTGTTTTTCTCTTTTTTATCCCTTTTCATTATCTTGTTATAAATCATTGTATTATTTCCATAACTTGATGTTTATTTCTTTGAAAATTATTAACTTTCTATTACTTAAATGACTTGAGGATATTATTTCTTTCTTTTCTCTAACAATTTCTAAATATTTTATTAATGTTGATTATCATTGACTCAGGTTATTGCTAGCTCTGATCTCACCATGTGAAAAGGCTGGCTCTTTGCTTCTCTTTGAATTTTGTCTCCAGAAGTTTTATTAATTAGTTAGCTTTATTTTATTTTGTTTTTAATGAGAATCCCTCCAAGGCTGAGAGGCCCAATTTTATATTGCCAAATCATTCACTTCCAAATCCATCATCACTTTTTGTTTTTAACTCTGAAGTTCCTCTATAACTCCCAATCTTCTGAATTTAATTTTTTTTCCCCACTAGCATATTTGATTCTGCTAAACATATTAATTTCAAATATTTAAAAAACCCTCTTCTTGCTCACAATTGTCTATAGGTTGAAGAGATACAATCTTCAACTCAGTGACAGTCACATGAGGGTTCAAAATCTGCTGGATGGCAGGTGTAGGATTGTGATCAAAATCCCACCCTTTTCAATATTTGCACAATATGATACATACATACAAAAGGGTGGGTTGATCTAAGGCCCGTCATCTTGCCAATTTTGTCCCTTCCAGCACCTTCCCCCAAGGACACTGCTGCTTGTACCATTGAGCAGAAATTCTCTGCATTATTTTTCTATTGTTTCTCATTCATTTTTATGGAATAGAATTTATGTTCAATATTCTTTTAAAGGGGAAAGATATTTCTGACAAATCTTCAGAAATTGAGAGTTATTTTATGTATTAAAATAAAAGGCGGCCAAATTCTTTCTAGTACTGTAGAAGGATCTCTAGTCCTTGTAACCTAAGGAAATGCATTCATACGACATCTTCAGAAGTGGTACAACCATTGTATTGAAAGGGAAAATCTACTTGAAAAATGGTTAAAGAATCTATCTTCTATCTGGAGAAATCTCTCTCTTATTCTCTATGCTGGTGGAGAATTTTAAAAGGCCATTGTGTCCACTTTTATTTTCTGTTGTTTTTGAACTAGATGGAGGAAGAAGAAGGAGAGGGAGGGGAAGCAAAAAAGACTGTATTGAAAGCAGAGTACATAAAAATATTAAGGAACAATAAAATATAGGAATAATAAGTAGGATGGCTGTCAAATTTATATACATAGAATATGAAAGAATGCTAAAGCCCACCAAGTAAAAACAGAATCCTAGATCATATTTAAAGTATGTAAGGCAGCAAGAATTGCAAGAATGCTTACTCAATAAATAACCCTAAAGGTTTATGCTGTAAAAGAGTAATAAAATATTTAGATATTTAAACATGATAAAACACAGACACACACATTAAATAATAAAGATCTATCAGGAATTATTTCCATCTGAAAATCATACCAATATATACAGGGGTAAATAAAAACAAAAGAAATTTCAAGATGGCAGCCATCAACTTGAGCTTTTTTACTTAAACCTTGCCAACACAAAAGTGATATTGTGTATTCTATAGTTTTATTTAGCTGCATGTTGAGTCTACATTCAAATGTCACATGTGAAAGTTGCCACTAGGATAAAGGATTAGTTTATTTGGATTAGGTCATCTTCAAGAACGATGACAGAAGCTGCAAAAATGAATATGCATCAGTTAGAAAAATTTTGTAAGGAAGTCTTGACAGTGAAATAAACAGGCTTTTGAGAGCAACCTATATATCCCATCATCACTTTCTCAAAAGCTTGTCAACTTGCTTTCACCAGGCTGTGTTTACATAGCAATTAAAGTAAGCTTATAATGTCTTCACCTACTTATATAATCCAGAAGGAAATACATGACCTTACCTCATCCATTATTCATCTGACTGCATGGTCGATATGTATAGTAGGGCATTTATTTTGAGAGCTTTTTATGCCAGGTGCTGAAACCCAGCCTGTTCCAATCCACCTTTTTCCCAATGTGTTAATATTTACTGAAATTATAAAAAACTATTATGTTTGGCAGTGGAGGGAGTGGAGGGGAAGAAACAATTTGAAGTTTTGAAACTGGAATGTTTCAGCTTTGAACAAGTTGAGATACTTAAGACTTATGAAACTGCCATTGAGTAAAGGAAAAAAATCAGATAAAGGCTATCGAGTGTTTTTTTTTAAATAACCATATCCCAATAGCTTTGACAGCAGAAGAGGCACAACATCAAATATTCTTAACTGCAGTCCAAAACCAAACAAGACAATTTGTTTATATAATGCTGTATGAATAATGACTGAGAACTTCTGGCTTTTGAAATTTCTCATGGTATTGACAGTCTATTAGAATTGAAGCTAGAGCAAAAATAACTGATGCCCCCTTTTCCATTCTTGTTTTAATATGTCATGATCCTCCCACTGCAAATAATGGAAATGGGGATGGGTGAGAATTTCACTATACCTTCTCTTGAATAAACCTAATTAATTATTACATTTTGGGATCTGACAGCAGTGTAGTAGATAACAAAGATATGGACTTTAATGTTTTTGTTTTCTATAAAGTATTCTCAAGTTTCAGAGCTTTCACAGCAGCTAAAGTAGGGCAGGGGCAAAACTTAAAATTCTGAACAATCAGTAAAAGACTATCAAATATTAGAATTCAGATACCTATTCTCTAAAGATAAGGATAAAGGTTTGCCCTTTTCCAGTGATGTCTGACTCTAGGAGGCAAGGGAACCAGCGTTGTCTGAAGAGGCTTCTGTGGTTGTATGGCAGGGATGGGATTCTCCCGATTTGGACCAGTTCAGTTCTGGGCTTGCCCATATACCCCTGCTCTTTCCTGTGCTTTATTTCCTGTTTTTAGAGCACAACTGATTGGTATGGAAAAGCGGTTTTATTCAGCAGTTTTATTCACAGGGACTGCAGTTGAAGAGTTGAAAATGGGCTTTTTAAAATGCGGATTGTGCATGTGGAGCACAGGTTTGGCACGCATTCACTGAACTGGTTATCAGTTGAATTGCACCCCTGTTATACGGTCATATGTCGAGACACACAGAATGCTTGTGCAAACTCCTTTTATTTGAAAGATCTCCAAGGAAGAATTACAGCCATAATGCTGTAGGTATTCCAAGACTTTTTTTTATGCCTGGGAAGAGATTATTTCTTTCAGTTAGCACAATTTGATTTTCTTATAAGTAGAGAACTATGTAAAAGGAAATACTAAGGTAACTAAGGGTTTCAGGCAATGATAGCCAAACGAGGATTAAAAAACAAACAAATATAAATTAGGTCATGTGGTGTCCCAATTAAGGAATATTTTCAGTAATACTATTTCATTGTTTATCAAATTGCTGATACAATTCTCTATGTCAAAAAGTAAATGAAACCTTCCTCAAGCCCCATCAAAGGACTACTATATGTCTATTCTGTGCAAGTCCAATTTCTCCCTTCTATCTATCCTAAATATTCTACTTCTGATACCCATGTTAATATTTGTCAGTTTTGTCAAAAGCCAAAATGCAAGTAGAACCTATAATATTCAAATAGCAAAAAATATATTTACAGGTAGTCCTCGACTTACAACCACAGTTGAGCCCAAAATTTTTGTTGCCAAGTGAGACATTTGTTAAGTGAGTTATGCCCATTTTATGACCTTTCTTGTCACAGTTGTTAAGTGAATAACTACAGTTGTTAAGGTGGTAACACAGTTATTAAGTAAATCTGCTACCCAATTTATTTTTTTATTTATTAGAACATTTATATTTCCACCTATTCTCAAAGCAGCTTATAGGGATATACAGTAAAAAAAATCATACGTAAAAAATAAAATGAATAAAAGAAAACAATAAAATAATATAATAGCCCCCTACCCCTCATCCCAGTGACAACATATCATGCAAGCCATTTAATGGGCTCCATCCCACTCTGGGTTCCCCACTGGCAGAACCAGTTCTTCAGTGTCTTGCAAAAGAGTATTAATGTGATGACCCAGGTCACAGTACAAAGAATCACACAAACAGCTGGCAGTTTAAACTGCCCCTTTATTGCTCCAAAGTTCCCCAAATGCTCCCATGTTTCTAGCAAGTCTGGAGCAGAATGATAACAAAACACCGCACAAACCTCAGGCAGCTACTGGCTGAAATTAGTCCTGCCCTGCACTGTCTGCAGCAAGGCTGCTCAGCAGTAAATCCAAAAGTATTTGACAAATCAAGGAGTTCAAGGAACAAAGATCCAGGTAATGGATCCCACAGGAATGCAAGGACTCTTGGCAAGTTCAAACTTCAGCACGCACACTTCAGAAACTCAGCATTTGTTCCCAATAAATGCCCCTCCCCACAGCACCTCCTTAAGTCTCATTCCCACCCTCCATGTGTCTTGTGAAGATGGACAGGCACTCATCTTTTGCATAGACTGCTCTGTCTGCGCTGATTACTCCTCCTCTCCACTCGCTGAGCCCTTGGATCAGGAGGGAATGGTCCTGGCTCCTTGTCTGAGCTCTGTCGCTTATGTTCCTCCTGCCTCTAGAAATGGAGAAAGCAGCTCCGTTGGCCTTAGAGGAAACTGGGGGACGCTAGAGTCAGTCCAGGAAAGGTTTTTCTGAAGTAGTAAGGCATTTTCCAGTTTCCTCCAAGGTCAAGGAAGCCTCCTGCTCCATCTCTGCAATGGTCATAAGTGTGAAAAATGGTCATAAGTCAAGTTTTTTTCCATGCTGTTGTACCTTTGAACAGCCACTGAATAAACTGTTGTAAGTCCAGGACTAATTGTACATTCAAACTTTAAAATTGTGTGTTTCCTGTGTTATTTATTTTATTATGAAAGCTTACCTTTCAAGTACTACTGAGAAACCAATAACATAACTTAATATAATTGACAAAGTGAGAAGTGGTGCTTGAATAAAATGAACTGTTGAACTCAGAGGAAACAACAGAGATCTGTTTTGGATCCTTTACAGAAGGCTAGTGCTTAGAGGAAGAAATGCAGGTGTCAAGATGTAAGTTATTAATTCTATACTGCTCTAAAATTGAACTATAGAGACTGGTTGTCATAGGAAAAGACCATATGACTGAATGAGTTCAATGAAGTTAATTTCACTGTCAGACATGTATGTCTAAAGGAAGAGTAAGAGATACAAACAAATGTGCATGTTAACAACATCATTACTTTTTACTTGTATTAGTTGTCATGATGCCAGTTATCAATTGTGCAATTGTGTCAAAATACATGTGTTGTCATTTTTATACCCTCATAACATGTATGGGTAGCCATTTCTGTCACATTATCTTCCATATATGGAAATCAAATACTAAGTATTTTATAAAAAATATTTTAAATAAGTAAAATAAAGGATTTTATAAGTAAAATTCTGGAAGCTAACTGAATCTCAGTGCAAATAGTAATTCAGTAGGTCTTTAAAAATATTATACTGTAAATAAGCACAGTGCTTTATTAGGCACCCAGGTAATTGCCTATATTAAAAGAATAGGTAAGGAAAAGATTAATATTCATCACAATAATTAAATAATTATAATAATCATTATTAAATGCATAATTGTTAAAGCAATCATATTAAAATATTTCATTTTGGTATTATTCATCTACTGCCATTAGTAGTGTGTAAATCAAGTGTTATTAAAAATGTTGTTGTTAAGTTTGAGCAATGAGAGGCTGAACCAGAGCATGAGTGCAACAGTACTTTATTTACAAATAAAGGGCTGACCGTGCTTGCCAAGCCTGGAACTGGCTCGCAGCAATCAGCGGCCAGTTGGACCCCGCAGCCTGCTTTTATAGCTGGCTGCTGTGGAGAACTGACCAATGGGAATGGGGGAAATAACGCCCACACAAGTGAGTGGACCTGAGTGAGAACTCCTAGAGTCCTCAGGACATAACACCCCTTCCCCCCAGATGCGAACACGCATAGTCCTTGAGGTAGATGGGGGGTTTGTGTTGGCGCCCGGAGCGGCGCAACTCGGGAACATTGTCTGACTGTTCGGCATCAGTCTGTGACGGTTGAGCGGGCATAGTGTCACCAACACTCTCTCTGGACTGGACATCCTTGGAAACCACCGGGTTGGTTTCTGGAGTCAAACTCTTGTGGGTTGGATCCGGTTGATCAACTCTCTGGGCGCTGTTGTCCGGGTTTGGGCTGACCGGAACGACCGCTGGCGCAGACTGGTCACAGGGTGCGATGTGGCTGGGTGGCGGATGGGACGGTTCCCCTTCGACTGGAGACTCTGGATCCTTGTTTGCGAGGTTGCTGAGGCGCCTTCTGAGTTGGTCTATGTGTCTCCTCCAGACGCGACCGTCCTCCAGCCTGACTCTATATGATCTCGGCCCGGTGACGGCGATGACTTCGCCCGGAATCCAAAGTGGGTCCCCAGCGAAATTCCTGGCGAATATCGGCTCCTGTAACATAAAATGTCTAACCCCCGAAGTGGAAGCGAGGGGAGAGTCAGGGCAGTATTGTGGGTGCAGTCTATCCAATACAGTCCTCAGGCGTCGGCCCATCAGAAGTTCCGCTGGGGACTTATTGGTGACTGCACAGGGGGTTGAGTGCTGGCTCATCAGGAACCGTGAGAGTTTGTGGTGCCAGTCATCTCTGCCAAACCTAGCGAGGGCCTCTTTGGTGGTCCTGACGGCCCTTTCAGCCAACCCATTACTCGCAGGGTGAAATGGGGCTGTGAAAATGTGGCGAATGCCTAGGTTGGCTGCAAAACGGCTGAATTCTACTGATGCGAACTGTGGGCCATTATCGGAGACCAAGGAGTCGGGTAGTCCATGGGTAACGAACAGGCGCGTTAACACGTTGGTGATTGCTAGTGTGGTTGTTGTGGATAGCTGTGCCACGTCTATCCACTTGGAATAAGCGTCCACGACCACTAGGAACATCTTTCCATGCACGGGGCCGGCCAGATCGATATGGATTCTCGACCAAGGGGCGCTGGCGCTCTCCCATCTGGTAGGAGTGGCGATGGGGGGAGCAGGACGGGATTCCTGGCAAATGCTGCAGGAACTTACCCACTTGACAATGTCCTCGTCTAGACCCGGCCACCATACGTAGCTGCGTGCCAACGCCTTCATTCTCACAATGCCGGGGTGTCCCTCGTGCAACGCCTCCAGGACTCGGGTACGCAGCGAGGTCGGAATGATCACTCGAGTGCCCCACAGTAGACAACCCTGCAAACTGGACAGCTCCTGCATGCGAGTCTTAAAGGGTGCGAATTTGTTATCAACATTGCCTCCCGGCCACCCCCTCCTCACCCAGTTGAGCACCTGGGCGAGCGTTTGGTCTGCCTTGGTTTTGGCGGCGATGTCAAGGGCGGTGATGGGCAGGTCCAACTGGGTGATTTCAAAAATGGCATTGACAGGAGCTGGGTCTTCAGCCGGAGCGGGTAAGGGGCAGCGACTGAGTGCGTCAGCGTGGGATAGAGTTTTGCCCGGGTGGTGGATAAGTTTGTATGAGTAGGCCGCTAGAAAAAGCGTCCACCATGTCATCCGAGGGGAGAGGACTTGAGGTGTCTGCTTGTCGCCGGCCAGTAGGCCCAGGAGGGGTTTATGGTCGGTGACCAGTTCGAAAAAGTGGCCAAAAAGGAATTCGTGAAACTTTTTCACGGCTGCAACAGCTGCTAGGGCTTCCTTGTCTATTTGGCTGTAATTTCGCTCCGTGGCCGAGAGCGTCCTGGAGAAAAAGGTGATGGGGGCCTCGGCGCCATTGGTGAGTCGGTGACTAAGGACCGCCCCAATTCCAAAAGGGGATGCGTCTGCTGCCAGTACTAAAGGAAGGTTGGGGTCGAATTGGATGAGCACTGCCTCTGACGTAAGTAGTGATTTGACGGCGTTAAACGCCTGGTCTTCTTTGTGCCCCCAGTGCCACAGTGACTTTTTGTCTAGTAATCTGTGTAGGGGTTCGGCTACTGAGGCTTTATGGGGCAAGAAGGATGCATAAAAGTTTAGGAGTCCCAAGAAAGCTTGTAGCTCCGTTTTGGAGGTTGGTGTGGGAGCTTCGTGGATCGCCCTGACCTTGGACTCCAGGGGGTGAATGCCAGAGGCGTCAATTTTATAACCCAGAAAGTCCACCTGTCTAGTGGCAATGGCGCATTTTTCTTTTTTTAACTTGAGGCCATGCTGTCTGAACCTCTCTAACACTGCTCGCACTCTCTGGAAGAGTTGGGGTCTGTCCCTGGCCGAGACCAAGATGTCGTCGAAGTAGGGTACTACACCAGGGAGGCCCTGTAAAATCCGCTCCATGAGGGATTGAAAAATGCCCGGGGCAACACTTACACCAAATTGGAGACGCTTGCATCGGAAGGCACCCCTGTGAGTGACGATGGTCTGAAGTTCCGCTGTTTGGTTATCAACAGGGAATTGTTGATATGCTTGAGACATGTCCAATTTAGCAAAAATACTGCCCGGTTCGAATGTATGCAATAAATGCTGAATGACGGGCACAGGATAGGCGCTAACTTGTAAATATTTATTGATTGTTGTCTTGTAGTCCGAGCAAATTCTCAGGCTACCATCTTTTTTTAGGGGTGTGACAATGGGCGTCTCCCACTTGGCGAAATCTGTTGGCTCAATGACCCCTTGTTTTAGTAGTTTATCCAATTCAGCGTCTAGTTTTGGTCGAATAGCAAATGGAACTCTACGTGGTTTTAATCTGATTGGGGCTGCCTGGGGGTCAACGGTGAACGAGATGGGGGTTCCATTATAACACCCCAGCTCCTCGCTGAACACATCTGCGTAGTCAGCGAATAAGGAGTCAGTGTCTGAGGTTGAGACAGCATGGACTCCTGTTAACCCTAGGCCGAGGTGGGGAAACCAATCGAGCCCCAATAAGGTGGGTAGGTTGCCGTTAACTACCACTAGAGGTAGGTGGCCTTTAAAAGCTCTAAAACTGACAAAGAACTTGCCTCTGCCGATCACGGGAATGGCCTTCCCCTGGTAGTCCTTCAGACCAAACTGGCATCTCTGGAGCCGGGTAGTAGATAGGCTGGGGTGGAGTCTCTTGAGGGTGTTCCACGAGATTATTGAGAGTGCTGACCCTGTGTCAACCTCCATGTGGCACGGTTTACCTTCTAGGGAAACGGAGAGAGAAATTTTACTAACAGAGTGGCAAGTACGCCTGGCAAGGCGGTGCGTGCGACAGTTTAATACTTGCCTCTGTGGTCCCGAGTGCGAGGACGGGGGTCTTTGTGCAGCGCTTTGGGGGGCTTGGCAGACTCTCGCAATGTGCCCCCTCTTATGGCAGTTGTTGCAAACGGCTCCTTTAAACTTGCAGGTGGCCCTTTGATGTGATCCCCCACAGGCTAGGCACAGGGTGATGTGCTTGGGTGGACCGGTGTATTCTTGTTTGGCCCCTACCTGCGACCGTCTGTCATTTGTGAGGCGATGGACATCGTTCTCATCGTTGTGGCCTTCCTCCGCTTCCACCTCTTCGGAATGGACTGGGAACGCTGCTAGCTTGGCGCTTGGGCCCTGAATTTCGGTGGCTGAGTTCGTAGCTAGCTCGGCTGCTAGGGCCTCCTCTACCGCTTGCGCGAGGTTGAGGTCTTTCTTAGCTAGCAGTCGCCTCTGTAGGTTGAGATCCTTGACCCCACAAACCAATTGATCGAGGAGCATGTCCTCTAGGTATGTTCCAAACCCGCAGTGCAGGGCTGCTGTTCTGAGGGCGGCCATATATTGGTTGATGGTCTCCTTACTTGATTGCTTCCTCATTCGGAACGTGAACCTCCTGGCGATTTGTGACGGTCTGGGAGCGTAGTGGTTTGTGAGGATCTCAAGCAACTCGGACCACGGAACGTTTTTTAATTCTCTCGGCGCCACGAGTGCTGCAGCGGTATCGTAAACGGTGGCTCCGCAGTAGATTAGGAAATAGGATTTTTTCCGATGCTCTCCCGCATCCGACAGGCCGACCGCATCGATGTAATGATTGAAACGGTTCTTATACGATTCCCACTTCTCTTCGTCTGGTTTAAACGCCGGGAATACTGGATTGGAACTCATGGTGCTGGAACGGCTGGGCTACCTGCGGGAGAAATCTCTCTGGGACTACGAACGCTCGTGAGTTACAAGTGATATCAGCTCTGGAGAGGTTTTTTGCTACCCTCTCTTTCTCTCTCTCTGGGTTACCACGTTGGCTGCTAGCCGTTGGAGGTGTCTTGATTCGCGCCAAAAAAAGTGGGCGTTAGTGACTCTCTACAGCGCTGTGCTGTGATTCCTACTGGCCCAAAATTCAAATGACACCCGTTTGAATTTCGCGCCAAATGCAGAGCGGCTGCGGCTCGCAGCGCTTCACTTTCCCCGTAACGAGGCTAACAAGCGGCTACAGACGCTTCTAACTATTTGACTCAGACCGCTTTCTCTGGCTGCGGATCTGCGTTTGCTCTTTTTGATCGCTCGTTTCGCTAGCTGACCGCTCTCTCTGGCTGCGGATCAGCGTTTCCCCTGTTGCCAACCGATCGCTCTCTCTGGGCTGTAGATCGGTGGCTAGTGACTCAGCGGTTGCAAGGTGCTTCTGGTAGCCATCCCATCCTCGTCGCCAGTGTTAAGTTTGAGCAATGAGAGGCTGAACCAGAGCATGAGTGCAACAGTACTTTATTTACAAATAAAGGGCTGACCGTGCTTGCCAAGCCTGGAACTGGCTCGCAGCAATCAGCGGCCAGTTGGACCCCGCAGCCTGCTTTTATAGCTGGCTGCTGTGGAGAACTGACCAATGGGAATGGGGGAAATAACGCCCACACAAGTGAGTGGACCTGAGTGAGAACTCCTAGAGTCCTCAGGACATAACAGTTGTGACCAAACAATCAATGTTACATTTATCATTCAGTCTCATTTGGTCTGAATTAGAATATTCAGGATCACATCCAATCTACCTACAGTATCTGTATAATTAGTTTTTAAAATGTTAAAATGTTTTAAAATATCCTGGTCTGCCACTGCCATTGGTCTGCCATTCCTTGGCAATGGGTCATGCATTGACCTATTGTGAGGATGGGCCATAGGTGCCTGGAAATGTAAATACAAGGCATGCTTCACCCAAAAGAGAACCTAGTACATGAAGGAGCCCTTATATGCATATATCTGTGTATATGTTTTTAGGGCATATAATCTGCATGCACAAAAATTCCATTTGTATAGAGACCAAAGACCAAATTATAGCCAAAAAGCTTGGAAAAGACTTGAGAACTACCTGGTACAATACTGTATTATCCCCAACTAGTAGTTATCCCTTCTGAATCAATTGCTCTATTGCAGATCTGTGACTTATTCTCTTTCAGAGATATTTAAACTATACTGAGGATGGCTTAATCAAGGGTACAAACTATTTTGGCACATCTGCTCACTGAAACCCTGGAAAAGCTCCAGGGCTACCAAACTACAAGTGGTAGAAACACATCTTATGACTACCTCTGAACCAAAAGACCTGAATATTATTCTCTCATGGAACATTGCCTATAAACTCTTGATTCATTTTTCCTGGGCCAAGTAAATAAAATACAATATGTTTTCCCTTTAATTCATTATAAATAAACACTCCTAGAGCATAAAGTTGCCAATTATTTTAGTTATTTATCATATAATGCTTTGTGCTGATACTGCATGTAGATTTTTACATTTTCATTTTGAATAGCCAAATTGTTACTGAATTTGTGTCTGGTTTATAGTGTAACTCACCTTGAGGGCTTGTTTGCACTGTTTTTGCATGGGTGATCATTCAAAAACAAACTGCTAATGCACTATTTGGCACACAGATATACCATGATCAAGAGAAATCTTTGTGCAACTTGCTGAAGACATGTCCTCATGTTCTCAAGCTGTCTATTCCTTTTTTAATAAGCAGTTCCAGGTGAATTTTTTTCTAGCACATTGTCATCCCATAGGGAGCTGCTTTTCTCCTGCTTCAAACGTAGATTATTTTAATTTAATCTGTTTACTTATTTAGTTATTTTAAAAGGGCCTGCCCTTGGAATGCAAGTGTTCAGAGAATGACATGTATGTTTATTTTTCTTTTGTTTCTTGATATGCCACCCTCCTGGCTTAATTGATACAGCATTTGTGTCAGCAGGTATGATTTTCCCAGGAGAGCCAAGCCATCACAGCTGCTTCTATGCAACCTTAAAATAGTATTAAATTGTTTTAATGCATCTTGTCTTGCACATCTCAGGGCAATTAAGAGGTTATAGGATGCTTTCACATTTGAGTATGAAATTACATTTCAGGTTGCTGCATTGATACTCCTATTAAGGAAATCTCTTAGGTGCATTTTTATATCAATTAAGGTGAATATTCATGTCCCAGGATAATGTTACAAGAACCAATCTGGGTCAGCCACTAGGACCAAAGATTTTGTCTTCCGTGCTTTTGGACGTGTGGCAAGAAATATCCATCTGGTTCAGTTCCAATCCAGGAGAAAAGCACTGGAGACAAAATGGAGGCTGGAGGCTGACTGGAAAGATGGTTTAATGATGAAGCATATGGGAGGTTCTGGCCAGCTTACCACATGGAGTTGAGAGTGGGGGGATTTTATACCTTCTCTTGGGCTTTGCACTTGGTCTTCGTACTTCCTGTTCCTGTGCAAGAACATGTATTCTATTGGCTGTTGTAGGGGTCATATAGGTTGTCTGAGCTCCCAGGTTTGGTTGAAGTTTGACTGCTGAGATGATGCATTGAAGAGGCTTGTGTTCTGAAAGGATGTTGGGAAAATCCTATTATTGGCTTTTTTAAAATTTATTTATTTATTGGAATTTGTCAAACAAAAATGAGAACAAGAATAAGAGAAGAAAAATACAATGACAGGGACAATAGCATGTTAGTGCGTTTATGCACATCCCCTCTACTGACCACTTAAGTATGAAGTGATATGAAGTAAGCTTTGTCCTGGTTTCGATCTTGAGTAAGTGCTAATCCTATCACTCTACCTTTGCTCAGACTTTGCTGCACGGAAATATCCTGTCTTGAATGGATTTCTCCCTGCAGTATTTGCTTTGCCTATGAATAGAGCTATCTATCTCTTTATCTCTTAAGTATTGACATCATCTGTGGGCTATTAAGAAAAGATGAGAGCTGCTTTCTCCCTCTAAAACAAACTTCTCATGCAGGAAAATATAACATTCTGTCTTTTTAATATTTCTCAAAATATTTTATTCTTCTAGCAGGGAGTGGCTTCCCTCATACTTGTGCTGAAGCCCATCTTCAAGGGAACTTGTCTCTGGAAAAGATGGGCTCCAGCATGAGTCTGAAAGTTTGGAAGACAAAACCTCTGGTCCCAGTGACCGACCTAGATTGGATCCTGCATTTTTATAACCTGAATTTCCCAGATCAGCAAAAATATCCAGAGACAGTTTATCTTAGCTAGCACGACTTACCTCTTTTGCTTGACCTAAGTACCTAAGAGACCATTCACATAATTTTTAATATCAAATATAGTTTTGACTTGAAGTAATATACTCATCTATATATCAAGCCATTGACAGAGCTTTTATTATAATTTTCAACTACATTCCATTGAACTTTTATTCCAACCAATAAGCAAATCAAATATATCTTACTATTAATTCATCTATGGAGCAAATAAATTAGTTCCAAGCTTTCTTCCATTCTGAAGGAAACTTCAATTTTTTTGTATGATTCTTAAGGAATCTTAAGTTTTCTGATAATTTTCTTGACAATGTTTTGGTGTTTCCCTTAATCACTTTAGGCCAAAGTGGCTGACATCAGCCTTTCTGCTACACAATATATAAACATCTTGATTATAGTAAAATGTTATTCTAATCAGAAAAAAGGGGATATTGATGGCTTATATGATAAGGAAAAACTCAGTCAAAAGTAGGAGTTAGTTGAAGAAAGGCCTTGTTTATAGTAGCAAATGAAGGCCAAGAAGTTTAAATAGTAAATATAACTTGGTGACTATAAATAAATAGACTATAATTCAACTGGAATATCCCAATAGTTCATGAAAAATAAACATCAATGATTTATTTTTGTTTTCAAATTTGCATCTGGGAATGTGTGTGTGTGTGTGTGTGTGTGTGTGTGTGTGTGTGTGTAAAGTTTTACTGAAACACAGGAAACCAAGGAAGCAGCAGATTGCTAAAAAGAAGGTTAAGTAGTAAAAGACATTTTCTCCATCTAATTGAATATGGATTGTATAAATGTTGAAGAAATGTTTGGCATAATACTTTTTTTTTGTAATTGATTAAACTGAACCTTTAAATTTTTCAACTCATAATGTTTGCATCTATGAAGAAATTAGGGAAGCAGATGGCTCCATAGTACTAAATCTCTTTTTCAGATTATTAGAACAATCAGGAATCTTACCTGAGTGGGTGCACAGTTCCACACACTTCAAAAGAGCTGCTGTCATTTGATTAAATCAATTAGTTTTAGGGATGACTGTGACATTTCCTATTGCTTTCCAGCCAATTTGCACATTTCAGAAAGATGGTTTTGAATACTATAAACACCTGCTATGCAAGCAATAAAACAAAGGAAGAGGGGGGTGGTATTGCAAACTCATGCTGACTACAGAGACAACGTATCAGTTATTCCTTTCAATTTCTATTATAAATACAAGGCTTTCTTAACTGCAGATGTCTCTGGTTCATGTTTGAGAACAAAAGAAAAATCAAGTTAGCAAAGCTTCTACATATTCATGTGTACATTTAGCTCTTAGACCTTGTTCTGTTTTGTCCAACTCCACTAATCTGAGATCATAAAACATAACCAACCAACAAACAAAGAACCAGTGCACAAATATAAGAGAAAGAAGTTTCCTGCTGAGGAAGCACAAGTCTGAAAGCTTGAAAAAATAAACCTTTGGACTGGATTCTACACATTATCCTGGGTCACATATATTTACCTTCATTCACAAGAACCAAGAAATGTCACCAGTCTTCCCAATGCCTCCATCACATTGGTGTACTAACCATCTTATGAGATGTAGAAAGTGACTATTGTGAAATAGTAGCTCGTCAGTGATGATCATCTCCCATCCCAATCTTATATTGTACTTCTCTTATTTTGAATATGAGAAAAGCCCCATATATATGCCTGGCCAACCATGTACTCCCATAGAAAATAGGCAGAAATTAGTTTAACTAAACAAATACACAAATATAAATGTATAAATGAAAGATAAACTTAAACAAGTAAGAAAGCTCAAGGTCATTAAAGCAATTGTGTTTCCAATAATTAATAAAAGGTAAAGATTCCCCTCGCACATACATACTAGTCATTTCTGGATCTAGCAGGTGGTGCTCATCTCCGTTACAAAGCAGAAGAACCAGCACTGTCCGAAGACATCTCTGTGGTCATGTGGCTGGCATGACTAAACACTGAAGGTGTGGGGAATGTTGTTACCTTCCCACCAAAGTGGTCCCTATTTTTCTACAGTACTTGCATTTTTACATGCTTTTGAACTGCTAGGTTGGCAGAAGCTGGGACAAGTAACGACAAGTAACTCTGTTACGTGGTGCTAGGGATTTGAACCACCAAACTGCCAACCTTTCTGATCAACAAGCTCAGCATCTTAGCCACTGAGCTACTGCATCCCTGATATTGTCCCTAATATTGACACACATACAGTTTTTGCACCTCCTACAAAGCCATTAAAATCTTCTCTTACACAAATTTTATGTACTGTTACTGTGAGAGATGAGAAAGGCATTTCTCCATACACCCTCTCTCTTCTATGACTAAAAACATCAAATCTTCATTTCTTTGATATCTCCATGAGCTTCCTAAAATTAGGATAATGTAATTTTTATTGACAAACCACAAAGTAGTGGTTGTTCAATTAAAAAAAAAAATCCTTACTAATCTCCAAACAAAAATTTTCCTTTCTGTACTGAATAAGAAATTCACCGTGAACTAATTTAACATCAAACAAATCCTTAGCCTATGCCAGATAGAAAGTAAGAGACCAGTCTGTGAGAGAATGCATATCTAGTCTTAGGAAGGGGAAGGGAACAATGATTCATTGGAAGAGAGGGAAAGGCGATTAATTGGGTCTTAACAAAGTGAAAACTCTGAGAAAGAAACTCAAAGTAACCCTGCCTTGATTGTATTTGATGCAAGATGCAGCAGACTGAAAGTTTTCAAGATTCTATTCTTCTTCCCTAAAACACTAAAGTTTCCTGTTGCCTGTTTCTTGATTTATACCTATTTCAAAGAGCTGACACGATTAGATGTGAAATGCTGGAGCATTTCCATTTACAGAATTAAAGGCCTGCCCACTCATCCTTGAGTTAACAGAAAATATACCAGCATGATATTTTCTGAGTCTTCTGCCAGTCCTTACTCAATCTCTGTGATCTCTGTTCCACATCACTCCCTCCCAATGTCCTTCTAAAATAAAGTATAACAAAATCAGTTTTTATACATCATACATTTTCCCCAAAACACTGAGATCCTGTATTATATGTTTCTTAGAGAATGTAACAAATACTAAATTGCCTTATGCCATACTACTTTTGTTGCTTGGCGGAAATAATTCTAATTGTTTCTTTATCCTAATCATTATTTAGTTTAAATAAACTATGATTAATTAAAATGAGTTATTCTATAAAAGTTCAGTTTTATTCAAAAATTACTACTTCTTCATTAGAGTATATCAGGGTTTCTTTTACAACTCCATTTATAACTCTTACATAATTTTGACTGCCTCTAATTGATCTTTTTTTTTGTCCTAGAATTAAGAATCTCAATTTAAAACTTTTTTAGAACTGTCATTTTTGCTGCAAATCAATTCTACTAATTTAATAGTGTTTAAAATAGATATAAAATTACAGTTGTTCTTTCTCAAGAAAATGCTCACTTTTTACAAAGATAGTTTTATTTGATTTCATTCCTATAACACCATATAATTATTTTAATACATTAATTATGATATGATGACGAAAAAATGGCAACAGCATTAATTTGTCAGTTTTAGATGGCTGCCTTCATCTGACACTCCTCCCCTCCAAATTAATATCATTCTGTGACAGAATGGACAGAAAGGAACTGCGATCTGGAAAAGCAGTATAAGAAAGGTTGCTTTGAACCAGGCTGAGAGGAAGTATAAGTAATTTCTTATCACAATGAAATAGTTCTGATTAAAGTGAATCAAAATCCACTCAAATGAGAGATCTAGTTCTTCCTTAGATGTGGAGGATGATTTTTAGATCCGTCACTTTCAACCAAATTCAGCTGGAAAAGTTGTTATTGCACAGAAAATAGAAAGAAAAAAAAATGTTATGTGGTCCTGAATTGTACAATATAAAGGTGGGATATACTGTAAACCAGGAGTGTCAAACTCACATCATCACTGCAACATCATATGAGTTATTGGGACTTTTTTCCCTTTTGCTAAACCAGGTGGGAGCTGGACCAGCACATGATGCATCCAACCCACGGGCCACAAGTTGACAGCCCTGCTGTAAATCAAATAAACACATTTTATATTCAAAATGTCTGCTATTTCAGAGAGTGGAAGAAGAAAGGTCCATGTAATTATAACTGAATGAATAGTGTTTTATTTGGTTTAGGTCTAGATATCAAAATTGTATTTTACAAATCAATGGGTACAAAAACTTAAATGAATACAATTTCAGAATTATCAATCTGGCACAGTTATATTGAGCCAATTCTACTGTAGAAACTATGCAAATCTGAACATAATAATCTAAATTTAATTAAAGGTTTCTACTACTTACATCAAGGTTTCCTGTACTATTTTCATAAATAGTAGATTTAATAAATGAAGAATTTTGTGAACAGTGAAATAGACAGAAAATCATAAGCACCAAGATATATCAGTTTCATATACAGTAAGATCTTACAAAGAAAACTACATCCAAATGCATTTTTCATGGCAAGCAAACCAAAATTATATTCTTTGAGTAAAAATGCTGGATAGCTAAATTCTATAGAGATTTGCAGACGTTTATTTAATATAAGGTTTACAGTGGTACTTATAAGATATGATTAGTAGAATTAATTAAGACTCAAGTTTCAGCCTTTTAAAGATACAGATTTGAAGAAACTTGGGAAATTGTAAGAGATACATTGTTGTGTACTATATTCTACCATTAAGCTATACAGTTTGAAATGCACCAGATAATGTTCTTTGGAACTGACTATTTTTAGGAGTGCTGTTGTTATCAGAAACATAAGAATGATATGAATAGGCAGAAGCTGACTCAAGAGAAAAAAGGCACAAGACAATAAATCAAAATGATCAGCTTGTCAAATGAGAAGCAACAAAAGCATTAAAAGCCCTAGAAATGCCTTGATAGAATTGGTGGGATTTGGGCAGCCGTGTGAAAAATCAGGTTAAAATGATGGCGCTATTCTCCACAATCCTATTCTAAAGAAAATCTCATTAAGTTCAATTACTTACTCCAAGGAACGCCCATCTAAACTTGAAAGTGCCAAAATTGAAATAAATACAAGTGACCAAATCGCCTTCAGCATCCATCACTGCTAGATAAGAGGTAAAAGAGAAGGATCAAATCAGACAGCGAAGGCTAAAAAGCTGACCTCAGGTTTAATTGGAAAGCCAATTAAACCTGAGGTCAGCTTTTTGTGAGGAAACCACAGTATTTTAGTTGAACAATGAACCATGGAAACTGACAAGAGACTAGCTCAGCAACTCTAGAAGGGGATTCAAGAATGGGAAAAAGTAAGAATAGAAACTGAGAGAAAGAATGTGTAGGAAAGAACAGAGCAGGGAAATATAATTAAAGAATGGAGGAAAGACAGCTTGAATGCAATAATGAGCAATTTTTAGTCTAAGATTATCTAATTTTTTTACTTACAACATCCCGTTCACTGTTTATTTCTAAATCCATTTTATTGAAAGTTATTTGCTGGAATTTAGCTGCAAGATCCAAAAATATTTAGCCAAAAACTTATTTAAAAATGCAACCCAACAGCATAACCATGAAGAAAGGCAGCCAGAA
>NW_020769346.1:6586077-6668036 GCF_900518735.1 Pseudonaja textilis | reverse complement strand
GGGGAAAGTGAGAACAAAGAAACTTTGTAACACTGCCAACTAGAGGCTTGAAAATATTTTACTTGTAGTTGAGAGAACGGTGAAAGATTCTTCTTTCAAGGACATTGCAACTTGATAAGATAGAGGGAAGAACATGAGAGTGTTATTACAGATGTTCTTCTGGACTTCTATCAACAATTGAAGTTTGGCTTTGAAGCCTGTGGAGAAGAGACTTTTAATAAGAGCCTTGGATAATTAAATAAAGTGCAGTGTGTTCTTTTTTATTTTATTTTTAGCTGTGCCCCCCCCCCCACCAGTTTTACTGTATTCCTTTTCTTTTTTTCCTCCTTAAAAGGAAAAAAAATCTTTATTTTTGTAATAGTTTTATTTTTGCCTTCTGTTTTAAAGGGAAAGCCTCAGAATCTCTCCTTTTTCTTTTTCCATTGGGATATTCTTTTTTGCCATTCATATTTTTGGTTCATTTTTATGGTTTTTCTTTGTTTTTTATTTTTCACTTTTGAGACCACTCAATTGGATTAAGGCGTGAAGAACCTGAAGAAATTTTCTCCCTCATTCTTTTTTTTAATTATTATTGGGCTTTTTTCTTTTTCTTATTTTCATTTTTTATCTTGGATTACAACTGACTATTTTATAATTGGTTTAAGGTCTTGAAGAACCTGAAGAATTTTCCTTTTCTTTTATTGGGCTTTTTATCTTTTACCATCTCTACCTCCCATTTTGGATTATAATTGGCTACTTGAATTTGAAGATTTCAACGTTCAAAATGAGTAGGAAACTCATCCCCTCTGGTGCTTCAACTTCCACTTCTGCCTCCCCACCATCTGGAGATGATTATGCAAGGAATCCAAGACAATAATTTGTCCATTAAAGACATTAAAACAAAATCAGATACCATTGAAAAGAGAATAGAGAATATTGAACAAAGAACAGAGAATATTGAACAAAGAACAGGCAAGACTGATGAAAAAAATGAAAATATTCAACAAATGATGGTGAAATATGATGAGAGATTCCAAAAAATTGAAGAAGAAGATAAACAAAGAGAGGAGAAGATTGGAAACATTGATAGCAGACTAACAGTGGTTGAACAAGATAAAAGTGGGATGCTGAAGTGGGAGATAGACAGGTCAGAATTCTATCTCAGATTTCAAAATATGGAGGAAGAAAAAGGACAAAACCTAGCTGCGATTTTAGAAATTCTGGCTGAAGCCTTGAAAATAACAGAGGAAAAGATGATGGATGGAGTAGATGAGGTATACCGAGTCTTTACAAGATATGCGATGAGAAACAACTTACCAAGAGAAGTTCACATCAGATTTACAAAAAAATCCATTAAAACACAAATATTACAAGTGGCAAGAGAGAAAACGTTGAAATATAAAGGCAAGGAGATTGTGGTTTTAAAACAAATACCTAGAAGAGTGAGAGAGATGAGAAGAGAATATCGATTCCTGACTAAAATGTTATTGAAAAGGGAGGTGAATTACAGATGGTTGATTCCAGAAGGACTAATGTTTACATGGCAAGAACAGAGACACAGAATTGATTCAATTGAGAAAGCAGAACTTTTCTACGCAGAATTTTTTGGAAGGAGAGAGGAAGAGGCAGAAAAAGAGGTCTCACTAATTGAATTCCAAGAGGACCAAATGGGGACTGAAAAAGAGGAAGGCGCAGTAGGTGGACAGGTGGAGATCAAAGAACAACGTGAACCAAGATCTATGAGAGCTGCCAAACCTAATTACAAGATATAACCATGGAAGAGAAAAAACTGATTACAATAAATATAAATGCACAATTCAGCTGTTAAAAGAAGGAAATTTTTTCACAAATTAGAGAAATTAAAATTTGATATAATTTGCTTACAAGAAGTACATATCAAAAAACAATATGAACAATTGCTGGTACAGCCAAAATTAGGGAAAATATTTACTTCTTTGACTCAATGTAAGAAAAGAGGAGTGGTTTTATACATTAAAGAGACTATCCCAGCAAAATTGATTCATACTGATGAAGATGGAAGAGTATTAAGTATTAATGGATAATAATATGAAAACACTCCTGATTGCAATTTATGCTCCGAATGATAAACAAGAAGAATTCTACAAAAAATTACACATGAAAATAATTGGACTGGACTATGTCAATATAGTTATGATGGGAGATTTTAATGGAATTGTAGATAATAAACTGGACTATACAGCAACAACAACAAAGCAAAACAGAAAGACTCTCCCTAAATCCTTTTTAAAATGACAGATGAATTAAACTTAAAAGATATATGGAGAGAAAGAAATGTTAAAACCAAGCAATATACTTTTTATTCAAATAGACATTTATCATGGTCCAGATTAGATATGATATGGATCTCAACAGAACTAATATCTAATGTTCAAGAAACAAACATTGAAACAAGTCCAATGACAATCCAATGACAATTAAATGGAAAGGACAAAAAAGAAGATCGAGATGGACGTTAAACAATACTATTTTAAAGGAAAAAGACTTTACACAATGGATTTTGACAAAGAATATGTTACTAAGACAAAGAGAAGAACTGGCAGACCTATTGAAAATTCAAGTCACCAACAAGGTCAGGTATTTGGGGATATATTTGACACCAAAATGCAGTACATTAAAAGAGAACAATTATATTAAACTTAAACAACAGATAGCGTTAGACTTGAAGAAATGGGAAAATCTACAATTATCGCTAATAGGGAGAATCTCAACAATCAAGATGAATATCCTACCCAGAATCTTATACTTGTTTCAAACAATACCAATCAGGCTTGGAAAAGACTATTTTGAAGAGTTAAATAAAATTGTGTTGAAGTATATATGGCAAGGTAAGAAAGCGAGAATAAAGTTAAAACTTTTACAAGATGCCAGAATTAGAGGAGGTTTTGGTTTGCCTGATTGGGAGTTGTATTATCAAGCTGCAAATTTGATGTGGGCCAAGGAATGGATAACACTAAGAAAGACTAGGTTGTTGACATTAGAAGGTCATGATTTGTTGTTGGGCTGGCATGCTTTTCTATGGTATAAGGGAACTAAAACGCAGGGCTATTTTAGAAGACATTATATATGGGAGTCTTTGTGGTTAAATTGGGAGAAGATCAAAAGACAATGTTATTTGAAAATTCCAGTTTGGTTATCGACCATTGAAGCATTTTCCTATCTTATAATTTATAAGACGGAACAAAGAGTTAGATATGGGGAATGGATGAAAAGGGTGAACTTAAATTGATGCAAAACTTAGAGGAACAAGGTATAAAGATGAATTGGTTTTCATATGCGCAAATACATTCAAGGTATGATGAAGATTTTAAAACAGAGGGATTTTATGATAAATTGGCTGATTTAAATAAGATCTTGACAGGTACTGATGAAAAGGTGACCAAAAAACTATACGGTTATTTATTGGAAATTAAATTAGAGGAAGAACAAGTCAAAGAAACTATGATTCCTTGGGGGAAGAATTTTGGATATGGGATTGATTTAGAGAAATGGCAAAAATTGTGGTCTCAAAATTATAAAATGACTATGTCAACAGCTTATGAAGAAAATTTGTATAAGATGTTTTACAGGTGGCACTTTCCCCCGACAAGAATAGCAAGAATGTTCAAGAATAAATCCGAAAAATGTTGGAAATGTCATCAGATACCTGGCTCATATTACCATATGTGGTGGACTTGCGAGGACGCTAGAAAATATTGGACTAAAATTCGCATGTGGTTGGAAAAAATGACAAAGAAACACATAGATTTGAAATCAGAGATCTTTTTATTGGGAATCTTACCTGATACATATAATAAAGATTTGAAATACCTGATTGTAAATGTATTAACAGCGGCTAGAATTGTATTTGCTAAAAACTGGAAAAATGAGAAAATACCATTGCAGGAAGAAATTATTAAGAAAATATTGGAATGCGCTGAAATGAGTAGATTGACATTTGAAATTAGAGAACAAGAGGATAAACAATTTTATAAAATTTGGGACCTTTTCTATCAATGGTTGGATGATAAAATACAATAATAGAATATTTAGAATTTTAGAGAATAATGAATATATAAAGAGATTTTTTTCTTTTTTCTTTGATATCATATCTATAAAATGTTTTCAGGATAGATTTGGTATGATTATATGATTTGTTATAAAATAAATTAAGTAAATTATAGTCATCTCGTAAAGTATGAATGAATAAAATCATAGTCAAATTACTGTTTAATAGTGATACTAGGGTATATAATTTCTGATTGATAATATGAGTTATTATGTAATGTAACTGTAATTGAGACTACAAAATGAATGCACAAAAACTGGTAAACCAACCGACACACTGTTTGTATATCTATGAAAGAAAGCTGGATGTTTTTATGTTTTGTTTGCTTTGTTTGTCTTTAAAAACTAATAAAACTGTTTTCAAAAAAAAAGAAGAAGAAAATACTTCCTCCCTCTTCCAGCACCTTAAAGCCACAGGACATGAAATTAATTTCAAAGGGACCAAATTAATATCCAACACTCCAGCAAGAGAATAATCAGGGAAGCTATCGAATTAGAGACACACACCCATAACATGAATAAACGGGATGATAACTCCTGCCTACCAGACATCTGAAAACTAGCCCTCACCAACAAACAAGTCCCAGCCACGAAAACCAACACCAGACCCAAAACAACACGGGATACCACTACCAATCCCCCTCATTAGACCCAGGCCCAAACCCTTCCTATAAACAAAGGACAACCACCATCCAGAAAACAGACCATTGCTGCTTCACCAGCTGTCGCACTCCCAACCCCAAAACCAAACAAGCTGACATATGCCAAGGACACAGACCCAGACCCCAAACTCGAAGCCAGACCAAAACCCAGAATGCTACACCACAGCCACCCGCTCAGGATATCACATCAGAAAACTAAGGAAAATACCCCACAAGAACTCAAGAAGTTGCAACACAGCAAACGACCCAGGAAATCACAGCACAAGACCAAGGATACCACAGCAATAAAACTCACAAGGTCACCACACAACCCATTACCCAAGCTGTTACAACACAGGAGGCTAATGGAAAAGAGATCAAAACACAAATGACGCAGGAGATCACAATGCAGGACCAAGGATACCACAACAAAAGAACTCACAAGGCCATCACACAATCCATTACTCAAGCCATTAAAATACGGGATGCTAATGGGAAAAAAATCACTACAAAACAAACAACCCAGGAGATTACAGCACAAGATCTAGGATTTCTCCACAACAAAACTCACAAGGCCATCACACAGCCCATTATATCAACATCAACTCCATCAACCAATCAAGAGGCAGCAGGGCAGCCAACCAGACCAGCACACCAGCCCCCCACACCAGTATTTATAGAAGCACCAGCCTGAGGATGGCGAGTGGGACCTTGCCGAAATGTCACCAAAATATTCTTAATCTTACACGGAAAAAGACCCGAACACACCTAGACCTACATATATATGTGTGCATGTGTGTGTGTTTTCTTAAGTTTTCATGGGTGTTTATATATATGGTATTCAGCTTTGTTCAGGTATTTTCCTACGTCATTATAGTTGTGCTTTTAAAGTTGTAGCGACATTTTGGCAGAATCTCATCTGCCATCATCAGGCTTGTGCATTGTGTTCGTCTGCGAGTCAGACTTTCACAGCCATTTCTGTTTTAAATTTGGTGCTAGCCTACTGCTGTGTTAGAATGGTTTTTTCTTCATCCTGATTGGTTGGGAGTCTTGGTCTGTTTATTGGTCTTGGAGTTTGCTGTGTTCTGCTTGATTGGTGTTTCTAATATCTTCTATTTCTAATATTCTAAGATATTTCTAACATCTTCTAGCGGGTTGGTTTTTTTTGTCTTGATTGGCTGGCAACATTGTGTTTCCTGTATTGGAGGCTTTTAGTGCAACTGGGCTTCGAATAAATGGACGGCTATCATTTATTAAGAAGCTAGGTTTCATCTGGGTGCCTGATTGGTGTGTGTTTGAGCTGGAGGTATCGGGGGGGGGTTGTTTGTGCCCAGATGTTTGCTAGTCTTGTGGTGTGGAGATTTTTTTGTTTGTGAGTGCAGGCTTCCAGATAATTGACAGTCTGGTGGAGTCATCTCTACTATTCATGCTTTCAGGTCTTTTTTCAATCTCTATGCGTTCTCTGATAATTCTGTAGCTGGGGTTTTCTATAGTGGCTAGGGTTTTGGTGCCATTGAAGTTGATGCTATGACTGTGGCTTTCATGTGTTGGATTAGTGAGGAAGTGTGTTCCAGCTTTTTTATTGCATTTTTGTGTTCATCCAGGCGGGTACTTATTCTTCTATTGGTCTGTCTGATGTATGTGGCAGGGCATGATGCGCAGGGGACTTCGTATATGCCTTGGTTTTCCAGGTCATTTTTATATTTGGGGTTTCTTAGGATGGCTGCTATTTTTCTGTCTGTTTTGAAGGCAGTCTTGATGTGATGCCTGTGTAGTATCTTACTAATTTTGTCTGTAGTACCTCTTATGTAGGGCAGGACAGCTGTTCCATAGGTCTGTTCATCTTCTAGGTCTCCATTATGTCTCAATGTGTTTTTGTGGATCAAGCCGGTAATTTTGCTTTTGTGGAAGCCGTTGGCTGTCAGTACTTTAGTCAGGGTGCATAGTTCAGTCTTTATGGGTGTCTTGTCTGCCAGGTGTTTGGTTCTGGTAATTAGTGTTTTGGCCACGGAGTTTATCTGTGCTGGGTGGTGGTGGGATTGGGTGTTGAGGTAGTGGTTAGTGTGTGTTTTCTTCTGGTATATGGTGTGTCCTAGTGTGCCATCTGTTTTTTTGTAGATTAGTATATCTAGGAATGGTAGTTGTTTGTTTCCGTTTCCATGGTGAATTTGATTTTGGGGTGTGTACTGTTTAGGTGTGTTAGGAAATTGTTTCTTTTCCATGGAGCCAAATAACAAATGTGTCATTGATGTATCTTAACCATAGTTTGGGTTTGTGGGTGGCATTGGCTAGGACTCTGGATTCAAATTCTTCCATGAACAGGTTTGCAATGATGGGTGACAGTGGTGATCCCATAGGGACTCCTTCAATTTGCTTGTATCTTTGTCCTTTGTATATGAAATATGTGTTGGTTAAGTAGTGTTCTGCTAGTTCCATGAGGTGTTTGGGTGGTTGGTATTTATTTTTGATGATTTCTAGGTTTTTTTTTATCAGGACTTGAGTGAATAGTGAAACCACATCGAAACTTACAAGCAGATCTTTTTGTCCCACGTGTAGATCTTTGATCATTTTCAAGAGGTGGTATGAGTTTTGTACATGTGAAGCTGCTGCTTCAGCATGGACTGTAGCTGCTTTGCTAGGTATTTGTAGTGGTGCTCCTCTGGAGCTGACTATGGGTCTGAGAGGTATGCCTTCTTTGTGTATTTTGGGGAGACCGTATAGTTTGGGGCATCTGGAATATATATATTCCAATATTAATCCCAACATAGCCACTGCTTTTATTCCATGTTCTCACAAATTCATTTATCATTTTAGAGGATTGCACTACTGCAAAGTTTGTGAACCACTAAGAAAACTGGTACAAAGTGTATGAGGCAATGAATTTCCATTTAGTTTGAGTTTGAAATTCAAGGCCATGTATGTCAATGGAATATGAACAGATGTTCCCTCTAATGGAATATGAGCTCTCTATGTTATTTATTATTTAATCTTAAATTGAAGAAGGAAGCTTTTTGAGGAACTAAATTTACTTTGAATGATGTTATTTTTCTGTTGACCCTGAGAAGGAAAATATGGTACCAGAACATCTAATTCTTCTTGCCTATATATTCAGTTTATTCGCTATAACAAATAATGCATGCCATTTATTTTAGTCCCATAATATTTTTTTAATTTTACTTTTAATACAAACAACCCATCTTCCATTAAATGGTGTGTCATCTGGGTACAAATATCTTGTGCAATAACTATTAGAGTTTACAGCCTTACTCATTACATTAATATTAATTCTCTACTCTTGATTTAATATTTATACATATCTAATTATTATAACAATTCTCATCTTAATGTATTTAATGCTGTTAACATATTTTCTATATTTTACTAATCTTCTTTTGTCTCTAACTTTCATATTTATTCTCTAGCCATCAATAAAATAATTCCCATATCATATAATATTCAGTTTGTTCCTTCTCTTTAATTGCAATTATTAACCTATTTATTTTTGCACATTCTAATATTTTCCTGATTACACTCTAATCAGTAGGAATCTCTTCACTTTTCCATTTTTTTGCAAATACAATTCTGGCTGCAGTTAATACATGAATAAATAAATATGCATTCTCTTTACTGTAGAGTTGTAATTGCAGGAATGTTCCGTAGAATGTGGTGAAGATAGGGGGATCTGGCAGGATCGAGAGAAATTGCACCTCTCTTCCCTAGCCGGCTAAACCCCCTTTTCCAAAAGCGGTAGAGCAGCAGTCAGAAATGGCCACCACAAAGAAGCGCTCAGCCAGAAAAGAAAGTGCAGGAGGAGTTAAGAAGAAGTGAAAGTTTTTTTGCTGACCGAGACAAAGCAACAACAAAGGTATCCTGGAACTTAAAATTTGCAAAAGATACATCGTTCCCAGAAATTTACAAGTGGCGAATGGAAGTAAAAGGGAAAGTTCTTTTCTTTTCACTTCCTTCCTTCCTAACGTTGACAGTGAACAGAAATACATGAGAAATCAGAAAAACCCACTTTGGCATCAATAGGTAAACTGGATAATTAATTGCTAACAGGATAATAAGGATTTCAGAACATTTAAAAAAAAATTTTTTTGCTGTAAGTGGGAAGGAAGAGGAAAAGAATTGGAGCAGGATTTGGAAGTAAGGAGGAGATTGCCTAGAATTTTAAAGAATCATTAAATACTAACAAGACTTCTAAAAGATACATTTTAACTGGAACTTTGCAACTAAACAGTAACCCCAGAAAGAG
This sequence comes from Pseudonaja textilis, assembly GCF_900518735.1. The sequence goes on along the minus strand of NW_020769346.1, from coordinate 6,659,075 downwards.
AAAGTGAAGAAAGAAGAAAGTGCTAAAAGAAACAGCTTATTTGGACTGTTTGGTGACTTTGGGACTTTTGGAAATTATCTTTGAAGGACTAGAAACACTTGGGTGGTTGTTTTGGGAAAAAAAATTCTTTCTACAATGGCATCACTTGTGGATGAATTGAAAATTGAATTCAAAAAATACAAAGAAGAAGAACAAGAAGGGAAAGACTTTCTTGGCACTCTTTTTCAATTCTTAGAAATGGCAATTTGCACCTATGAGAAACTGACTGCACAAGAAGATGATTGGGATAAAGAAGAAGCCATCTTTGATGAACAAGTAACTGTATTTGGGGAAGAAAGGGAGAAGGAGGAAAAGAAAAAGGGGACTTTAAGATTTAGAAAAACAACCAAATAAGAGAAAAATAAGGTGAAAAGTGGATATAATATTAGAAAATAACAGAAAGGGGGAATGCAGAAGAAGAAAAGGGAGGCGGAGAGACAAGGGGGTAAAAAGGGCAGGGAAAAGAAGAAGCAAGGGAGGAAGGAAGGGATGAGAAGCCTCAATGGTGGGGAGCAAGATGTAAAGAAACAAGGTTCATTTAGAGATAATGGGTAAAATTTAATTGAAAAGGGGATTCTGCAAAGGTACATAAGATTGTATTGTTATATTTGTACTTAGAAATAATGTTAGAAAATTGGAAACAACATGTGATCAAAAAATGGGATAAAATATTCAGGGTAACTTAGTGAAATTTTTCTGAATAAAAGGAAGGCAATGAAATAAATGAGAGAATTGAAGTAGGAGGAAATGGGAACATTTTAATGATACAATGATTTAAAACATAAGTGATGTGAAGTGGGGGGGAAATAACTATGGAAAGTATAAATGTTCCCATAAAAGTATGATATTCAGTTGAAAAGTAATGTGTAAAATGTTTAAGATTTAAATGAATATTAATATTAATGATAGATTTGAATTGGCATGGATAGTTGTTTTAATTGTATTACTTACTTATAAATTTTTCTTTTTTTTAAATATAATGTGTAACTTTAGAATGTACTAAACAGAATCCCAATGGAAGTTATGTACTATACTAAGTGTTATAAATTTAGGAGAAAGAGTTAAAGGCGTCACACTCCAGTTAGTGTACAGGAGAAATTTTGTTTAAAGAGAAAAGATAAATAGATAGCTGGAAACAGAACAGACAAAGAATAATAAGCATAATGATCTGAACTGAACTGAGATAAATAAAATAAAACTAAGAAAGTTAAAAGAGGTGAGAAGCTATATAGAAAATGGAAAATAGTAATAAGATGTGGAATGATGCATAAAATGAACATGAATTTGAATTTGTGTCTGTATGAAGAGATGTAACCCAGGATCAAGCAGCTTTCAGAAAAGATGTTTTATGTTTTTATGTTTTATGTTTTGTTTGTTTGTGTATTGTTTTTGAAAATTAATAAAATTTGTTTTTTTTTAAAGAAATATTGAATAAGTTTAAGCATCGATATGTGGACAGGATAACATCCTTAACAATAAGACTTGGTTTAGCTATTCTTCCCACTACACCCTTACCCACGGGATGTCTTTATTCTAATGTGTCCCCGCAAGCGGTCAACATTCATGAATGGATTAATTTGTCAGCTATTCCACCTAGAAACATTTATCCTTATCAATCAGCATTAGATGATTTGATTATTAAAGGTCGTAAATGAGCCTTACATCTTACAGGACAGGATCTCATTAGCATAGATTTCACTTGTACAAAAGTTGAACATGAGCATTTGATGATGATTTCAGAATCATATAAGATAGCCTTTTCTCAATATGTGGGAAACTTGTTGTATTCTTTACCCAAGGATCCTAGAATAGTGGTTACTACTACTTTAAATCCGGCCTTTTCTTCCATTTTTGTGCAAAATCCTATTTCTAAAGCTCTTACAGTCTTTACTGATGGATCACCTACAAGGGGTGTGGTTGTCTGGCAGATTCAACAATAATGGTATTCTAAATTTACTGCCACGCAGACTTCTGCTCAACATGCTGAGCAGACATGCTGCTGTGATTTAGGCTTTACAATTGTTCAATGACCAACCTATTAAATTGATCGTTGATACTCAATATGTGTATTTAGCTATGCAATCCTTTCCCTTTTCTTATTGTGCTCTCTCTTTGGATAAGAATTTGTTATCCTTGTTTTTATCTTTAAAGAATAGTTTGGAAAGTCACTTGTATTCTTTGTATGTAGAACACATTCGAAGTCATACTCCCTTTACTAATGCCTTGACTGAAGGAAATCAGAAGGCAGATGAATCCTTAAAGGATGTTGCATCTTTGTTTGTTGATCCTGTTGATAGTCATTCTTATTTTCATCAAAATGCCAAATTGCTTGCAAAGCAATTTAAAATTTCATTATCTCAAGCCCGGGATATTGTCCGTGCTTGTCCAGCTTGTCAGCAACTGGCAGTTCCCTTTCCAGTGGGTGTCAACCCATGAGGAACCCAGGCTAATCAAATTTGGCAAATGGATGTAACTCAATTTTCAACCTTTAAGCCATACTGTTATCTTCATATGTCTATTGACACTCATTCACATTTCCTTTGGGTTACTGCTTCAAAACATGAACGTACTTCAGATGTTATTTCTCATTGCCTATCCTCTTTTGCTGTAATGGGTTGGCCTTCTCAGTTGAAAACTGATAATGGCCCCGCTTATATTAGTAAGGAATTTCAAACCTTTTGTCAGAAATGAAATATTACTTTAGTGCATGGAATTCCTTACAACTCTCAGGGTCAAGCTATAGTTGAGCGAACTCATCGTACTTTTAAGGCATTGCTTCAGAAACAATTACAAACTGAGTCTGACCCTTACCATCTGCGAAAGATTCAAAATCTCATTGCTGTAGCATTATATACTTGGAATTATTTAACCTTTTTAGATTCTCTTACAGACTCACCTGTTAATTTGCATTTTCGAACTACTGAATCTTTAGCAAGGCCTTTAGTAAAGTATTGCCAAGTTCCAGATCCAACCTGGAAAGGCCCTACACCGCTGATCACCTGGGGTCGTGGTTACACTGCCATGGAAGATCCTTCTACTGGACAAGCAGTGTGGGTTCCAGTGCGCTGTGTTCATCTGTATCATGGCATGGCATCAGGGCCTTCACAACCCGATTCTGGATTTCAATCTTCATCTGAACACGGAAGTCCGTCTTCCAAGGTCAACGCTCCCACAACCCATCACTTGGGGCCAGGTTACATCTACTACATATCAAGCTCAACAACAACTGCAACAGGCCTCATTACCTCAGACTCCTGAAAATCTTGTTGCTGCTGTTTTTGCTATTATTACTGCTAACTCTGTTACCATTTTACTTTGTATTTTCTTGTTTATGGTTAATGGTGTTTCTGCTCAAAATGACACTTCTGTGGTTCGTCTTAACCCTAATTTGTGGGTTCGTCATGCCCAATACATGTTTATGACCCATGGCACAAATATTACTTTATACTTTGAGCCCCCAATGGCATTTGGTCAAATTTCTTTTACCCCTAACTTGATATGTCTTCTACATTTATTGTCTCACAACTACAATCTATTTCACACTCCTGGCTATTTTCTATTTCCCCAATGCAATTGAATTCTGTCCGTTGGTGTTACTTGAAAGTTAGTCAATTTACAAGGGGTCTGTGTTTCTGTTGTCACCCTAAACACACTTGGCTTCATAATTGGTCTGATTATGATGCTGCTCAGCACATATTAAAGAAGCCAGGGAATTATAGTTATTGTTCTGACTACTATTGGTTGTCAGGTACCTTTAATTCTTCTTTGCATGGAATTAATATAGCTCCTGATATGTATCCTGACAATTTTCCTATTTTTAATGCCTCTGATCAATCTAATACAGGATCGATATGTGCTGGTTGGCAGCTTAAGGATCCTAATATGTAGTTCTTTTTTGATAAATATGCTACTAATGTTCATCCTCAGAATTTTTCATTCTTTGAATAAAACTATTGAGGATGAGCTTGCCAATTTACAATCATATATTCAAAATAATATCCATGCTCATTACTCACCTTTTGAGTGGCTAACCAATTGGCTTCCTGATTGGTCTTGGCTCAGACAGTTTTTCTTTTATGCTATAATTATTATTATTGTACCAATTTCAACCTGTTGATTTATTCAATGTATTCCAAATTTATTTGCATTGTTTCATCCTGCTTCCCCCTCTCTTACTCCTCTACAATTGCCATACATTCATAAATCTTTGAATCCTCCATTTAAAATAAAAAACGAGAATATGTAGGGTTGTAATTGCAGGAATGTTCCTATCTCAGATGGCAAACCTTAGATAAAGAATGTTTCCAAGCAAATACAACTCAGGCAAACGAAGTCACTAATCTAAAGGAGGATTAGAGAGAGGAAGTAAATATATGTTAGACTTTAACTAGAGATAATTCATTGTGTTAATCACTATTATGCTAAACAGTAACGAAAGTTAAGCAGTAACCAGAGTTAACCAATGTTGGAGGATAATTAAAAATGTGTATAAATGCAAGACTAGACACCAATAAAGTTCATCATGATTCAGTTGATCATGATCAAACAACTCGACTGCCTCGTCATTACAACACTTTACTATAAGTTTACCTTGAATGATGTTATTTTTCAGTTGACTCTGAGAAAGAAAATATGGTCTCAAAGCATCTAATTCTTCTTGCCTATATATTCAGTTTATTGGCTATAACAAATAATTCATGCAATTTATTTTACTCCCATAATATTATGGACATATGTCAGCTTTTATATTAGCATTAATTTTGCCTCTATCATTTGTTTCTTTAACTGATTATTAGTTATGAAACCATTTATTAAATTTGTATTGTACAATTGAAATAATTATAAGAGATCAGGAGAATTACCCCCTCTGTTTTGAAATCCTAAAGTACTGAGGAGTACTTATAGTGATTTCCCCTCTAGTAATGTATAGTATCTTCTGGTGTCATGTTACAATTGTTATATCGAAGTAATAAGTTTTATATCTACTATTATGTTGGTGGCTATTGGTATAGATATATTTTAAAATGCTAGTATGGAAATGGCATGTAATCAACTCTTATTGATTCTAGTTTTTAATAACTGTGAAATATCAAATTCTGATGAAAAGAGTTAGAATATGTAAATATCACCCAAATTTAAAATTAAGTCAAAAGTTAATCCTATTGCTTTCAGAAAGGCTTAATCCCCAGAACCAATGTGTTTAGGATTATTCTAGGCAGTATTCTTTTTTCTTTCTTTCTATGATCTTTAGAAAGGGGAGGAATCAGAATAGGAAAAAGAAATAATTTTATTTCATAAACTATGCTTCTGAAGGCAACTGGACTTTCTTGGTTTTCTTTGAAGACATTTCATTTCTCATCCAAGAAGCTTTTTCAGCTTTGACTGGATGGTGGAGAATAGATGGGACAATCATGACCTGGATGGTTGAGAATCTCCATAGAGATATGTTTCTGAAGCTCTATCTGTTTTTTCAACTATTTTCTGCCACTGCGCATGTGACAGATTTCTAGAATTAGTGAAAACAGCAGGACGTCAATTCAACTGTCTAATAAAGAGGGGATTTTCTCATCTAAATCAGTGAGACACCAGTTTCATTGATTAGGTCCAAATTATTTCATCTATATGTAAGTGAAGTTTCTGGAGTGTGTGGGGGGAGGGAGAGAGGGAGGGAGACAGAGAGATTATCTTCATTCTAATAGCTTGATCTCTTGATGGTGTGCTTGACCAAAGAAACATTTAAAGAATAATATTTAAATATTAAATATTAGCAGTCTGTATCAGTATTTCTATACCTCAACTCGTATAATATTCAGGAATTCTGTTTTAGCTCCTTTGACTATATCCTATTAGCACTGGATGCAAAAACCATGCCTTTTTTAAGGTGGGAGGGTTATTATTATTTTATAAAGTGAGAAATAATATAATAATATTACAAAGTTCTAGTCAATATGATCATGTAACAGAGCAAGTAGCAGCAATATTGTGTTGATGCTTTGCTCAATATTACATTATTATTAAAAGTATATACTATCATATAATGAGAAGCACTTTTCAACAAAATAAAAACATTTTATTAAAAAGAAAATTATCATGATTAACTATGTAACCATGTAACTGTTCAGACACACACAATTGGAAATATCCAGGAACAATTTCCAAACCAGCCACAAACATAATGAATAAAGATAAAGATAATACATTTGTAAAAGCCAGTTTGGTGCTTGAAACCGGGAAAGTGTGAGTTATATTCTCATTTTATGCAGTGGGTGTCACTTTCCCTTATCCCAATGAAATAGCAGTCGCAAGCCATTTCTGAAATCTTGTCAAGAAAACTGGAGAATCTTTTCCAAACAGTTGACACGAATCACACTAATTAAAAAGTACTACCACAGTATGGAAAAACAAAAATAATTCGTATTTTTGTGCTTCCTTTGCAATATTTTCTGCTTCTTCTGTCTGCTGTTTTATTTTCTACATTAGAATTATTTGTTGAATTACTACTTACCTTAAGATCCCTTGATTAACAGACCTGAAATATTTATATATTATTGCTCTGTATTTATTACTTTCCTTGAAGTCCAAGGTATATACATATTTGACTATATTCACATTAATTTACTCTAATATCAACAACCCCAGCATTGCTGCTTTTCCTAAACTTTCCATTATTTCTATATAGTCATATTCAGAAAGTCATATTCATATAATCTTCCTTACCATTTCAAGCTGAACACCTGAACCTCATGCTGAAAGATAAAATTATCTATAAGAATATATACTATTTCCTGGGGAGTATCACATTGGTTATATTTCTCAACAGATGTTCCCATCATTATTGCTTCTTGGTTTTTTGAATAATCTGCATCCAGCAAATCTTCTTAGTTGAATGGCTGAGACTATATGGCAACAACACTGTATTATTGTCATGCATATCAGGCTATTTTCACCCAAATATGTTGCCTTCATATACAATTCCCTTGAATTTATGCATTGATATGTGTGCTTTTGCTATATAACATACTTATTATACCCAATTCTAAAGGAATTTTGTGGAGGGGCATACAATTGCATTAACAAAAATAAGAATGATGATTCCATTAGCCAAAATATACAAGATAAATGTTGACATTCAGCAAATCACTATTGATTTGGCACTGAGCATGAATGAATAGAGATGGAGGACTGATCATCCTATTAAATAAAAACAGGAAATGATAAAAGAAAATGATGAAAGTTGTTTATGGCATAAAGGTTTCCCTGTCCAGTCATGTCTCTCCAGGGATGGTGCTCATCTCTGTTTTTTAACCAAATGAGCTAGCATTGTCCCAAGACCTTTTCCATAGTCATGTGGTCAGCATATGCCAAGGCACATGGAATGTTGTTTGTAGTGTTGAAAGGCTGTCAAAATACCTTTCTTCTGAGGATTCGATTTTCCTGCTGGGAGAGCTCCGGTGCAAGGATACAGACAACTGCTTGAAAGCTGGATCTTTTTATTTTCAGGAAGGTGAGAGATAGCAAGAAGTCTGCGTTCCTGGGGCTAGCTAGCTTTGTATGATAAGCCCCTGATTATTTATACCTTTTCTCCTTTTGTGTGTGTATGCTTGTGTTTGTATTTCTTAATGTTTTAAATCCTGTCAGGGGCTGTCTTCATTTCCGCCGGAGGGTAAACTCTGCAGGTTGGTTCGATTGGATTATCAGTTTCGTCCTAGTCTTTTCTTTTCTTTTTGCTTAATGGTTTCTTATATTTGTTTTGTGGCAATCTCCTGTCTGTCTCCTTTGCAATATATTTTGTGTCTTTTGTCTGTTTGTTTTGCTGATTTGGCATGTCTTGTGTTTGTAAGGGTTCTCTTTTCTTGTTTTCTTAATTATTTGGGCTTTTGTCTAAGGGGCTCTTTAATACCTTTTATTTGATTCCTTTTCCTATGCAAGTTTGTTTTATGGCTGGCTTGATGTTCCCTTTGGGCTTTTCCTGCTTGGGTGACACCACTGTCCTCGTGAAGTTCCCTTTCCACGGTAGCATTTTTTCAGGCTAACATTGTCGCTAATAGTCCTTATACCAACAAATAAAGGAATGAATTTTCCCTTCTTTGTTGGTATCTGAAATGGTAACTGTTAGATCTGGGAGGATAGGTTCAATGACGGAGACAAGACTCAGATAGCCACAACAGCTCTTTATTAGTGACTTCAGATCTGAGCGAAATATCCCAGCTGCAGCAGCCCCTTATATAGGGCTGGCTGCGGCTAGGCAACCAATGACGGCGATTTGAGTTTGCCGCGCTTGGCTGGGCCAATCGTGGCAGCCCGTTTACTAGCCAATCGGATCAGTTTGAGGTGACCAATCAGGCTTTCAATGATGCCTGGTGTTACGCTGACTCCAAACTGGAGCCTGTTACATTTGAACGTGCCTCGATGTGTGACTATAGTTTAGGCTCCGGTGGTTTTGGCATTGACTGGCAGCTGTTGATAAGCTTGGGCCAGATCAAGTTTTGCGAATATTCTTCCACCGCCAAGTGAATGTAAGAGATGCTGAACGACTGGTACCGGATAGGCACTCTGCTGCAGTGCGTGATTGAGGGTGGCCTTGTAGTCTCCACAGATTCTCAAAGACCCATCAGGCTTTTTTGGGGGTGACAATTGGTGTCTCCCATTGGGCATGATCAATGGGTTCTAACATGCCTTGTGCAATTAATTTGTCCAGTTGCTCATCAATTTTGGGTTTGAGAGCAAAGGGAACTCGGCGTGGTTTTAGGCGAATGGGTGCAATGTCAGGGCGGAGATTAAATGAAATAGGGGACCCTTTGTACTTGCCTAAATTTTCACTGAAAACTTCCCGGAAATCTTGGATGAGGGTCGCTTCCTAGTCATCGTCTTCAGTATAGTGGATGCCAGCCATTCCGATTCCTAATGGCATGAACCACTGCAGGCCCAGTAGGCTTGGACGGTCTCTATCAACAATGGTGAGTGGTAGTATTGCAGTATGTCCCTTGAAAGAGACCTGGAAATGGCTGGTGCCCACAACTGGAATCCGGTTGCCTTGGTAATCTTTTAATATGAGTCTCTGACTGCTGAGATCTCGGCGGCGGATGCTGGGAATCAGTTGTTTAAGGGTTTTCCAGGATACCATGGATAGGGAAGACCCGGAGTCTACTTCCATGATACACAGTTGATTTTCGATGGTGACTCCTACATGGATTTTCTTTGTATCTAGTGATGAAGCATGGCCGATGGTGATGGTCTGATGTGCTTCTTCTCGTCTGGGTATGCCAGTAAACCTTCGGGGTCTGTTGTACTGGTTCCACTGGTTGCTTGGGTGGTCCCTCTGTGTGGTGGGGTTGCCATCGGTTCTTTTTGGGCTGTTCCCTCTCCGTCTGGGGCTGGAGCCTCTTTTATTTCTGCATACCTTAGCAATATGTCCTCGTTTTTCACAAAAATGACAGATGGCATCTAGGAATCTGCACTCGGATCGTGGGTGGTTTCCGCTGCATCCGGCACACTGGTAGTTCAATTTACGACCCCGCTGGTCCCGTTGCTCACATTCTGACCAGAGTCTGTGGACTTCTTCCTCCTCACTGTCTGAGGAGGATTCGACATCTTTGTGATGGGTGGCCGATGTGTATTTGTCTGGAGGCTTCCCAGTATCGTTGGTGGGTTGGCGGTTGGCCCCACTGGTTCATCGCATTCGTGCTGCTAATTTACGAGTGGCCTCAGCTGCAGTGGAGTCTGCTATGGAATCTGCAAGGGAAATGTCTCCTTTGGCCATGATCTTGCTTTGGACAGTTGGATCTCTCAGGCCTAGGACAATTCAATCCCTCATGGCTTCTTCTAGATTGGCGAAGCCACATAATCTGCCCAGGTTTCTCAGGTCAGCCACGAAATCCCTGATGCTCTCAGCTTCATGCTGATCCCTCTGGTAAAACTCATGCCTGCAAATAAGAGTCAGTACTGCTGGGGCGTAATGGTTGCAAAGGATGGGAGCAAGGGTATCCCAGTCCATCGTTTTGACTTCAGCCGGTTTCGCAAGTGCTTTGGCCATTTTAAAAACGGCAGGTCCGCAATGCATTAGAAAAATGGCTCGTTTCTTGCTGGGCATGGCATCTTTAAGGTTGTTGGACTCCAGGAACATTTGAAATCTGTCCATGTATGAGTCCCTGTCCTCGCTGGCTGGATTGAATGGGGTGGGTGGTATAGCGCTGCTGGCCATGTCGCCGATGTTGCACTCTGTCAGCCACGTGCTCCTTCAGCTTAGCGAGTGTTCAGTAGGCTTCGTTGTCTCCGCATCCCACCCTCATCGCCAATGTTAGATCTGGGAGGATAGGTTTAACGACAGAGACAAGACTCAGATAGCAACAACAGCTCTTTATTAGTGACTTCAGATCTGAGCGAACTATCCCAGCCCAGCAGCCCCTTATATAGGGCTGACTGCGGCTAGACGATTTGAGTTTGCTGCACTTGGCTGGGCCAATCGCGGCAGCCTGTTTACTAGCCAATCGGATCAGTCTGAGGTGACCAATCATGATCCACTATCAGTGGGCCAATCAGAGTTGCAGGCTTTCGAGCCTGCTAGTCCAGAACAGTAACTACACAAATTTATCTAAGGAGATGATGTACAAAAACTCTAAGGATCTGATCTCTGCCAAAACTTAAAACTTCTTGCCTCTGTTCACACAATAACAATTGGGAATGATCCTTGAAGACTTGTTGGTGACTACAGCAAATATTAAACTATGTCATGTTATGAAATGTGGTGGGTTAACTGTAATAGCTGTTAAATGTTTCCCCATCCTTTTATAGCTTTCTTCTGCCTATATTTCCTAATCAGAAAAAAATGGGTAGAGTTCTTTCAATCCTAACTCTTATGTGAGAAATTGTAGGAAAGCCCAGAGAGTGCAGACAGCTAAGGGGACTATTGCCTTAGTGCTCTTACTTATTAGTATTAAGCACTGCCCCAAGAAGGGAAGAAGCCCCCATTGTGTGTGTGTGTATGTGTGTGTGTGTGTGCACTTGTGTATTCGGAGAGTATTTGGAGAGTGGGAAAACTCTGGAAGCTATGAGCCAAAGAGAAAAGGCAGAGGCTAGAGAAGAAAGGACACCTCCCATGCCACCTAGCGAATTGGGAAAAGTAAAAAATCCACCACAGAAAAGTTCCCCAAAAAGGAAATGGTGGCAGGGATGGGAGAAGAAATAGCAGCTCATGCTTAACCAAGAGTTTCTGAACCTGAAAGTTTCCCTCACTCTCCCATATGGCTCTTCACCTGGCCGCAAGAAAAAAAAAAACTCAGAAAGCCACCCAAGACAGCAAGTGTTTATTTCTTTAGAATCGACATATGTTGTTGCATTTTAATTCTCCTTTCTCCTCTCCCACCTGCTGTTTTTGAAGTCGGGCCACTGAAAAGCTAACTGATTCAGGTTTGCAAAGACCGGGTGATTCCAATGGATTCCCCTCCCCCATCTCTTTCTCTAAAGAAAAGTTGAGCGAGGTGAATAACAGTAGAGTAACACCGATTAATACAGAAGCACTGCATTGGATGGCAGCCCCCCCCCCCCCCCCGGTGTGTGTGTGTGTATGCATGCATGCACAGGTGAAGGTGTTCGGAGACTGTGAAAACTCTGGAAGCTATGAGCAACAGAGGCTAGAGGATCCTGGATAAGTCTAACTCTACAAGCATTGTGTCTCCCACTCTCGTGCGGAAAATCTCTTCCAATCCACCCCTTCTTTTCCCTAATCTCTGCCAGAAACACCCCCCTACACACACACACACACACACACATCCATGGCAGGGGCTGATCATAACGAGGTGAAAAGTCGTAGAAGTGTTCAAAAGTGCCTCCTTCCTTCTCCTTTTTTTTTCTTACTCTTTTTTTCTTACTATTGGGGGCAGGCCTTAATTTAACCACATGCACAAAAAGCAGTGCTGGGCCTTCATGGGGGGGGGGACATATTGTTGGAGAAACATGGTAGATAAATTGAGGCCATGGAATCTTGAATAACCTGTTGTATTAATATAAAAAATAGCAAGCATTGGAGAAAATGGCACCAGAAACTCTGTAAAACTTTTAATAATATTTATTAAAAAGAGAGAGGAAAAAGAGAGAAAAATCAAAACTTGCACATTTTCTGGAAATTCCACATTACATCTGAAAATTTGTCTTACCTACAAGAGAGTCTCCTCATGCAACCACACATATCAGCTATGTCTCAGACAATAGAAGAGGAAGCCACACATAAAATTATTCTCTAAACAAATCTTTTATTTCCATAGGATAGTCAAAATAGATTTTAAAGAATCCAAAACTTCCCTTTACAGAATAAAAACTTTCCCCAAGTTGAACTTCACAAGTCTTGCCAAGCAAGTCGCGGATTTCTTTGCAATAACAGTGATATCACAAGGCCACAGTCATCTCCTATAAAATTGCCTGTATATCCCTTAGGAACATTACTGTTGTTATGTCTTTGGGACTGGTTGGAGTCCCCAACCAGGTCCGCTGTTTGAGCGGGAGCACCAGCCGCTCCCATTGGCTGGCACCATTTGACAGCCGTCTATAAAAGGCGGCTGTCAGGCAGTGTCAGCCCTGTTGCCGCCAGCTAACCTGCCTAGTTAGAAGGCAGACACGGCAACCCTTTATTCTTAGAATAAAGCCTTTAACGTTCACTCTGGCTCAGCCTCGTTCCTCCGCCGCTCTACAACACTGGCGACGAGGGCGGGATGCAATCGGAGGCTGCCAGACGTGCGATTCAGAAGAGCTGTAGTCACTAAGAGTGAAGCCACGGGCGCTGAAGCCGCAGCCGCCGGCGCTCACAAAGAGCGCGAAATTCAAAAGCCTCCTCAGCCGGGGAGACAGACACCGCCTGATAGGCGCAGCCACAAACGCTCTTCTAAGAGCGTGAATTTTGAATCACAACTACTAAGGTGACAGGCACTGCCGCCTCAAAATGAATGCCAATCCGACATTCCCACCCTTCAAGCCAACCGAGGAAACGTGGGATTCATATAAAAACCGTTTCATCTACTTCCTAGATGCCATTGGTCTAACAGATGCTGCTGAACACAGAAAAAAATCCTTCTTCCTCAGCTACTGTGGGGCTGCGGTTTTTGACACCACTACAGCACTAGTTGCCCCTCGCTCTATCAGGAGCATACCTTGGGATGAACTCCAAGAGATCCTCTCCAACCACTACTCACCTAAACCATCCCAGATAGCCAGGAGATATGCCTTCAGAACTAGAAGGCAGGCTGAGGAGGAGTCAATTAATGAGTATATGGCAGCTCTGAGGACAGCTGCCTTACAGTGTGGTTTTAGAGACTACCTAGAGGACATGTTATTAGACCAGATCGTCTGTGGGGTTAGAGACCTTAGGCTTCAAAGATGCTTGCTAGCCAAAAAGGATTTAACCCTAGCTTTAGCCGTAGAAAAAGCCCAAGCTGCTGAGCTCTCTGCCCAATCAGCAGCTGAGATTCAAGGAACTCCTTTAAAACCCAGCAGCTCCACTATTCATTCAGAGGAAGTTTCCCTTGAAGAAGACCCCATTGACTCAACAGACATTTACCGCCTTAGGCAACAAAAGCCCTCACAGGAAGTAGCTGGGCAGAGAAACAACTTCACCCCCAAGCAACCTCCCATTTGCCTAGCCTGCGGGGGTTCCCACTCTAGGGCATCCTGCAGGTTTAGGAATGCCATCTGTCTAAATTGTCAGAAGAAAGGCCACCTAGCCAGGATCTGCCAAGCAGGGCGAACCCTTCCTCAGAGACCTCCACCACCTGCTAATTTCCAAAGGCAGGTGGAGGACTGCTATACTTGCTACCACGTGAACCATACTTCCAAGACTCCTAAAAAAATCAGTATTTTTGTTTCTTTAGAAGGAAAGCCTTGCAGAATGGAGGTAGACACGGGATCTGCACTTTCAATCATCTCCTGGGAAACCCTGAAGAAGATTCATCCCAGATTCTCAAAGAAGAAGCTGCAGAAATGCCACCTGACCCTGCGGGACTACCAAGGCAAGAACATCCCTGTCCTCGGGAAAGGCAAGTTTTTAGTTCAGTTCCAAGGTTTTAAAGGTCATTTGCCTTTAGTGGTTGTTAATGGTGCCCTCCCCAGTCTGTTGGGACTAGATTGGTTCCCTTCTCTCGGCCTTAGTGTAACGGGGATCCATGCTGTCTCAACCTCTGACATAGACGCCCTATTCTCAGACTACTCTGATGTTTTTAGCAGCGAGCTGGGCTGCTATTCTGGCACCCCCATCTCCTTCACTGTGGACCCCCAGGCAATTCCCCTTCGCCTTAAGCCACGCAGAGTGCCCTTTGCCATCCATCCTAAGTTAGATTTAGAATTAGATAAGTTACTGAAGCAAGGGGTGTTAGAGCCAACTGACTTTGCCAAATGGGAGACCCCCATAGTCACCCCACTCAAGAAAGATGGCAGCATAAGAATCTGCGCAGACTATAAAACCACCCTCAATCGTTATCTGCAGGTCAGCGCCTACCCTGTACCTGTTATTCAACACCTGTTACACACCTTCGAACCCGGCACCATCTTTGCCAAATTAGATATGTCCCAGGCATACCAACAGTTCCCTGTTGATGATCAGACAGCTGAATTACAAACCATAGTCACACATAGAGGGGCATTCAAGTGCAAACGCCTTCAATTCGGTGTAAGTGTAGCCCCGGGTATATTCCAATCCCTCATGGAAAGGATTCTCCAAGGTCTCCCAGGGGTTGTCCCTTACTTCGACAACATTTTAGTCTCAGCAATTGACAGACCTCAGCTCATACAAAGGGTCAGAGCAGTCCTAGAGAAGTTTAGGCAGCATGGCCTCAAACTTAAAAGGGAGAAGTGCGCCATCGCCACTAGGCAAGTGGACTTTCTGGGGTATAGGATAGATGCCTCTGGCATTCACCCAGTCGAATCCAAAGTAAAGGCTATCCATGAGGCACCCACTCCAACTAACAAGACGGAGCTCCAAGCCTTTCTGGGGCTACTAAACTTTTACACTTCATTTCTTCCGCGCAAAGCATCTATTGCTGAACCCTTACACAGACTGTTAGACAAAGAATCCCCCTGGCATTGGGGACCCAAAGAAGCCCATGCTTTCAAGTCAGTCAAATCCTTACTCACATCTGATGCAGTTTTAATCCAATATAATCAACAACTCCCCCTGGTCCTAGCTGCTGATGCATCCCCCTTTGGGATTGGGGCTGTTCTGAGCCACAGGCTTCCCAACGGTTCTGAGGCACCAATTGCCTTCTTCTCTAGGACCTTCTCTACTGCAGAAAGAAACTACAGCCAAATAGATAAGGAGGCCTTGGCTGCAGTAGCTGCAGTAAAAAAGTTTCATGAATTTTTGTTTGGGCACCATTTTGAACTTATAACTGACCATAAACCACTCCTGGGACTTTTATCAGGGGATAAGCAAACCCCACAGGTACTATCACCTAGAATGACCAGGTGGACTTTGTTCCTGGCTGCTTACTCATTCAAATTGGTGCATCGCCCTGGAAAAAACTTGAGTCACGCTAATGCCCTTAGTCGCTGCCCCCTGCCAGTCCCAGTCAAAGACCCAGCACCCGTTCATGCCATCTTTGAAGTAAATGAACTTAAATTGCCGGTTACAGCCGAAGACATTGCTGCGCACTCAAAAAAAGACAGAATAATTGCCCAAGTTATGGACTGGGTGGGAAGGGGGTGGCCTGAAACACAATACACTTCTGACTTTGCTCCTTTCAAAATCCGTAAGCAGGAATTGTCGAAACTACAGGGATGTCTGTTGTGAGGGACAAGGGTAGTCATCCCAGCCACTCTTCGTGTACCCATCCTAAAGGTATTTCACGAGGGCCACCCGGGCATCGTAAGGATGAAGGCTCTGGCCCGCAGCTACGTTTGGTGGCCTGGCATGGATGCCCAAATCTCCAGCTGGGTAAGCTCATGCCAGCCTTGCCAAGAAACCAGGGCTGCCCCACCAGCAGTCACGCCTACCAGGTGGGAAAGTGCTAGTGGTCCTTGGTCTCGCCTGCACATCGACCTAGCTGGACCAGTACATGGAAGGACCTTCTTGGTTGTAGTAGACTCTTATTCCAAATGGATAGACTTGGCCCTACTACCTTCAACAACCACTCAAGCAATTGTTAAGGCTCTGACCCGTTTCTTCGTGACCCATGGGCTCCCTGATACGCTGGTGTCTGACAATGGCCCCCAGTTCACGTCTTGTGAGTTTAGTATGTTCGTTGCCAACTTGGGCATCAGACACATCCTTACAGCCCCTTTTCACCCAGCTAGCAACGGGATGGCTGAGAGGGCAGTCAGGTCAGCAAAAGAGGCACTTGCCAGGTTTGGCCAGGAAAACTGGCACTCCAAACTGTCCCGTTACCTCCTGAGCCAACATACGACTCCATGCACCACTACAAATAAATCCCCAGCAGAGCTCTTGATGGGGAGATGCCTTAGGACCACCCTGGACAGGTTGCACCCCCACTACTGCCCAGACACCCCTATAGGATCTGACAGTTTGGTCAGGGACTTTGCTCTGCATGACCTGGTGTATGCCAGAAATTATGCAGGGGACCCTCTGTGGGTACCTGGTCAAGTTGTGTCAGTCACAGGTCCAAGATCCTACAGAGTCCTCCTGGAAGACAGGTGCCTGTGGCGCAGACACGTGGACCAACTCAGACGGCGATGGAGAAGCACAGCTGATGCCTACCCAGCAGCCACCAAGGAACCAGTCTACCCAGCCCAATCTCCCAGCACCGAGGGCTCCCTGCCGGAACCGGTCTACCCAGATGAAAGCTCCCTGCAGGACCCGATCTACCCCGTCGACCAAGAGAGTTTACTGGAGGACCCGGTCTACCGACAAGGGACCCCGAACCAACAACCAAGCGAACCTGTCTACCGTCCGGACCGAGCGACTCACCAAGGTCAGCCCGAACAGGGGGGCCTACCTAATTCACACAGTGCCCCCACCGACCGAGCCCGCTCATCAGCAACCTCCGAGACGCTGCCTGGGGGCAAGGACTTGACTCCAGCCAGCGGCTTGCCCGGACTACGACGATCCTGCCGCCAGCGCAGACGACCAACCTACTTGAAGGACTATGCATGCTCCCGGCTAGGGGAAAGGAGTGTTATGTCTTTGGGACTGGTTGGAGTCCCCAACCAGGTCCGCTGTTTGAGCGGGAGCACCAGCCGCTCCCATTGGCTGGCACCATTTGACAGCCGTCTATAAAAGGCGGCTGTCAGGCAGTGTCAGCCCTGTTGCCGCCAGCTAACCTGCCTAGTTAGAAGGCAGACGCGGCAACCCTTTATTCTTAGAATAAAGCCTTTAACGTTCACTCTGGCTCAGCCTCGTTCCTCCGCCGCTCTACAACAACTGTGCAAGAAATTCAGTAACCGTTATCTGAAATGATACAACTGAAAATTGGCTCTCTATATCCTTAGTAATCCCAGAGGTTGTTTTAAGACTCAGTTGTTATAACTTCTTCAAGATGGTATCATATGCAGCATTGTTTTATTTAAGACTTGCTTTGATATAAACTGCAATATCCTCTAGTTTTGCATCTGTGCACCAAGAATATGCTAGTTAGTGATAAGGAGCATTGAAGTGCAAAATGCTTGGAGGCTGTCTGGTTGGTTAATGGCCAGCAAGATCCTTTTTGATGTATTGTCCATTTGAAGTATTGTCAAGACAACCATCAGTTTGATAGACAAGACATTGATTTTGGAAAATCTTAGAAAATAAGCCTATATTGTGATAAAGTCTGGGGTTATGCAGTTTGAAGCAGAGCTTCAGAGGGAGAAGAATGGCTGAAGATAACTTTTTCTGACATTTTGTTAAGGCCATTTATAGAGTTTAACATACACTATATTAATTCTGATATCAAGAACAAAATAATGAACAGTTTCTTCAGTAATGATAAAAGAATATAGTAGCTGTATCACCTGCAGAGCTTCCTTTATTCCTTGATGGATGCCCTTTTTAGAAAAAATACTGACAGCTGTGGACCCGTAGCAGGAACAGGATCTGACAAATCTATTATTTCTGCTTTCAAAGCTGTCAAGAACTCAGATTTCTCACACAGTGGCATCTGACTTATAGACAGGCCTGCTTCTATATTATTGTATGGCAGCACTTCAAGTTGTAGATGGCGTAAACAGCATTCTCACACCCATTTTCTTCCCTGAAGCACAACCATTAAAAAAGTAAAATAGATTTGTGCATATGTTTTTTTCTACATTGATCTGTTTCCCAAGCATTCAAACAAATCTAGTTACTTCATCTATATACTGTAGCTCCCATCATGCTCCATTGTGCTAGCTAAGGAATACTAACAATTGTTATTGAACATAGTGGCAAGATAGCAAGGAAAACTGCTTTTCACAGTGGAATGTAACAGGGTACCACTGGATGGATTTTTCCTTAAGTCTAGTTCATATTCTCTGTTTTGAAAATCCACTAGTATTTGTCCTTCTCATACAAAATAAGAGTATGAACTTTTTATGGAGGCTTCAGAGTTTCACTCTCTTTCTATGGTAAAAATCTGGGAAGAAAAACTTTAAAAGGAAACAAACCCATTTATTATATCTGATAGCACATTAGGTAAGTTTAGTGAGGATTAGAGGAAAAGGCAACAGATGGTCCCAAAAGCTAAATACCATTCTATATCTTAAACCAGCAAGTAGTTTAGTTTAGTTTAGTTGTTTACTTTATTGTCATTGCACCTCGTACAACAAAATTAAATACCACCTTCAGTGTATATTATGACTATAAAAATAAACACAAACACATATCCTTACATTCTATACATTGAATTGAAAACCTCTGATATTGCATTAATATTGCACTATACAGTAGAATTCAATAGAGTTCAATAGAATAGAATTCAATAGAGCCCTGGGATAGAAGCTGTTATTCAGCCTATTTGTCCTTATTTTTATTGTCCTGTACCATCTGCCAGATGGTAATAGTTCAAAAAAAGAGTGCCCAGGATGAGATGAATCTTTCAAAATGTTTTGAACTTTCTTAAGGCAGCAGGAGCTATAAAGCTCTTCCAAAGAGGGAAGGGGGAAACCAATGTTCTTCTGAGCAATGACATTAACCCTCTGGAATGCTGTCCTATCTGCCTATGTGCAATTAATAAACCATACAAAGGTGCAGTAAGTTAACCATACAGAGGTATGGTGCAGCGAAAGGTCACTAGCAGTTTTTTATTCAGTTGTTGTTTTTTGAGAAGTCTCAAGTAGTATAATCTCTGCTGGGCCCTTTGGACCAGTGCTGCAATGTGAGCACCCCAGGTCTGGTCCTCTTTTATGGTTAAACCCAGAAATTTAAAACTGTCCACTTGTTCCACTTGGTCTCCATTGATAAGCAAGGGTTGGATATCTGATCTGTTCCTTCTATAATCCACTATAAGCTCCTTGGTCTTATTGGTGTTGAGGACCAAGTTATTGTCTCCATACCACAAAAGCAACTGGTCTACTTCATCTTGGTAGGCAGACTCATGCCCCCCCCCCAAGATAAGTCCCACCACTGTTGTATATCTGCAAATTTAGTAATAATATTA
This sequence comes from Pseudonaja textilis, assembly GCF_900518735.1. The sequence continues at coordinate 6,639,489 of NW_020769346.1, read as the reverse complement.
CTAGCATGAGTGGGAATGCAGTCATGCATATGAAGAGTATAGAGTAAGGGATTCAACACGCAACCCTGTGGTGTACCAGTGTTAAGAATAAGGGATGAAGAGGTATGATTACTTAATCTGACTCTCTGTGAGTGGTCAGACAGGAAATCCATAATCCAAAAACAGATTGAATTAGAAAGTCCAAGGTCCAGAAGTTTAGACTATGTGGAAGAATTGCGTTAAATGCAGAACTAAAATCTACAAAAAGCATCCTCACATAGCCCCCCCCCCTCCCCCTGGATGTTCTAGATGAGTCAGAGCAGTGTGAAGCGTGATGGCTATAGCGTCCTCTGTAGATCTATTTCTTCTGTATGAAAACTGGTGTTTATCAAATGTATGCAGAAGACCAGAAAGGATGTGCCAGGTATTTTTCAGGGTTTACAATACATGCATTCAATGTCTGTAGTCCAGATCATAAATACATGTGTGTTTAACAGAGTTGAAAGGGACTTTGAAGGTCTTCTAGTCCAACCCCCTGCTCAGGCAGGAAAATTGAGGATACTAAACTCTGAGTAGGGTTCCTGGGAAAGGTGTCAGAATAACAGAATAACACTTAGAAGGGACCTTGGAGGGAACCCTATACCATTTCAGAGAAATGGCTGTCCAGTCTTTTCTTAAAAACTTCCAGTGATTGAGCACCCAGAACTTCTGGAGACAAGCAAGTCAACTGGTTAATCATTCTCACTGTCAGAAAGTTTCTCCTTTGTCTTAGTTTGCTTCTATCTTTGTTCAGTTTCCATTCATTGCTTCTCGTTTGCCTTCTAGTGGTTTGGAAAATACATTGCCCTCCCTCTTTCTGGCAGCCCCTTAAAAGCCTGTTGCCTATCACACTCTTGGGCAAAGCATGTGAGCTATTTCCTCCTTTCAGTGGTCCATGAAAGTACATCTATAGTATGTAGACAAAGTCAAAGTTCAACTCTGTTGAAGCAGAATACAACAACTTATTTAGTTGTCTCTTGTTATTGTCATGATTTAGGATGCTATCAGAATCTGTTTCATTTTCACATATGATTCAGATCAAACCAAATCTGGCCTTAATCTAGGTAAGTATAAATTGAAACATGCTATACATCCATACAATTAGGAGGGAGGCCTTATTTGGCTCCTGCTTGTTCCACCATCTTACCAAAATTCTTGGATCTGTATCTGGAGTCTGTAAAATCTGAAGTCTGTACTATTCATACTATTTTCAGAAGAAGCAAGCTGATCAGAAACAAGACTATCTAATAGACATCTTGGTGCAGCCTAGCCCAAGGAGATTTGAAGCTGTGCGAAATAGATAAGTGCATTCCTGGTTTATTTATTTATTTTGCTCTTTTATGCTTATCTATTGTCATTGCTTGTGTATATTGATGATAATGGTTTGACATGTTGCTTTTCTTTCATTCTCAGAGCATGTTTATTTTGAAATATAGCACATCATTGTCTGCATCCACATGATTTTGGAGTATACTATACTATATTGGAACAAAAGATACATAAGTAGGTTTTGTAACAAAGGATACAAAATAGGCTTTTAAAAATAATATTAAATAGGGCACACATTCATATTGCATTATTATCATTATAGTTATTATTATTATAATTATTAGTTTTATATAATATTTCTGTTGTTTTTCCAATGGCTTGATAATACTACCCTGTCTACCCATGTTTGTCTCACTTCACCCTGATAATATGCTATCCAATAATAGCTGTAATCTGTTCGTTATTAGATGCAAAAAATAACCGCCATATGGATTCTGACTTCACAAAAACTGATCTGACCTTCCAGTGCAATCTTAACTGCTTTTCTAGCCCTTGTTTCCTTGCAATTCAAGATTTAGTAGCAACAAGGGAGCATTCTATGCTAGTGGCCCGAGGAAATTGCTGCAAGTTTTCTAGTAACATGTTCCATATCCTTCCCATTCCTCTTGCCATATACCTAACCAATTGAGGAAGAAAAATATGCTAGCCTAGAGTTGGCACGCATAAATCTTTCCTATTGGGATAAACAAAATAAAAGTGTAAAAAAACAAAAGGAGAGTTCAGGAGCAGAAAGGGCAGGGGGAGCCAATCTTCCTTCTATTTTGCCTTTGAATAAGATAATTGAACCACTTTCTCATCTTGCTCTGAACCATTGGTAGATGGAATATAATTACCAGTGGGACTTGCTTACAAGGAAGCACACATAATAGCATGCTATGCATTTGCTAAATACGTGGTGTTTTTAACAGGTCTTTGAATTCAGTTCAGAAAGAGCCTGCTTCCATTTGATCTGTGCTTAAAAATCTTATGGCTTATTGGTTATTTAAATTGTTAGTCTTGGGAAATTATTCTTGTGCAACAGAAACATTTTGTCTCAACTTTTATATTACTTCAGTCATTAAGGTGCAATTAAGAAGCTATTAATTAGTGCTGCTACTGCCACCATATTAAACTGAAAACAATAATAGGGGAAGAATCTTTGAGGAAGATATGACCAATTAAAGTAATTCCTGCTTGAAAAATCTTCAATGGTGATTTACTGGTACTCTTGTCAAAAGAAGCAACAGAAGTGGACCTTATCTCTAAAGAACAGAGAATGTTAATTCCAAGTTCTCTAGCTAATGTAGAAACTATTCATGTTTGGGCATTCACAACTGATTATTTACAATGTTCTTACTGTTTACAACTGTAATTTTGCCAAAGAAATGAGACTATATAGGTAATGACATACAGTTATCAAGTACATATACACAGTGTGAACTGCTGGGGATTCGCAGGGGTTTGGGTGAGCCCCTAGCTAAGATTCTGTGCAATTCAGACAACCCCCAAATCCCACTCCTGGCTGGTCCTGCCTACCCCTCCCCTCCCAGGAGTCCCCATGCGGCCCATTTTGGATGTAGGTAAATGCAGGGCACATGTGGAGGTTCAGGGAGGGCAAAAAATGGGCCTCCTGGAAGTTCAGGAAGGCCAGAAATGGGCCCGTTTCTGGCTTCCAGAGAGCCTCTGGAGCCCTGGCAGGTCATTTTCGCCCATCTGGATGCTCGAGGAAATGCTCCAAAGCCTGGGGAGGGCAAAAATGCCCCTCCCACACCATGGTGTAGGATGCCAACTATGCCATGCCCACCTTGGCCACACTCACCCAGCAATTGGGCAGAGAACCCTTTGATAAAATTTTTGAAGCCCACCCCTGCATATACATATTGCTTTCTGGAAACTGCAAATCAGCCTTTCTCACATTACTTTATCCTGTGTTTCAAAGAAAAAGGATTAAATATGTTAGAAGTGAAGTGAGATATTAAAATCACAAGGAGGGTTCTATTTTTTAGTCTGCATATGACTATTCTACCGTGTTTCTCCAACAATACGGTCTCCACCAATAGGAAGACCCAGCATGTCTTCTAGGCATAAAATCAAATTAAGCCCCTCCCCCCAAATTTAGGCCTAGTTTAAAACATGCAAAATGGGGGGAAGGGTGGCGGGACTTGCCATTAGGAGTGCCCCGTGGACAGCAATTCCTCACCACCAGCCGCTCCTAACAGGTGATCATGGCGAAGCGCAGAGAGCTCCCTACTCCCACCAAACACCTTTGCTGCAGACCCAAGAACTTTGGCACCTGCCGCTGTTGCTTTCCCTTCTGCCCATTCCACCGCCATGTTTGGAGCTGCCGCATCCGTGTTTGGAGCTGTCACTGCTGTTTGGAGTGCTGCTGCCATTTGGAGCACCGCCACCACGTTTGGAGCTGCCGCTTCCGTGTTTGGAGCTGCCATGGAGCACTCTAGATGAGGTTGAAAGGGGGGGAATTAAGTCACCCCTGAAAAGACGGCCTAGCCATTTTTTCAGGGCTCAAAAAACAATAAGACCCGGCCTTATTTTATGAGAAACACGGTATTGAAACTACTTCAATATCTTATACCTATTTATATTCCATTTCTATTTCTGCATTTTGTTCTTTTTTAAGCTAGAGAAGCAACCAAGCAAAATAATCTACTGGTGCATTAAGACAAAAAATGGTATTTATTTATGTTTAGTTTATGCATGATTGAAGGAGAAAATTGAAGGATATATATCAGTGTTTTTCAAATTTGACAACTCTAAGAACTATGGGCTTCAACTCCCAGAATTCCCCAACCACTTCTAAAAACAGTGATACATATAGAAAGCAAGATTGATAAGGGTTAATTCCAAATGCCCTGAAAAGAAAATATTGAAATGTATGCCAGCACACATAAACCCTGCTATGATTTGGAAATGGCTTTCAGAAATGTTCTTGCTTATTATATTATATTCAGTGAGCTCAATTATTTCCATCCATTTCCAATGTTCAGCCACAGATCTTGTTGCTTATATCATCACTTCCAAGCAAGGGGGAAAGATCAAGGAATTCAGGAGACCCCAAAGGCTTGAAGAAGTACAAAAGTACAAAACAAAGTGTGAAGGAAAATTATCATAGGATGACTCCCACCACCTACCCTTTTCCCTAAGGAGAGCCCAATGAAGACTCAGTGAGCAATTCATTTGTTAAAGATTGCCATTTGTTAAAGATTGCTAGGGGAAAAAAACCAAAACTGCAATGAGTATCATCAAAGTCATTTTTCTTTAGCTTTCCTGTTCTATATTTAAACTCAAATACCACAGTTCAGAATCATCCAGATGCTTATCATACAACCACAGTTCATTTCATGATATCGTTTTCTCTTAGCCCAACCAATGTGTCATGCCCCTAGTGGAGACTGACTTTGAGGGAGAGGAGGAACAGCCAACAGAGATTGGAAGTGTGGCTCCAGAGGTTGTGGAGAAGGCTGGGGAAGGGCAGAGGCCAGCTGAGCAGTCAGATGAGGACCCAGGCCAGGGGTGGGATGCTACCGGTTCTGCCCTACTCTGTAGAACTGGTAGCTCTGAAGAGTTGTTTGGCCCACCCGCCCACTTGGGCTCTTACCTGACCTTTATTTCCTGCTTTTTCAACCTCAGCTGCTTTGTGCGGCACAGCTGAGATTGAAAAAGCAGTAAAAAGTACTTTTTGAAATGCTGCGCACCCTCACGCAGTGCTTATCAGCTGTCCTTTGGGCTCAGCTAATGGTGTAATACCATTTGTGCACGCAAAACACAAATACTGAACCGGTAGTAATGCTGGTTGAATCCCACCCCTGACCTAGGCCCATCCCCTATCCATCCTAGGGCACCCAGGGAGGACAGGTTAAAGGAGAGACGTGGTCTATTTGGGAGGAGAGGGGCCTTGATCCTCTTCATGGGCTGCAGCTGTGACAACTGAATAAGAGTTTGGACCTGTGTGGCTAGTGTTGCATTGCTTGCACAATAACCACCTGTTTGCTAAGCGTGTCAGTTTGCACAAACCATGATCGACTTCTTGGGTCATCGTATTTCACCTGCTGGGGTGGAAATGGACCTGAAAAAGTCAAATCTTTAAACGCACGGGAACCTCCATAACAGATTAAGGATGTGCAGCGACTGTTGGAGTTCGCGAACTACTACCACACATTTATTCCCCATAAAGCACCCTGATCCATTGTGGTGGAAACAGCTGCTTCCAAGGTGGCTGTTGGTGCAGTGCTCCTCCAGGTGTATGCTCCCACAGGCACATTGTTCCCTTGTGCTTATCATTCCCAGAAGTTGTCGGGTCTGGAGCGCAACTATACAATTTGGGACAAGGAGCTATTGATGGTTAAGGTCGCTTTTGAGACATGGCGGCACCACCTGGAAGGAGCTCATCACCAGATCGAGGTTCAGATGGATCATCGCAATTTGGAACACCTATGTACAGCTCAGACATTGAACCAGCATCAGGTGAGATGGTCATTGTTCTTTGCCCGATTTGATTTCCAGGGGACCTATGTTCTGAATGGGTGGAATCAACGCACTGGCGCACTATCCAGGAAACCTGAGTATACCCGAAGTGAGGACAAAATCTTGCCCCGGACGGTGATTCGATTAGACCAGTTTGCAGCCACGAAGGAATCTCTGGACCTTCAAGTGAGGATTCAAGAGGCGCAGCAGCAGGATCCATTTGTGGCAGCTCGGCATCAAGAACTGGATGAGAATGGGAGACAAGTGACTCGTTGGGCATATATTGGGGAATCTATTGCGGTTCCACGATCACATTTACATGCCTGGAGGTTCTCTTTGTAGTCTTATCTTACGTCAATGTCATGATAATCCAGCAGCAAAACTCTTTGGGGTGTTCAAAACACTGCACCTCATTGCTAAGACATTTTGGTAACCGAGACTTAAGCATGACATATCGAGATATGTGGTGTCCTTTGGGATCTGTCGACAGGCCAAGTATGCTCCTAGTGTGTCCCCTGGTCTCTTGCACACTTTACCCACACCAGAAAGACCTTGGGGGGCAGTCTCATTGGATCATCACTGAGTTGCCACCATCAAAGGGTGCTACAACCATTTTGGTGGTGGTGGATATGTTGACTAAAATGGCCCACTTTATTCTGTGTGTGGGTCTTCCTACAGCCAGGATAATGACCCAGTTGTTTATCTCCTATGTATTCCATTTGCACAGGTTACCAGACCTAATAGTATCAGATCGTGGGGTACAATTTATGGCACACTTTTGGCAGACCCTACTCGCAGAACTTCAGGTTCAGGCATGTCTGTCGTCTGCCCATCACCCCAAAACTGATGCGGGGACAGAAAGAGTGAACGCTATTTTGGAGCAGTACCTCCACTGTTTCAGCAACACTCAACAAGACAATTGGGTGGAGGTGCTGCCTGTGGCAGAATTCGCTTACAACAATGCTCAACATCCATCCATCTATGTGTCCCTGTTCTTTGCCAACTACGGTTTTCATCCACGACTTTCTCCTTTAGCCCTATCTGACTCCCCAGTTCCAGCAGTGGATACGTTCTTGCAAGAGTTAAAAGCCGTGCACCACATGGTCCGAGACCAACTAGATGAAGCCAAGGAGGACTACAAATGCTTTTCAGACTGACATTGTTGTGATGTTCCACCTTTAGCAGTAGGTGATTGGGTTTGACTCTCTACCCAGTACTTACTGACAACGCAGCCATCAAAAAAGCTCAATCACCACTACTTGCGACCTTTTCTGGTTGAGGTGGTGATCAATCCTGTGGTTTTTCAGCTCTGCCTGCCATGGACCATGCATATCCATCCTGTCTTTCATCGCTCCCTGTTAGTCCCAATATTGGCTGACAGCCCACATAGACCACTCCACCACCGCCAGATCCGGTAGCCCCTCAGGGAGAGGCAGAGTACAAAGTGGATAGCATCCAAGATTCATGCCAGTTGCAGGGCCGATTTCAGTATTTGTGGTATGGAAAGGTTATGGACCAGAGGACTTCACCTGGGTTGATGCCACTGATGTTCATGCTCTTTGTTTGATCCACGATTTCCACGCTCGGTTTCTCAATGCCCTCATCTGCCTGGTCCCAGGGGAAGGGGCCCTGTGGAGGGGGATAGTGTCATACCTTTGGTGAAGACTGACTCTGAGGGAGAAGAGGAACAGCAGACAGGGAGTGGAAGTGAGGCTCCGGAGGTTGTGGAGGAGGCTGGGGAAGGCCAGAGACCGCCTGAGCAGTCAGAGGAGGACCCAGGCCCAGCCTCTATCCATCCTAGGGCATGCAGGGAGGAGAGGATAAGGCAGAGTCTTGGTCTACTTGGGAGGAGAGGGCCTTGATCCTCTTCATGGGCTGCAGCTGTGAATAACTGAATAAGAGTTTGGACCTGCATATGGCGAACACTGCAAACAAAGTGTGTAAATATCTCTAATTTATAGTTCCTCTCTGAGTTTGGTGTTCTTCCCAGTGTGTGCTATCTGTGGACATCCTCCAGCCCTTATCTTGCCTGGTTTGTGTTACTTTTTTCCTTCTTCGTGTAACTGTTTGCATGGGAGTTTAAAGATATTCAGAGCTTGGAAGCAAAGTGAAAGAATAAAAGGGGCTTCACCTGTTTTCTGTGACTGTGTTTGTTTTGTATTCCACCCTGGGTCATTGCACAAGGTAAAGGTTTTTGTTGAGAAAGTGAAAGCAAAGAAGGAATGCTATATGTATCATCTTGAGTTCCAGGAGCACAGGAAGGATAGCAGCCAAACAAGAAAACAAATAATCAGGTCATGTGATTCTGTTGGACACATTGTCCTTGCCACCAATTACCATTTTTCTTTCCCATTTAGATTTCTAAATGGCGCATATTATTGTGACGTTCAGGAAATCTCTCTGGAGATCTGACAGGATTTCTTGTAGAAAGTGGTGAAGAAATAAAATTATTTATCTTAGACTGAGTTTTTTGGATTAAGATAAATGATTTTCTTATAAAATTTGGGACCTTTTCTATCAATGGTTAGATAATAAAATACAATAATAGAATACTTAGAATTTCAGAAAATAATGAATACATAAAGGTGTATTTCTTTTTTTGTTATTATATTTATAAAATGTTTTTAGGATAGATTTGGGGATGTTTATATGAATTGTTATAAAATAAACTAAGTAAATTATAGTTATCTCATAAAGTATGAATGAACAAAATTATAGTCAAATGACTGATTAATAGTGATACTAGGGTATTCAATTTTTGATTGATAATATGAGTTATTATGCAATGTAACTGTAATTGAGACTATAAAATGGATGCACAAAAAATGTGTAAACCAAATGACACACTGCTTGTTTATTTATGAAAGAAAGTTGGATGATTTTATGTTTTGTTTGTTTTTGTTTGTCTTTAAAAACCAATAAAACTTGCTTTTTTTAAAAAAAAGATAAATGATTTTCTTTCTTTACCACTTCTAAAATAACATTGAAATCAGAAACGCCAATAAGAAAATGGCTGAAGAAAATGCTCCCCTAATTATCTGCATGATTTGTAAAAACTATCCAGCCAGAGAGTAACTGACAAAAGTGGGCCACTTATGTTGAGAACAAAGGTGAAGCTAAAAACCTGCCCCTTCATTAGACAGGGTAAAGGTCTTGGATCATCTCCAAAACTACAGTTCAGAATATGCATATGTCAGACAGATTTAGTCAAAGTTGGTACTGCATCAGATACCCCGCCAAAATTGATTTACTAATAGCTAATCTTGTTTCCTACAATTTAAAAATAATGTGCATAATTGGAAAGATCTGTTTCTGAAGATTACAAACTAAATAGCAAATTGACTGCCTCTAGGATGTATGATGTGCATTCCTTAATCACTGAACTCAAGCACAGCTTCTAAATTTTACATCTTATTCAGGGGCTCCTGTGAATAACTGAATAATAATCTCTTGCTTATGATTGGTTATGTCAGAATGTATTTCTATTTACCAGTATTAGTTTTACAAGCCCAAAATAGGAACCAATTGTGCAACGTGGTTACTAATTGGCATCCTGCAGTAACAACCTTTCATTTCGCTTCTTCGATTTCTCCCACTGGTCCCAGTAAGACAGATGCTCCATCTACATTTTTAACCCTTAGATTTTCCTAATACCTGTGCCTAAGAGTCTTTTTTTTTTGCTCCTAATTTGTGACACGAATAACAAATATTCTTTCTCCATTTTTTTATTGAAAGTCTGCAAAAGGTATGGTAACCAGGAGTCACACTAAATCTCTACTTTGGTCTCATTTTCTTGAATCTAAGGATTAGACTATTGATATTTTCCTTACAAGCAACTTGCATTTTAGCTCTTTCCTCCAGATTTCTCCAATCACAACAAGCCTGTGTGAGGTTGGCTGAATTGAATAATTCCAATTAGTAGAGTGCATAATCATTACACCATATGGCCCACATATTTCCCCAGGCAACCACTCTGGTATTGCTTACAGAAGTGACTGAAATTTCAAAATGTTTTCTTGCCTCCCCACACACACCCAAGATTTTATTTATTTCAGTAAACCTACTTTTGGTATTTTCTGATTTTAGGATTAGTGAAAGAACATTATAGAGAAAATATGAATAATTTTAGGTAATAATTTGTAGTTTTGAATATGTAATAGCAATCTTATTTCAATTAATGTTTTCCAATGGAAATAAGCAACAAATCTAATCTTCCTAATTTTTTTCTCAGTAAGATATATTACCAATTCAAACTTTGAAATACAGGAAATCCTTGCCTTCAATAGTTCATTTAGTGACTGCTCAAAGTTATAAAATGGCACAGAAAAAAGTGATATGACCACTTTCATACAGCATTACAGCATCCCCCTGGTCATGTGATTAAAATTCAGATGCTTGGCAGTTGATAAATATTTATGATGATGGCAATATCCCAGGACCATGTGATCATCTTGTGACCCTCCAACAAATAAAGTCAATGGTGAAGTTAGATTTACTTAACAACATGTTACAAACTTAACAACTGCAGTAATTCACTTAACAAATGTGGCAAGAGTGGTCATAAAATGGAGCAAAACTCATTTAGCAAGTGACTCGCTTAGCAAAAGAAATTTTAGACTCAATTGTGATCGTAAGCTAAGGACTATCTGTAGTGTTTAACTCCTCTAATAGAACTGCATATAAGATCTATCAGTGTAAGGAATGTTTCACATTTAGTACTTTATTATGTATAAAAACTATAAGTAATATTAAGCCAGGAATGTTTTAACTATATTGTGTTGAACAAGGCAAAATGACTTGGTAGGAAAATTACACTGTCAGTAAGTCAGTTTTTATTATTAGATTCTCAAATCAAATTAACTAATCAATAATGTTAAAGTAAAGTCAAAAATGTTACACACCATTTAGCACTGTTAAATAATGATCCAATGCCTAAAGGAAATTGGGGGCAAGGTCACATGGCAAGGATGTTAAATAAACTCTTCTAGGACAATTAAGAGTAAAATCTCAGTGCCAAAATGTAATATCCTATAAGAGAGAGAATAGACATGGCTGTGCTCTGTTTAAATTTGGTCAGTTAAATGATAATTAGTTTGTGAATTCCTGATTTCCCCTCAAAAAGTGTGGCCAGGGAAGAAACCCAGTAGCCAGTGAGGTGCAGTGCAGGCACAGAAAAACTAGGAAAAAGTGGTTGGAGAGACTTAACAATTTCCTATTAGTTTGCATACATGATAAATTTGCAACTTTTTTTGTTGGCTTCCACACTGAGTTTCCTTGGCAGAAGCCAGCAAGGAAGATCACAAATTGTGATCCCATAACCACAGGATCTGCAACTATCATAAGGGTGAGCCAGTTTCAAGTGCCCACATCATAATCACATGATCATAAACACAGGATAATTGAGGATAATCAGAGTCATTCAGCACTATCATAATTTCAAACAGTAATTGAACAAGTGGTCATTAACCAAGGACTAATTGTATATAGGCCTAGTTAATATTTACAGTACCTGAAACCCCTTGATAAAGTTATTTTTTTTTAATCAATAAAGAGAATATTTGTAGTTCAGGGTTGAAATGAGGGATCTCTGAGTTTGGTTGTTTTCTTGCAGATGTTTCATTACTCAAACTAGGTAACATCATCATTGCTAGTAAGGAGTGGTGTTTGCCCTCAGTTCTTGTCGGTTTGCCATGCCAATTTTGGTGAAGGTCTTAGAGGTTCTTTGATTGAGCTGTTTACTGTTGGCTTGATTGGGATATCGTTATTTGATTGTTGGTCTGATATTAATCTTGGAGTTAATCTATGTTCCTCTGAGTGCTGATTACTGTTGGAGAGTGCTTAGGTCTTTTTGTTCCCTTTTTGGCTTGCTGATTGTTTTTTTTGCATAGTCAATTCATATTGTTTATGTCTATGTGCCTATTGATGGCTAATTTGTCAGAGTGCTTCTAGAAATTTCCTGGCATTTTTGGACTTGATCAAGTTGATGACCTGTTTATCTAGAATTAACATTGGGATAGCTAAATAAACCAAAAAGGAAATTAAATCCAAAAATGATAGGGATTTTCTAGAAGCATGGCACTTTAATAAATTATTTGGATTTTGTGCTTGAAGTAGAGAAAAAAAATGAAACTTTGATTTTGGGTTTTACCGATTAGTTTGATTAGTCGTTAGGCAAATGGCTAGGCTATACTAGCCATAGAAAAGTAAAAAGGTATGGTTCTGTGTTAATGCCTTATTCTACTGCAACCGAAGGAACTGGAAGTGAACTCCTTTTTTTTCTTTTTGCCCTTTCTTCCACACTTCTCTCTTTCTCTTCTCCTCCCCTTTCTGTCTTACTCTTTGTTTTTGTACTTTTGTATTTTATACTATAAACTAATAAAAAAGAAAACAAATTAATCATCATAGATACATAAATCATATCTATAGACTAGGCAAAATAGATAATCAACAAGGAAAAAAAGGGAAGTTCTAAGGAGTCTCATATTGTAATTCTTAATGGGGTCGCATTTACCTAAATATAATTGACATGCAATTTAAGGACACTTTTGGACTTTCTGAATTCCACTAAAGTAACCAGGCAAGATTAATTTTATTAAAACGAGTTTTCTTCCTTGGTTTATTTAGCTGTCCCATGTTAATGTTAATGTTTAGCTATCCCATGTTAATGTTAATTCCAGATAGTTACAGTAATTCTATATAAATAAACATTTGTTTGGGAAAATATGTCACCAAGGATTTTCATGGCTGAATTGAGATTATCTTTTTATGATATTGGTTCCAGCTTAACAGATTTTCAGATATATTGTTCGGCTTTCATCTTATTACCCATGTTTATGTCCAATGAGAATTTAGAAGGCTATCAACTTTTGTGGATCATGGAAAGTTATTACATATTTCCATTAAGATACTGGCAATGACTTGGCTTGCTTTATACAGGGATACCTTGCTCATTGTTGGTAATTCATTCTGGAAGATATGTCAAATACTAAAACTGATGGGTACTAAGAAAATCAATTTTCAAACCAAGATGCTGTTTAATCTCACCTAAATGTTATCACCAATATAATCCTTCATAGCACACTGCTAACTTATTGTGTAGATTGTGGTGACATTAGTTGGACCAATCTTAAAATGCTAGTTTCAAGTTTTTAGTCTGGTGAAATGGAAAGAATCTTAATAGTATGATCTATGTTCTACCTGTCCTCTGGAGTGTGTGTACAGCTGGATAATAACTTTTTGAGGAAAGAATGGTACCAATTGCCTTAAAGGAGGTAGTAGTGCACCCTCTCAATTTAGTCATCTTTTGAGCAAACCACTTGGGACCACTTCAGTCCTGTCTTCAACTACCTCTTCTGGGAAAAATTATTAAAGTGATGCTTCATCTACAGAGACATTTAGAGCAAGTACATTATCTGGTTTGCTTCCATTCATAATTTAGACCTGAACATGGAAGTGAAACAGCTTGCTCACTTTGGTAATTAAAAAGAGCCTGGATGATATTCAAGATACAAGGATGTGAGAGAGAGTGATACCAGTTATGATTATTTGATTTCAAATTCTGAAAAGGAAGACAAGAAATTATAAATAAGAATGGCATTTTGGAAACAAATCAGAAATGTTGCTTGCAGATATGCATGGCCATGCATGCCTTTCTTGTCACCAATTCTTTAAAGAAGCTGCATATTTTTTCTTGAGACAGACGGTTGGTTGACTTGGCTTAGCCTAATTTATGGTTCAAGGGCACTGGTGAACCCACCTAATTGTGCCTTACTCAAGAAATAAATCATAGTATAGCATGAGTTTAGGGAGTATGTAGCTTGATTCCTGCTTTTATGTAATATAAAATGATGAAATCTGTTCTCTTTGCTTGACTGCCTCATCTCTTAATCACTTTGGACTATTTCTTTTTTATTCTTTGCCTTTCTTTAAAGACAAAGAACTCTGGCAAGTTTTACTGAAATCCTCAGGCAAGTGTACTTAAACATTTACAAAAAGAAACAAAACAGTTTAACTATAAATATTTTTTATTTTTTGGAATATTCAGCAAGAGGATGGTTATTGCTGTTTTGGGAGGTTGCACATGGATTGGGGGCTCAGATGGACTTCATTTAAGATGTTGATTGGAAGAATCCTTTCCTATGAGAAAACCTGTTTACTTTGAAGATTAGATATAAGATAGCAGCAGGTAGCTACTCTAAAAAATGTTTGTCTCCTGGCAACAGATTTTTTAATTATTTAACTCTTCAGTAGAATTGGCTACTTTAACTGCAGAAGAACAAGCCCCATTGCATAAAACTGAAACTGATTTACAAATGGAATTATTTCTCTTCCAAGAAGTTTCTTCAACTCTAACTGGATGGTGGGAATGGAAGGATTTATACTCCTTACAGACAGTTGGTCATGGCATACTTTTAGAGTAGGGGTGTCAAACTCACATCATCATGTCATCATCATGTGACCTCATGACATTTTTCCCCTTTTGTTAAACCAGGTGTGAGCGTGGCCAGCACATGATGCATCTGACCCACAGGCTGTGAGTTTGATAGCCCTGCTTTAGAGAGTCATTCAGGCACTTGGAGGTTTATCTGTGTCATCAGGGTCACCTGAGTAGTGCAAATGGCGTTCTTGGAACTGTTGAAATGAGATGAGTGTTTTGGATTACTTCCTTATACTGAATTCACAAAAATGGTTTGTGAAGTTCCTATGTTAGAAGTATAACAAGGACTTGGTAAAGATGAAAAGAACTTTGAGGGAAGAGATATGAAGAAGCAGATGCTAGAAATTTCTTTGAGGATTTTAAGGAAAAAGTAGAAAAATTACAAAATTCATCTCGCCATAGTTAAAATAATGCACTGTTATTTGGGGGAATGTTTAAAAACTTTCTGATTAGGGGAATGGTTATTTCTGGTAATGTCTATTTTTTTTAGAGACACTAAATTTTGATTATTTGCACAGTGTAAATGGAATGGATTTGTTTAAAGATAAATGATAAAACTGTGCAGCAGGACTTGGTGGGAAGAGATGGGACCACCCTATGGAAGTGAAAATTGGACATTGAAAAAGCAAAACAAAGCTTGTGGTGGCCAATTATATTATGAGTTTATTTTGAACATTGATGTTGGGGAAGCTTCTGGAAATATGAACATACTGATAGAAGGATACAAGCTATTCAAAAAAACCAGACCCCATAAAATAGGAGGTGGAGTTGCACTGTATGTAAAGGACCACTATATTGCTACAGAAATGCATGAAACAAAAGATGAAAACCTCCTAGCATGCATATAGGTTAACATAAAAGAAAAAAAAGAATGACATGGGTGTATATTATAGGCCACCCAATCAAGCAGAAAAAATGGATGTCCTTTTTGCCAGCCAACTAACAAACATATGCAGGAAACACACAACAATAGTAATGGGAGATTTCAATTATCCTGATATCAATTGGAAAACTAATTCTGCACCAAGTGAGAAATCAAATAAGTTCCCAACCAACCTAGCTGACAACTTTGTTGTCCAACTTTGTTGTGTGTGAAACTAGAGGGACAGCCATACTGGACTTAATTCTTACAAACAGAGAAGAAGTGATAGAGGGAGTTGAAACTGCAGGAACCTTGGATGAGAGTGACCATGTCATACTAGAATTCAACATAACACAAACACAAGCAACAGAACATAATGACACCAGAGTCTTGGATTTTAAAAGAGCTGATTTCAAGTCAGAGAGAACTTGGGAAAGATTCCATGGATGAAAATCCTAAAGGGGAAAACAACTCAAGAATCTTGGGAAACTCTAAAAAGTATGACCATAGAAGCCCAGACCAGCACAATACCACTGAGAAAGAAAAGCAAGAACTCCACAAAGAAATCAGCATGGCTGCACAAAGATCTCTCTGGCAAATTGAAAGAAAAAAAAGCACAAGTACAAAAAATGGAAAGAAGGACATACAACTAAGGCAGATAGCCAGAATCTGCAAAGATGAAGTCAGGATAGCAAAGGCTCAGAATGAACAAAGACTCGCAACAAAAGTCAAAGGTAATAAAAAAAAGTTTCTTCCAACATATAAATAACAAGGAAAAAATCAAGGAAACAGTTGGCTCACTAAAGAGAGAAGATGGCAAGGAAGGAACAGGCAACAGAGAGAAAGCAGAATTGCTTAACTCATTCTTTGCATCCATCTTCATGCAAAAAGAAACTATAGCTCAACCCACCAAAAATATAACTGTAAAAGACAGACCAGAAATAAAAGTTAAAATAAGTAAAAAAAAAATAGTAAGAGAACACCTGTCTGATCTTGATGAAAAGAAATCACCAGGGCCTGATGGATTACATCCCAGCGTTTTAAAGGAGCTGGCAGAGGTCATCTCAGAACCACTGCACCATATCTTTCAAAAATCCTGGGGCACCGGGGAACTACCAGAGGACTGGAAAAGAGCTGATGTGGTTCCCATCTTCAAAAAAGAAAAAAAAACAGACCCAGGAAACTACAGACCAATCAGCCTAATACCCAGGAAGATACTGGAGAAGATAATAAAAAAACAGATCTGCCAACATCTGTAAACAAGTAAAGTGATAACTAGCAATCAGCACGGGTTTGTTAAGAACAGATAATGCCAAACCAATCTTATTTCATTCTTCAACACAGTGACTAAATTAGTGGACCAGCAAAATACTGTGGATGTAATATATTTAGATTTCAGCAAGGCATTTGACAAAGTAGACCACAACCTACTTCTTAGTAAGCCAGAAAAATGGGGAATAGATAGCACCACCACTAGATGGACTCGCAACTGGCTGACAAACCGTACTCAATGAGTAGTCCTTAATGGGTCTAAGTCTACATGGACAGAAGTAAGCAGTGGGGTGCCACAAGGTTTCATCTTAAGCCCAGTACTCTTCAATATCTTCATTAACAACTTAGATGAGGGAATAGAAGAGGAACTTCCCAAATTTGCAAATGATACTAAGCTGGCAGGAATAGCTAACACCCAAGAAGATAGGCTCAAGATCCAGATGGATCTTGACAGACTAGAACACTGGGCCATATCTAACAAAATGAAATTCAATGTAGAGAAAAGTAAAGTCCTACACTTAGGCAAGAAAAACCAAAAGTACACATATAGACTGGGTGAAACCAGGCTCAATAGCAGTAACTGTTAGAGGGATCTTGAGTCTTACTGGACAACCAGCTAAATATGAATCAGCAATGTGTAGCAGCAACAACCAAAAAAGCTAATGCAATCCTGAGTTGTATTAATCAAGATCAAGGGAGGTACTAATACCACTCTATAAAGCCTTAGTAAGACCACACCTAGAATACTGCATCCAGTTTTGTTCACCACATTATAAAAAAGATGTTGAGACTCTAGAAAAAGTACAGAGAAGAGCTACAGGATGATTAGAGGATTGGACGCTAAAACATACAATGAACGGTTGCAGGAATTGGGCTTGGCTAGTCTAGTAAAGAGAAGGACCAGGGGAAACATGATAGCAGTCTTCCAATATTTGAGGGGCTACCACAGGGACGAAGGGGTCAAACTATTTTCTAAAGTGCCAGTAGGCCAGACAAGGAATAATGGATGGAAACTGAACAAGGAGAGATTTAACCTGGAAATAAGGAGAAACTTTCTGACAGTGAGAACAATCAACTAATGGAACAGCTTGCCCTCGGAAGTTGAGACTCCGAGGCCATCACTTGAGACTTTCAAGAAGAAATTGGACTGCCATTTGTCAGAAATGTTTTAGGGTCTCCCGCTTGGGCGGGGGGTTGGACTAGATGACCTACAAGGTCCTTTCCAACTCTGATTATCTGTATTTGTAAATGCTGCCCAAGGGAAAACAGGGGATTACTGAACAAATAAACACAGAGATCTAATTCAAACACATATAACCAAACTCATTTGGATTCATTTCTTTTGGAGTAAAGTTACGTGTCAATGATTTGGGGAGACAGGAAAAATTGTCACAGCCTATACAATATCTGTTAAACAAAACACACCCACAAATTAAGCACGCCCACAGAATCGGTCATTAAAAAAATTTGAATCCCACTCCTGGGTAGGCTTGCAAAAACATCTCAGAAGGAAGTCTCGCTAGTTTTGGGGAAAGTAAGAAAGAGGACAGAGTCGTTCAGAGTTTCAAGATTTTGTTATTATAATACTACTTTATTACAGTAAGGTAGTATTAATACCCTTGGTTTATGCTTTTGTCTGGACTGTCTCATGGGGCTGACATTTGGAGACATTAGCCACTTTGAAGAAGAATGATGCTGATAAAAATCAAAAGAAAGAGAAGAGGATGACCAGTCCCAGGTGGCTGAATCCAATAGTACACCCATTTATAGCACTGACAGTTGAATTAATGAAAGGCCTGAAGGGCAGATTGGGGATAGATATTTCTGGAGAAGGCCCATCTATATGGTTGCTAAAAGTCAACCCAATCTTGATGGTAAATAATCAATATATACATACAAATCATTGTATCTGCTGTCTTTCTTCTGATAATTTTAAGACAGATAGCATAAATTACACTAATGCACTTTTTTAAAAAAATAAATATAAATAATGTTGTTCACAGAAGTAAGCCAAATATATTTTGATTTATGATTCCCCTACCGTGTATAAACAATATAAATGTATACCTAATTGCAATCTAGCAATATTGCCAAACTAACAATATTTTTTTTCTTTCTTGACATTTTCTCCAAATCTCATGTATCTTGCTATTTCTTAGAAAACTGTAGTCATTTTTAAAAATTATTTTATATTTTATTTTATTCATGCATGTCTGCCAAGATCAATGATAATAATGCCTCCTGAAAAAATCTCTTGCCCATTGTTTTATATGTTATATCTTATAGTGCAACTATGTACACATATTTACCAGAAATAATTGGATTCAATAGCACTTATATCCAATGTAATTTATCACTGCTGAATTGCAGTGGAATCCTATAGTCTTCTTAGGAATAAATCTCACTTCATTCAATGAGACTCATTCCTAAGTAATAAATGCAGGATCAAGCAAAATTATCTCGTATTACTCTGTTCCTTTGTTTCGATCATTTCTGTTTCCTTGCTTTTCCATTTTTCCTTTGGGCAACTAAGTTAATAGAATTTTACCCTGCAAACAATATTAATATGGTTCTGCTGAGCATTTATCTGTCATTTAAGGTGCTTTCTAAATAAAAAATTACAAAGTGAATGACAACAGATGTTGTGCCACGGGCATTTCAAGACACTAATTAAATGCTTCTGCTGTGTGTATCTAAGCCCTTGTTTTAAATACTCTGTAAGCTATAATAAGTTAACTTAATGATGTGAAATCGTTTTTAAGAGTGATAGGCCTGAAAAACTGAAGCTTATTTCCCATGCTTATATTATTAACTAACATAATTCTTCTCTCTTTATCTCTCACCCAGTCTCTTTAAAGGTATGGTGAATCTGTTTCATTTATATTATAATAAAGCCTTCTGACAATCATTTGAAGATGAGGTTATTGCACAATGGGATGCCCAGAAATCATTATATGTAGTGATTATGAAGCACTATGGCATTTCACAAAATTTTGTCATAGGCTATAGCATCAAATCTTCCAACAAGCGGTCCTAATTTGACTTAATATGTTACTAATCACAGCAAGCAGAAGTTTCTGATTCTAGTTATGTAACTGTTTTTCTCCCTTTCCTGTTTCATTGAGAGTAACTATTGTTATAAGATTAGATACCAAAGCATTAATAGTGGCAGGGGAGACAGGATGATTACAAACAGCTAAGCCCTGGTTTCTTTAATTAAATTTCAGGCAGGCTTCTTGTTACAGTTTAGAAGATGGCTGAAAGCATGTTCGGTTGCCAAGGCTTTAGTTTTTCAATATTTAGAGATACTATGAGTTTTCATTTTCAGTGCCATGTGTACATTTATAAACATCCCAGAGCATTACATGTTTCAATAAACAATAACAATTAAAAAACTGTTTGCGACATGTTAAATAAATCATATTGACTGCCTTCACAAAATATGTTAAATCTAAACCTAATAATCCATTTTGTTTTAGTGCTAAATGTGAACTTAGCCATTGCTGAGACAAATAAGCAAGGGCCTTCATCAGAAACACTGAGTAATTGTTTCAGTAACTGCCTGTCTGAAAGGCATGAAAAAGGTAGCACTGAACAATACCCAGTCAAGCGAGGAATTGATTTCAGACTTTACTATTCTAGAACTGTGGGGAGGGGCTAGCAATGCTGCCACTCATTTAAATGCTTTTGACTCCCAAGGTCAGAAAATTATCAGAAAATTATCAGTGTTCAAAGAACTAAAGTGAGCAGGAATAACAAAGTTGACGTAACATGCAAAGCCAGAATTTATCTTTATGTTATCATGATGTCCTGAATTAGCAATTTATATTTGTTATGAATGATAAGATTATCAATAGGCTGGGATGCAAACATACTAAAGAGACATCTTTGATTAACCTATGACTGCAAACTCTAAAATGGAAACTGGAGAATGAATTAGAAAAATAGACATCAGAATTAAATTTCATATGTGATACATGTTACATAATTACTTTTCAACACATAATTTTTTCTAATACATATCCATTCTTTTTATGTATTGATATAACAGCCTTATTTATCATTTCACTCAACATGCTGTAGGATAATTGGTGATGATTAGCATTATCATTCCCAAATCTTAACAGCAAAGATGTTAATCTATTGCAGGATATTTCAAAAATAAGATTAAGAAAATCCATTTTCTCTGGGCAGCATTCTGAGAAAAATAGAGGAAAAAAATTAAAGATTTAAACATCACTTTATTTATTCAGCCTTTTCTTAAGTCTGTTCTCCTTCCTACCAAGTCTTGAGTAATTTTCTTTTTTGGATTTTTTTTTATTGAGTTATTAATTTTACAATCAAAGTGTGCCCATTTTCAGCTAATAAATATAATGATCAACATAAAACAAGGAGGTATTTAAGAACCAGTCTGGTTTAGTGGTTAAGGAACCAGGCTAGAAACCTGACAACTGAATACTAATACCACTTTAAACATGAAAGCCTGCTGTTGGATTATGTTGACCCAGTCAAGAGAATTTTACTTTTAAAATGAATTATTCTCAGCAGACTTACAAAGCCACAAAGCAAGCTATGTACAAATATCACATAATAACAATATATAGAGTGCTTCAAGAGATTAATACGTTGAGTCAATCTAAAAAATTTTTTTACAGGTACTTGAAAACAAGAAATGAAAATAATAAAAATGAATTTTAACAATAAAGTACAGCGGAGATAATACATCAAGGATTTTCCTTAATTAGATATTAAATATTGTAGAATGTACTTTTCTTAGACAATTACAAACAGGTAATATATGACTAGACGAAACTATATTTTAGTTTTGTCCTCATGCTCTACAGATTATTTGCTTTCCCAATATGGTCTTGCTGTCACACTATGGAACAATTAGAATCACACTACAGGGATTTAACATGTTAACCAGATTATTTACATTAAATATAAATATAAATTGTATGTATATATGTAATCAATTATTAAAGATAGATAATTATTTTTTTACATTTGAGAAGCTGCAAAATTAATATCATTTGCCAAACAGTACAAGTGCTAATCATTCTAGTTAAAATATGAATTTGAAGTTTCCCACTTAGTTGTTTTGAAAATCTGGGAAACAAAGGGATCCATTCTCAATAGATCTATAACCCAATGTTAACATGATGAAACATGTGCTATGATATTGTGATACAAGCTCTGCTTCTTCATACTTGTACTGCAAAATCACACAGAAGTAGTAGTACTGTACATAAAGAGTAGAGTTTGCATCACAGCACAAATTTTAACACTTGTTTTCTTTTTTCTTTTGTAAAGTTGTCTTTGAATATACATCAGTATCAATACATGAACAGTGATGAATCTGGGTTTCATTCATTTGCATACAAGTAGTAATGGTAATATTTATATTTGTTACTTAAATCATACTTACGTAATTGTAATGTTATTATAATATTTGTGTTAAAGTATAGGCCTTCATTATTTAGGTGTTCAGCATTTTAATCTGCCCTTCTAATGACAATAACAATATCATTAAAACATACATAGTGTCATCATCTTTCAACATCTAATCATTACATCTAACTATTACTTTTAGTATATTATATAGAGATACGTATAATAATATTCCCCCTATTTCTTGTTGCTGCCTCTGTTCTAGCTCCTAGTAAAGCCAATTTTGTGTTACAAAACATTTCCTCCATCCATCATCATGTTTGTTTTAATATTTCAATTCTTATTCATTTTTTGACTTGCCTCTCAAACTCCTCTTTTGGGTCTTTATCTCTATTTACATCTTTCCTAAGCATTTCTTCCATCTCTGCTATCTTTTGCTGTCAAGCCTCCACAGGGTCTGCCCACATCTCTATCTTCTTTTCAAGAATAGCTTTCTGTTTATCGAGTACCATTTTTTGGTCTTTTGGTATGTATTTTGCCTGAATTATTTCAGAAGTCTTTATTGCCTTCTCCTTTTTATCTTCTCATTTTATATGTTGATTTGTCTCTTCTATCTTTTCCCCTGGTCTTTTTATTATCTCCTCTATTTCCTGGGTTTTTTAAATCATTATTCATTATATCTTGTTGTACACTTTCTAGCTTCCCATCTATGTTATTCATTAGATCCTTTATCTCCCTGTGAATCCTTATCATAATATCATACATGCTTTGAAATTTACATCATTTCATTTTGCAACCCACTTATTTCCCCCTGATGAAACATCTTGTCTTCTTTTGATAAGTCCAAATATTGCCCCGTAGCCTGTCAATGGTCTATCACCGTCCCAGAGTCTCAATTATCTTTGACCTCAGAAAGTTGATCTGGAAACCATTTACTCAATCCCAAAGTTGCTCCTCAAGAAATACAGCAATTATAATTCTTTATGTCTCACAGTTAGTCAATTAGTTCTTTTTAGGTAATCCAGGAAGATTTCCAAGTGTCTCTTTCAATCCATTCTATAAGTTCAATCATAACTCCTGGTATTGGAAAGTCACTTCATTTAGATGTCCCATGTTCTCACCATTAGAGCTCCAATAGTCGTAAAAAAGATAAGTATAGAGCAATAGATAGCACTTCAGTCCTCCAGGTGTTATTTATTTCCACTTTTCCTATTGTCTTATCAGATTTTTCCAAGAGTTATAGAAATATAATGTCTAGTCCATTCACCAATAGGTGGCATTTTCAGCTTAACTTTCAATGTTGCACAAAATCTGACAGGTTCCATTGGTATTTATTAAAACAAATAATAAAAATTCAGACAAGTAATTCCAGGATTTTAAAATGCCTTATTGCCAATAAAAATTAGAAATCCAATGTTTCTATATTTTTAAAGATTTTATATAAATAAAAATGGTATGTATTAAATTATAGATACTTTTGGATAAAACATATGTCAGAAAAAATGTTGGGCAAGTGATATATTAAAGTGGATATTAGGAAAAAACTGTAAATAAGGGATAATTTAGGTAAGCTGAATGCAAAAATGAATGTATTGTGGAAAAGTCTCTAAGACTTTTATGACCACTGCAGTTTTTCTAACATTAAAAATTAGAACTGGTTTAGTAAAAAAAAAAATGGGATAGGTATTCATGAATCTATTCATGTATAACTTTGACTGAAATCCAATTTACTCTGATCTATATATCTTAGCTGGTGATTGGAATGTATTAATTATTCTGCAGTATGTTATTTGTATTTTCAGTCATAAACACGTCCTGCTATCAACTTCATTAAATAAAGACTAAAACTAGTTTTATTGATTGGCTATATCAGAATTTTGCAATTTGATAGCACTGTACTCTCTTCTTCCTATAGCTCAGTGAATTAGGACAGTGTCTGCCTAAGTTGTTTTTTGAATAAATGCAGTCCTTGACCTATGACACAGAACCACAGTGCAGTCATTAAGTGAGTCACACCTGTTATTCCAATTTCTTTTTGTTGTGATCATTTAATGAATCACTGCAGTCATCATGGTATCATGTGGTCATTGGCCCTGCTTTCACAAGTCCTTTGGGAAGGTCACAATGGTGATTAGGTAACTCTGGAATGCTGCATCCATTGAAGATACATGCTGTTTGCTAAGCACCCAAATTTTGATCATGTCACTATGGGAATGCTGTGATAGTCTTATATGTGGGAACCAGTCATAAGTCACTTTTTCAGCACTACTGGAACTTCAAAAAGTTATTAAACAAATAGTTATAAATTGAGAACTACCTATATTATTTCATTGTGGTCTTTAAAAATGTGTTAGCCCCTTTTGCTTTCAAATGTATCTTCTTTTCTTCTCCATACCTGCCATTTTTAATATTCTTTGTGATTTTAAACTGCATTCATAAAATGCAATCATTGCATATTTTTGTATATACAGTATTTTTCATAAGTTATTTGCATACAATCTTGCCTACCAAGATATTTTATATATTTCAATTAATACTGTATAAATAATGTATAATCAGGAAAAATGTACAACTGAATAACATTCCAGTCTGATTCAAATCAAATTAGTCAGGTCAGTTCAATTAAAATTGTGAATTTAACTATCTTCTCTTGTAAGCATGGGGGGATTTTTGTATGGATCAGCTAATATATTATATTATATATCAGCCAGTCACTGTCAGCTTTGGAAGCCATATTGAGATTTGATGCTCCCATGCTGCCACAATTGAGCCTGAGAAAGTGGGAGGGAGGAATTCATTTGAGTATATCTAGTTAGACAAAATAAAATTATTTTGTTGGTTTAAGGTCACTGAGTGTGGTGTATAATGAAATGGGAATCTTACTTTAGGACGGGTGGTGATTGGACTATGTGATGTGGTGATGGCTAAGGGGGGATGGATTTGTAGTTTTGACTTTTGCAAGGAAGCCCAAAACTTTCAAATTCAGGATTCCACAGATGTGCCAGTTACTATCCAAATAAAGATATATCAAATAGAGAGGGAGGAGGGAGGAGAGAAGGTGGATTCTGTGTATCGCGCAAAAATAATTGCACTTGGGAAATTGCCTTTGACATGCCAGGTCTATTTCTAAATAAATCAACTGGAGAGAAATGTCTCGGAGTGATTGATATCATGGATATTTTCTGGATGCCTTACATTTATTTCCCAAGTAAAACTTTTATTTTTTAGAAGCGGCTTGGCTGATACCCTGGAGTTCTTTTTCCTGAGATGGAGAATTATCCACAATCAGCCGAAGTTGGAGATATGCAGGGGGGAGAGTATGGGGGCCCTCCCTCTGGAACATTAATTGAATCTGAAAGCCTTTGTTTGGAGGAGATGATGGATGGTTTCAGAATGACAGTAGAGGAAAGAGGTTTGGGAGCTATACCAAAGCGTTTCAACTCAAGAAGTTGTTATAATGCAGAAGTAACCCAGCTGATTGAAGAGAAATCTTTCTCGAGCCCCAGGCAGATTACTATTCTGTCTGATTGGATGGAAGAGACTATACAGATGCCAGTTGGAGAAAGCCAGAAAGATGCATCAACTGACAGAGATATGCTGCAGCAATCCCCCCATTTTCCAGAGGGAATTTTGCCCCCTGCAGAGAGTATCCCTCCAGGGTGGGGATTTTATCCAGGCCTGGGGGGGATTCAATGTCAATGGCAGCCAGCACTAACTCAGCCCTGGTCTGAAGTGGGGTAACCCAAATAACAGACAGCAGCCACTTTCCCTCCACCTGACCAGGGAACCAGGCCACACCCAGCATCCTCATGGCCACCACAAATGCAGCCCCAACCAGCAGTGATGCCATAGGGACCCCTATTCCAGAGAAGAACCACCCAGCCAGGATACAGGGGGCTTACCCAGCCTACGTACGCCACCAGGCTAGTTCCTTTCATTCCAGTACAACCTGCAGGGGCCTGGCCTGTGCCACTTCTGCAACCACGACCGAGGCCAGACCAAATACCCTTTAAGGCCATATTTGATGGCTGCCATGAACATTTCAATTACTTCCTCACTCAAATCCGATCCCATATAGAACAATTTGGAGATCAATATGCCACAGAGCGTGATTTGGTTACGCCCATAACAACTGGGATGAATGAAGGGGATGCTTCAGACTGGGTGGCCCAACTACACAATGAACAAGCCCCCGAATTACGTGATGTAAATGGATTTATTCAATTATTAAGACTCAGATTTGAAAATCCAGACAGGGTAGCAGAGAATGAAGAGAAGTTAATGGAAATGAGACAAGGCAAGCGACCCTTGTAAGAATTTGTTTGGGACTTTAGAAGGGTCACTAGCCACCTCATGGATTGGCCTGAAAGAATGACTTTACACTATTTTAAAAACACCATTGATCCAGAAGTAAAGAAGGCCTGTGAAATTAGGGGAATCCCAGAGACCTTACAATCATGGTATGTCGCATCCCTCAGCTTAGATCACAGCATCAACCCACACAGGAAACCCCTTCCAGCAGCCCTGCCTAAGAGAATTGTTGATAGGAGATCGCCGACTGGATCAGCTGAACCTGCTCATACCCAACCTACCAGGGTGCTAAAATGTTACTGATGTGGCCAACCCGGCCATAGAGCAGAGACTGTCTGGCCCCTTCTCCTGTACCACAAGCTCTGCAGTCGAAGTCTAATCCAGCTATTAGAGATTGGAAGAATCAAGAAAGATCTCCGGTCAAGGGTGGGTTCACCAAACACAACTGGGAAAGCCCCCTCTGCACAGATGGGAGCAACAGACCACCAGACTGCCACCACATCCCCAAGAACCAGACCTGTGAAGACGACCCAATAGTGAGTGATCCCATCATAGCTTTTACAGTCAAGGTCAAGTTAGTGGTACCAAACATGGGGGAGGCTGGGGAAGCTGTCATTGATACTGAGTGTTCTAGATGTCTTATTGGACTCCCCATCGTTGAACAATTGGGCATAAAGACTAACCTGCTAAAACACCCAATCAGATTTGAGCAAGTGGATGGAACCTTAATTGGGGGGGGGGGGGCAGCCACTCAGATGACTGAATTGATCAAGATGGAATTAGAGCCCCATCGCAAACTCATATGCTTCATAGTGGCCCCCAAGATGTCAGAATCAATCATACTGGGACTTGCTTGGCTAGACAAATGGGCCCTGATGATCAAATGGGAGGATGGATTCAGAAAAATCCTCATTGGACTGGGCCCATTGCCCCCTCTTCCACCCACTACAAAGCCACTGGTCAGCTTGAACCCAGAGCCTGAGTCAGTATCCATGGCATCCCACCTTCTCCCAGATAACCCCCAGGTACCTGACCAATACAAAGACTTAGCTGAAGCATTCAGTGAAGAAGAGTGTAATGTCTCACCTCCCCATCGAGCCACTGATTGCACCATAGAATTAGAGCCCGGGGTGAAATTACCAAAACCAAAGATGTATTCCATGACGCCTGCTGAAATGACTGAATTAAGGAAATATATTGACAGCAATTTGGAACAAGGTTTTTTTGGGCCTGCCAAATCAAGACTAGTTGTCTATTGTTCAAGGAGAAGAAAGATGGGGTTGAGATTGTGTGTTGACTTTAGAGGCATGAACACCATATGCATCAAAAACATGTATCCTCCCCCTCTTATGAAGGACTTATTGAACCACCTGTTGAAGGGCAAGATATTCACCAAGCTAGATCTCAGGGAAGCTTACTACTGGGTCCGCATCAAAGAAGGAGATGAGTGGAAAACTGCATTTAACTGCCCTCTGGGAAGCTTCCAATTCAAAGTCATGCCTTTCAGACTTCAGGGGGCTCCTGCAGTGTTTATCTAGCTCATCAATGAGGTGCTACACCTGCACCTTTACCGGAGGGTTCTTGTGTACCTGGTAACATCCTTATCTTCAGCAAAACCATGGAAGAACATGTTCAATTGGTCTGACAAGTTCCAGAAAAACTTCTAGCCACCAAATTATATGTGAAACTCTCAAAATGTGAATTCCACAAAGAGTCGTTGGACTACTTAGGCTACCGAAATCCAACCTGGGGATTGAAATGGACCCCGGAAAGATGAAAGCGGTGCTGGACTAGCAATCCCCCAGAAC
The DNA here is from genome assembly GCF_900518735.1 of Pseudonaja textilis. Next base: position 6,611,600 of record NW_020769346.1, on the reverse strand, counting down.
CCGAAAACAACTTCAAAGTTTCTTGGGGTTTGCCAACTTCTATAGACAATTTATTCCGTCTTTTGCTGAAGTTGCCCTCCCATTGATGGAGCTACTAAAAATGGGCCCGTTGCCCACCAAACCGAAGCCAAATCAACCCCTGGCTTGGACTATGGACTGTCAGAAAGCTTTCGAGGCCTTAAGATGCCTTTTCACAGCTGAGCCCATCCTCCAGCACCCAGACGTGACCAAGCCTTTTATTGTCCAAATGGATGCAAGTGATGTAGCAGTGGCAGATGTTTTGCTGCAAAAGGACTCTCAAGGCCAACTGATGCCTTGTGCTTATGTGTCCAAAAAGCTGACAGACACAGAGTGAAGGTGGGTGGTCTGGGAGAAAGAAGCATTCGCCATATGATGGACTTTGTTGACTTGGAGGCATTTTCTAGAAGGGGCGCCAGAGGCCTTTGAGGTATGGACTGATCATAAGAACCTTGAGGCTCTAAAGACCCCATGGAGATTATTGCCTAACAAGTCTGCTGGGCCCAATATTTCAAGCGATTCAATTTTAACATTAAATATATCCCCAGAGGGAAAAACGAATGGGCAGATGCTCTGTCCAGAAAACCTCAGTTTGACAGCCACCAAGAGGAAATAGTACAAGCCTTAATTTCAGAAGCTCAATTGGCAGGCCAAGTGACAACTCGAGCCCAAGCTAACTGCAACCCCAAACACCTGGAAAATAAGCTGACTACAGAATTGAAAATGTCCATATTGACCGACCCTTGGTTCCTGGACCATCAAACCGAGTTGACAATGAATGATCAACTAGCTTGGAAAGGGACTAAGCTTTATGTACACACAACCCTAAGACTACTGATACTAAAGTGCAGGCATGACTCCTGACTGGAAGGCCACTTTGGATTCCTAAACACCCTACATTTACTGAGAAGACAGTTCTGGTGGCCAAAAATGAAACCTGATATTGATGACTATGTAAAAAGTTGCTCAATTTGTGTCACAATGAAACACAAAACTAGAAAACCCCTTGGCCTCCTGGAACAAGTTGCTGAACCAACCCAACCTTGGGAAGAGATTGCAAGGGACTTTATTGTTGAATTGCCTAAGAGTGAAGGGAATATGATCATTTGGACTATAATTGACTTATTCTCTAAACAGGCCCATTTTATAGCCTGCAAAGGACTTCCATCTGCAAAAAACCTTGCAAAGCTGTTCATGAAACGTATCTATAGACTACATGAAGTACCTCGTAGAATAATATCAGACAGAGGGGTACAATTTAACGCAAAATTTTGGAGGGAATTTCTGAAATCCATTGGTTCCTCTCAAGGGTTATCCTCAGCTTTCCATCCTGCTTGTAATGGAGCAGTGGAGAGAGCTAATGCCATGATTGAACAATACATTAGATGCTATGTAAATTATCAACAAGAAAATTGGGCTGAGTTATTGCCTTTTGCAGAGGTTGCTTACAATAATGCAGTACATAGCAGCACGGGATTGACTCTATTCCAAATCAACACTGGAATGGATTTTGTCCCAATGCCAGAGTTACCTAGACAACCTCTCTCACCCATGTCCCTAACAGAATGGATAAACTCATTAAAGAAAGGATGGGAAGATACAAAAAAAGCTTTGACCGAAGCTGCAAAAAATTATAAAAATCAGGCGGATAAACATAGATCCCTTCAACCACCTTTTAAAGTAGGGAACAAAGTATATTTGTTGAATAAGTATCTTAGGTTGAAACTGCCCAGTAAGAAGCTGGGTCCAAAATTCTTGGGTCCGTTCCCAATTTCAAAGATAATCAATCCGGTCGCTGTCCAATTAAGTCTTCTCGTATATTGGGGAAAATTCATCCAGTATTCCATTGTAGTTTACTAAAATCAGCTACTACATCAATGATAAGACCACCACCAATCACTCCCCCTAAACCATTAATGGTACAGGGGGAAAGACATTATGAAATTCAAAAAATTCTCGATTCTAGATTACACTGTGGCCGATTGCAATATTTGGTCTTATGGAAAGGATACCCTCTCTCAGATGCTAGTTGGGTATAGAGTTGGGATGTTCATGCTGATCAGTTGGTTAACCAATTCCATAAGGATTTTCCCCACAAACTGAAGGGTCCTCATGGTGGGGGAGGGGGTTAAGGAAAATGTGTTAACCCCTGTATCTGGTTTTTTTCCCTTTCTTTTAGGAGGAGGAGTTTTCAAGGTGGGATGCCTGTCGGCTTTAAAATTCAGCTGCCAGATTTTTTTTAAGAGAGTTGGAGGAGTTGAAAAATTCGAGGTTATTCTGTATGTCATGTTAAGAAATTCCAGTGACAGTTAATTGGTTCTCATGATTTATGAAGTATAGAAGTGGGAGGAGAGAAGGGAGGAGAGAAGTTGGATTCTGTGTAATGCATGAAAATGATTCCACAATGATTCCATGCCTTTGACATGGCAGATCTGTTTCTAAATAAATCAATTGGAGAGAAATGTCTCGGAGTGATTGATATCATGGATACTTTCTGGATGCCTTACACTTGTTCTCTTTTCCATTAAATCAGAACTTGCTGTATTAAAGATGGCTTCTTCTTTGTTGCAATCTTCTTGTTCTGCAGGCATTTCTTGTTGTTTCTCATAATTCCAAATCTCCATTTCTAAAAATTGAAATACGAAGCCAAAAGAACCTCTCCCTTCTTTTGCATCTTCTTTGTACTTTTTAAGTTCCATTTTCAGTTCTTCTAAAAGTGGAGCCATTTTAAACAGTTTTAAACAACCACCCGATTGATTTTAGTCATTCAAACAATAACCAAGAATCCAGAAATCATCAAGTAATCCAGATAGTCCCGAGTTATATCTTCTTATTTCTTTTTCGACTTTCTCTTCCTGGGGTCTTTGTTGCGATATTTCAGTTAGAATGTATGTTTTGGAAGTCTTGTTGAGATTTTGCGTTCTTTTTTAATTCTTTTTTTCTTTTTGAGTTCTTTTTTAATTCCAGGCAGTCTCCTCCCTTCCAGATCCTACCCTTTTATTCTTTTTCTCTCCTTTCCTGTTTTCAAAAGCTTTTAATCATCCAGAAATCTTTATTATCCCTTTCACTTTTTATTTTCAGCATTAAATGCCTATTGATGTCAAACTGGATTTTTTTTCCAATTTCTTGCATAAGTCTCTTAGCTGTCAGTATAGGAAAAGGAGAAAACCAAATCTTTTCCCTTTTCTCTCTCCTTCACAGCTTAAAAATCTTCTTAGGGAACAATGGTATTGTTTTTTAACAGTTTCAATTCCAGGGTACCTGATTTGTTGCTTTTGCTGTTTGACCCGGTCACCAAAACTTTCTCTTCTTATCTTCCTCCTGCACATTCTTTTCCGGTTGAGTTCTTCTTTGTGGTGGCCATTTCTGACCACTGCTGCAACTGCCTTCAGGAAAGGGAGTAATGGCCAGCTGGGGAGGAGAGATGCGGCTCTCCTCAACCCTTCTGGCAGTCTCCCCACTCTTCACCACCTCTACGGGGTGGCTTAGCCCCAAAACCAGCCAGCTCAGGGTGCTCCAGCGGCGAGCATGGATCGATGCCTCACAGAGATGAGGTTTCAGTCTGTTGCTGAAGAAGCCCAGACCGGAATGAACAAGTAATCTTAGATGGGGGGGGGGGGGAGGAAAAGGGGGGAAAGAGAATGGAAAGTTTAAGATTGGGAAAAACAACTCAAAAAAAAATAGAGTGAAAAATAAGTATAAAATTAGAAAGCAACAGGAGAAGGAAATGCAGTAGAGATAATTAGAACTAGAGAGACAAGGGGGTAAAAAGCGGAGGGAGAAGATGAGAGGGAAGAAAGAAAGGAAACAAAGTTATAAAGGACAGAAGCAAAATATAGACAAACAGGGCCTATTTAGAGATAATGGGTGAAAACTCCTTGGAAAAAGGGATTCTGCAAAGGTACATAAGATAGTATGGTTATATTAGGAGCAGAAATAATTTTAGAAAATATGAAACAATGTATGATTAAAATGTCTGATAAAATAGCTATCGTAATTCAGTGGAATGCTTGTCAATAAATAAATGTAACAAAAGGTATATTTAATCATTTATAAAACATATGTGAAGAGAAATAAGGGAAAAATTAATTATGGAGATTATATGTGTTTTTAAGGAAGTATGATATTTAATTGAAAAGAAGTGTTAACAATCTTAAGATTTTAATGATTATTAATGATAGAACTGAACTGGAATGGAATGAGGGTTTATAATTACATATATTTACAATCTTTCTTTTTTTATAAAGAATATAGTGTGTATTATAAGAATGTACCAAGCAGAATTCGATTGGAAGTTGTGTATTATGTATTATATTGAAGGTCATAAACTTAAGGTATATATTGAAGATTAAATAAGAGTTGAATGGATGTAATTAAAAGATATAAAGGTGTCATCCTCCAATTAGTAACTACCAGAGAAAATTTGTTTAATGAGAAAAGATAATATGAAATTGAAACAGAACAGACAAAGGTATAAATATAATGATTTGAATTGAGATGAGATGAGATAATCAAAATAAAACTGAGAAAATTAAAAGAGGGGAAAAACTATATAGAAAATTAAAATAGTATAAGATATGGAATAGAATACAAAAAGGAGCATGAAATTGAGTTTTGTGTCTGTATAAAGAAGTTCAACCCGGGACCATGCTATTTTCAAAAAAGATGTTTTACTTGTATTTTGTGTGTGTGAAAACCCAAATAAAATTTTATTAAAAAAAAACACACACACAAACAACCCAGGAGATCACAACGCAGGACCCAGGATACCACAACAAAAGAACTCACAAGGCCATCACACAACCCATTATCCAATCCGTTAAAACAGGAGAGGCTAATGGAAAAAAGATCACTACAAAACAAATGACCCAGGAGATTACAGCACAAGATCCAGGATTTCTCCACAACAAAACTCACAAGGCCATCACACCACCCATTATACCAACATCAACTCCATCAACCAATCAAGAGACAGCAGTGCAGTCAACCAGCCCAGCACACCAGCACCCCCCCACCAGTATTTATAGAGAGACGGCAGCTTTGATCACACTCTGCTTGCACTGGCACGAAGCCAAAAGCACCCGCCTGAGGATGGCGAGTGGGACCTCACCAAAACATCACCAAGATACTCTTAATCTTACACAGGAAAAGACCTGAACACACCTAGACCTACATACCTGTACCCGTGAAAATCTACGAAAACATATGTATGTATGTGCAGGTCATAGCATCGGCTTCAATGGCACCAAAACCCTAGCCACTATAGAAAACCCCAGCTACAGAATTATCAGAGAACCCATAGAGATTGAAAAAAGTCCTGAAAGCACGAATAGAAGAGATGACTCCACCAGACTGTCAATTATTTGGAAGCCTGCACTCACAAACAAAAGAATCTCCACACCACAAGCCAAGCAAACACCTGGGCACAAACAGACCGCCCCCCATACCTCCAGCTCAAACACACCCCAATCAGGCACCCAGATGAAACCTAGCTTTCTAATAAATGATAGCCGTCCATTTACTCGAAGCCAAGCCGCACTAAAATCCTCCAATACAGAAAACACAATGTTGCCAGCCAATCAAGACAAAAAAGAATAAAATGCTACAAAACAGACAGAAGATATTAGAAACACCAATCAAGCAGAACACAGGAAACTCCAAGACCAATAAACAGACCAAGACTCCCAACCAATCAGGATGAAGAAAAAAACCATTCTAACACAGCAGTAGGCTAGCACCAAATTTAAAACAGAAACGGCTGTGAAAGTCTGACTCGCAGACAATCACAATACAGAAGCCTGATGATGGCAGATGAGATTCTGCCGAAACATCGCTACAACTTTAAAACCACAACTATAATGACGTGGGAAAATACCTGAATAAAGCTGAATACCATACATATAAATACCCACAAAAATGTATGAAAACACACACACACACACACACACACATATATGTAGGTCTAGGTGTTTTGGGGTCTTTTCCCGTGTAAGATTAAGAGTATCTTGGCGACGTTTCGGTGAGGTCCCACACGCCATCCTCAGGCTGGTGCTTCTATGAATACTGGTGGGGGAGCTGGTGTGCTGGGCTGGTTGGCTGCCCTGCTGCCTCTTGATTGGTTGATGGAGATGATGTTGGTATAATGGGCTGTGTGATGGCCTTGTGAGTTTTGTTGTGGAGAAATCCTAGATCTTGTATTGTAATCTCCTGGGTTGTTTGTTTTGTAGTGATCTTTTTTCCATTAGACTCTCCTGTTTTAATGGCTTGAGTAATGGATTGTGTGATGGCCTTGTGAGTTCTTTTGTTGTGGTATCCTGGGTCCTGCGTTGTGATCTCCTGGGTCGTTTGTGTTTTGATCTCTTTTCCATTAGCTTCCTGTGTTGTAACAGCTTGGGTAATGGGTTGCGTGGTGACCTTGTGAGTTTTATTGCTGTGGTATCCTTGGTCTTGTGCTGTGATTTCCTGGGTCGTTTGCTGTGTTGCAACTTCTTGAGTTCTTGTGGTGTAATTTCCTGTGTTTTCTAATGTGATATCCTGAGTGGGTGGCTGTGGTGTAGCATTCTGGGTTTTGGTCTGGCTTCGAGTTTGGGGTCTGGGTCTGTGTTCTTGGCATGTGTCAGCTTGTTTGGTTTTGAGGTCCGGGGTGTGACAGCTGGCGAAGCAGCCATGGTCTGGTTTTTGGACGGTGATTGTCCTTCGTTTGTAGGATGGGTTTGGGCCTGGGTCTGATGAGGGGGATTGGCAGTGGTGTCCCATGTTTTTTTGGGTCTGGTGTTTGTTTTCATGGCTGGGACTCGTTTGTTGGTGAGGGCTAGTTTCCAGATGTCTGGTTGGCGGGAGGTATCATCCCGTTTATTCATGTTATGGGGGTGTTTCTCTATTTGGTAGCCAACTTATGTCCCAAGCACAGTGGCTGTATTTACTGTACTTCAGATATTTTCTTTGAAGTTGACTGGGGCACCTTTCTGGCACCTATTAATTTGGTCTGACTTAGCACTAAACTAAAGAAATAAAAAAACAAGGCTAAGTGAATTATTGCATTGCTTTTTTCTGTGAATTCATAATTTGAATTGTTTTCTGAAATCTACTATATAAATCTGTTTTTATATGAAAATAATGTGACTTATATAAAACATTTTTACCAGCTGTTCCTCCTATAAGATAGTAACTAATTCATTTAGAAAAAGATAAAGGCATGACAAACCACTTCTATCCTATTTCCAAGAAAGCTAAGTGTCTAACCCAACCAATGCAGGAGGTGGTAGCTGTATGCTGTTAGGAACACAATCCCGAGCAGCATGCAATGGGACAAAACTTGTAGCATTTGGCAGTGCCCGGTGAGCAGCCCAGTAGCAGCTTGTGATTGGTCACAAGATCGAATGGTTTGCCATGGATGAAGTGTTCGAATCATCCCCCAATGCTTCCTTTGACTGCAGTTAAAGCTGGCTGTAGCTTCGTTTAGCTGATGACAAGGTCCATGAAAAGAAAGCGATCGGGGCCTCTCTTCCATCTGTGAATTGGTCACTTAAAATGGCGCTGATGCTGAATGGAGAGGCCTCATAGGTGAGAACCAAGGGAAGATTCTCTTTGTATTGCACCAGGAAGCTGTTTGAAGATAGTAGCTTCTTGACAACAGAAAAGGCAACAGTTTCTTTTTGGCCCCAGGAATAAGACATCTTCTTGTAGAGCAAGCAATGGAGAGGCTCAGCTACAGATGCTTTGTGTGGCAAGAAGATGCTGTAGAAATTTAGGAGTCCCAAAAATGCCTAAAGTTCAGTCTTGTTCTTGGATGTGGGAGCTTCCTGGATGACTTGGACCTTTGCCTATGTAAGGTGTAACCCAGAGGAATTGATAAGGTAGCTGAAGAACTCTACCTATGGAACACCGATCTTGCACTTTTCTTTGATTTGATTTGACTTTAATTTGAGGCCAACTTCCTGGAAATGGGTGAGTACCACTCACAGAGGATCAAGGAGTTAGTTGTTGGCCACTAACAGTAAGATGTCACTGAAACAGGGGACGGCACCTGGGATGAATCTGGAAGTCTCTGGAAGAGTCTTGGTACCAAATTGCAGCCAGTGGCATCTAAAAGCTCCTTGATGTGTTACAATCATCTAAGCCTCAGCTATGGCATTATCAACTGGTAGCTATTGGTAGGCTTGTGCAAGGTCCAATTTAGCGAAGACCTTAACCCTCACCCAGAGAGTGCAGCAGATGTTGGACCATGAGTGCTAGGTATGAATTTTGCTGTAGTGTTTTATTTAATGTGCATTTATAGTTCATGCAGAGCAGACAGAACTGCCGGCTTCACAGAAGTCACAATTATTCTCCCATTTTGAGTGGTTGATGATTTCCAGGATTCCTTGGCTGATGAGCTTGCTGAGTTTTTCATCAACCTTTGAGCACAAGGCAAACAGTACTCTTTGCAGCTTCATTTGGATCCGAGCAACTTTCAAGGAGAAAGTTAATGGAGAAAAGGTTCAGTCAGGGGTGGGATTCTACCAGTTCGCACCTATTAGCTAGAACCAGTTGTTAATATTCTAAGCAGTTCAGAGAACCAGTTGTTAGAAGAAATTACTGGCCTAATCCTGTAAGGAAGGCAGGAAGGAAACATTCTGGTGTTGCTTACAGAAACTGCCTCTCAGTTAACCCTTATTACATTCTTGGCAGGACTAGACTTCCTGTCTCAGGAACGTCTCTGGAGTTTTTTTCCCCTCCTTTGCTGGAACTTTGCTTGTGTGGAGTGACCATTCAAAGTTACAGTGGCACTGAAAAAAGTGGCTTATGACCATTTTTCACACTTACGACTGTTGCAATATCCCCACAGTCATGAGAGCCCAGGCAAGGAGATGCATGCCTCAATGTGAGTGATATTGAGTTGGCCACACCCAGACAATAACATGACCACCAAGCCATGTCCACCCAGTCACATGACTACCAAGCCACACCCATCATCTAAGCCATGCCCCCAGAACCGGTTGTTAACAATTTTGAATCCCACTCCTGGGTTCAGTCCTTTTGTGCAGGCAGGCAGGCAGGCAGGCAGGCAGGCAGGCAGGCAGGCAGGCAGGCAGGAAGGAAGGAAGGAAGGAAGGAAGGAAGGAAGGAAGGAAGGAAGGAAGGAAATTGGTTTCCAAGGCTCACTGCCAGCTTCACACAAGGAAACTTAACAGGGCATCTGATAGGAAATTGGATTTATAATCATTTTGTTTTTATAGTTAGATAAGAGAATCTCTCTCAAACAATGATCCAATGAGTCATAGATAGTGTAGTATAATCTGAATCATTTTCAAGTATCATCTGAGAAAATGCAGACTATTTTCAGGAAAGTCTTTTTAGGCAGTGGAAAATCTGCCTACTCAGCTTATGCAGGGTATTTTATACTTCTCTTTGAGTGAAAAGTACTCTGAACTATATTCTAAATTGCTTAGTAGCTGCATATTGCAAAAAGTACGGAACACAGAGTTCCTTTCAGGAAAGATCATTCAATGTTGCTGTAATATCCATTAAGAAATAATTGAAAATTTCTGCAACATCTTAGGTTTTCCTAACGTTTTAAAAACATGGCCAGAATGGCAGTTCTATATACTAGTTACTATATACTACCATGTGTCAAGCATCACTTGCTTAGAATATATAACAGGTATTTTCCACTTGTACTCCATGGTTAAAAAATAAAAACTTTTTAGAGGTTGTGTTCAATTCCTCATGACTACAGGAACATGTCATACTTTTCCTTAAGCAATAAAGAGTGTTTTGCAATTTTATTCATAAATTTCTATTTTCCTTGGCTGTTTTTGTCTCAGGCAATCATGATATCCTTGCTTTGCTAAATCTGTTTTAGAGTTGCAGTACTATGAAAATATGCTGCTCGGAAAAATGAATGCTACACACAAGCTAAGAAATTCAAGCTAGGATTTTTTTTCTCATAGGAATTGTAAAAATTATTTGGGGGGAAATATAAGCTTCTGAAATCAAGTAAATGATTAATAAACCACCAAAGTTGTTCTGTATGGACATTAACATTCTCGAAATCCTGCAGCCCTGATTGGACGAGCGTGCAGCAACCGGATTGGTCGAGCGCGCGGCACTGATTGGCCGTTCGGAATCGACCGGGATTGGCCGAGCCGATCGCAGGCGATTCGAACGACTGTCATTGGCCACGGCGCACGGCACCAGATCCATATAAGCCGCCGCATACCCAGCCGGCGGCAGATTCTAAAACCCTAAATAAATGAGCTGAACAAAGTCACTGCCTCGCGTCTTTTGTGAGTATCGGCCGATACAACACTGGCGACGAGGGTGGGATCCTGAAGCAAGTCCCACATCGCACGTGGCACGTGGAACAGTGACCGGCAACATGGCCAGCGGCACTGTGCCACCCGCACCTTTCAACCAAGCTGCTGAGGACTGGGAATCCTACATAGATAGATTCCTCATGTTCTTGGAGAGCAGCAATCTCAAAGACGCTAATGGGCAGAAGAAAAGGGCTGTTTTCCTGACCCACTGCGGGCCTGCAGTGTTTAAGATGGTGAAAGCCCTCGCCAAACCCCTCGACGTGAAAGCGATGGACTGGGCCGATCTCGAACCCCTACTACGAAGCCACTACGCACCCACCGTGCCCACCCTCATCCGCCGACACAACTTCTACCGGCGGGATCAAAAAGAGGGCGAGAGCATCAGCGACTTCATGGCTGATCTACGGGACCTCGGGGGCCGGTGCGGGTTCACCGACCTCAACGAAGCCCTGCGAAACCGCGTCATCCTCGGCCTCAAAGACCCCGTCCTGCAGAGCCGGCTCATGGCAAGGGGCGACATATCCCTCACCGACGCCCTCGCCGAGGCCACCGAAGTGGAAGCAACCAGGAGATCAGCGGCCCGGATGCGGCAAGCGAGCACCGCGGATCGCCCAGCCACGACCGAGATGACCCCGACTCCCGAGAGGCAGCCAGAGGCCAACCGTCGAGCGACCACCTCCACGCACCACGGCGACCTCGACTCCCCCACCGACTCCGAGGACGACGAGGAAGACATCCACCGGCTAGAGACGGAGTGCGACCGGCGCGAGCAGCGGAGCCACAAATCGAGGTTCCAGTGCGCCGGTTGCGGCAGCGATCACCCATGGTCAGAATGCCGGTTTTTCGACGCGATATGCCAGCACTGCGACAAACGGGGCCACATTGCCAAGGTCTGCCGTTTTAAAAGGAACTACAGCCCCCGGCGCCGAGACTGCAGCCCGCGGAGATGAGACGGTACCCCCCCGAGGTACCGAGACCGCAACACCGAGAGCCGATGGAGTCAGGAGGGAAGGAACAGGCGTTTCAACGAGGCCCGGCAACGTGAGGAAACCTACCAGACGGTCGTCATCGGCCATTCATCCAACTGGGATGGCCGAAAGGTCCACGTGGAGGTGGCCATTGAGGACCGCCCCTGCAAAATGGAAGTGGACTCCGGGTCCTACCTATCCATGGTCGCATGGCGGGAAATCAAACGTCTAGTGCCAACCATACATCGGCGCGAACTGGAAAGCCAGAAACTCATCCTCAAGGACTACCAGGGGAACCGCATCCCCGTGGTAGGAATCGGACACTTCAAAGTCACGTTCAAGGGGCGCACCGAGATATTCCCCCTGACCATCTTCGAGAAGGACCGCCCCAGCCTTTTGGGACTCCAATGGTTCATGCCGTTGGGAATAGAGGTGACCGGCACCAACCACGTTGCCGAGGCAGACTGGGAGGAGCAGCTCGCGCGGGATTTCCAAGAGGTCTTCGACGGCAGCCTAGGCAAGTACCGAGGGCCCCCGATAACCTTCAGCCTAGACCCCGCCATCGCCCCAATCCGCCTCAAACCCCGGCGAGTACCCTTTGCACTCAGGCCCAAAATCGACGAGCAATTAAATAAGCTCATCGAACAAGGAGTGCTCGAGCCAACAGACCATGCCAGGTGGGAGACCCCTATAGTCACCCCAGTAAAACCAGACTGCTCAGTGAGAATTTTTGGTGACTATAAGGCCACCCTCAATCACGCGCTGCAACAAAGCGCCTACCCCGTCCCAGTAGTGCAGCACCTCCTACACTCACTGGGGGGGGGGGGCAAGATTTTCGCCAAACTTGACCTTGCACAAGCTTACCAGCAACTGCCGGTTGACGAGGAAACTGCAGAAGCGCAGACCATAGTCACCCACCGCGGGGCATTCCACTGCAAGAGACTCCAGTTTGGAGTCAGCGTAGCCCCGGGGGTGTTCCAAAGTTTAATGGAGAGGCTCCTCCAGGGCATAAAAGGGGTAGTGCCCTACTTTGACGACGTGCTGGTATCAGCGGCCGACCAAAAACAATTGGAAAGCCGTCTGAGGGAGGTACTGCAAAGATTCAAAGACGCAGGGTTAAAAGTCAAGAAAGAGAAATGCCAGCTGCGCACAGCAAGAGTCGAATTCCTAGGGTACCTCCTAGACCAGCACGGGATCCACCCAACGGAGAAAAAAATCAGAGCCATCAAGGAAGCCCCCAGGCCAAGAAACAAAACCGAATTACAGGCGTTTCTGGGGTTGATTAACTTCTATAATGTTTTCCTGCCCCAAAAGGCAACCGCGGCGGAACCATTGCATAGGCTGCTCGACAAGACAGCCACCTGGAGCTGGGGACGGCGAGAGGAAGACGCATTCAACAGAACAAAAGACCTGCTCACATCGGACGCTGTTCTCATTCAATACAGCGAGACACTACCCCTAACAGTAACGTGCGATGCATCCCCCTTCGGCGTCAGGGCCGTCCTCAGCCACACCCTCACCGATGGAAAAGAAGCACCCATCGCCTTTTTTTCAAGGACCCTCTCAAAACCGGAAAGGAATTACAGCCAGCTAGACAAAGAGGCCCTGGCAATCATCGCAGCCGTAAAGAAGTTCCACGAATACCTTTACGGCAGGACTTTTTCCATCATCACAGACCACAAACCGCTGCTCGGAATACTGGTGGGGGACAGGGCCACCCCGAACATCCTATCCCCGAGGATGACGAGGTGGTCCGAATTCCTCGCCGCCTACAATTACCGGCTGGACCATCGCCCCGGTAAGTCAATCCCGCATGCAGACGCATTGAGCCGCACACCGCTGCCCGACCTGGACGCTGACCCAGCACCCACCATGTCCACCCTGAGCATAGAGACTTTACCCAATCTCCCCCTAACCGCGTCAGACATTGCCCTGGCAACAAATAAAGACAAACGTCTGCCGCGGGTTCTAAGATGGGTGGAGAAAGGGTGGCCGGAAAAAGACGATGATGAACAATTCAGAACCTTCCGGAGCCGCCAAACAGAACTTTTCAAACAAAAGGGCTGTTTACTGTGGGGGGACAGAGTCATAATCCCGGAAAAGCTACAGAAAAGAGTCTTGGACATGCTGCACGAAGGGCACCCTGGCATCGTTAGAACAAAAGCCCTGGCCAGAAGTCACGCCTGGTGGCCAGGGATGGACAAAGAAATCGAAGCCTGGGTAGCATCGTGCAAGCAGTTCCAAGAATCCAGACCAAGCCCCCCCGCCGCCCCAGTCCTGGAATGGGAAACCCCCAGAGGGCCATGGTCCCGGATTCACATAGATTTCACGGGACCCACCAAAGGACACACCTTCCTGGTGACGGTAGACGCTTACTCCAACTGGCTGGAGGTAAGCAACATGAAAACAACCACCACAGAAGCCGTCATCAGGGAGCTCAGCAAACTATTCGCAACCCACGGCCTCCCAGATGTCATTGTATCGGACAACGGGCCCCAGTTCACCGCACTACCCTTCGAAAGATTCCTAGCAGAACGGGGGATTCGGCATGCATTGACAGCACCGGCTCACCCGGCGGTGAACGGAAGGGAGGAAAAAATGGTCCAGTTCACGAAAAAGACAATTCAAAAAATCGAAACCGGGGAAATACAAGACAAGATCAACAGGATGTTATTCATACAACACATAACCCCGAACACAACAACGAACAAGAGCCCGGCAGAGCTGCTGATGGGAAGGAAGCTGCGATCACCACTCAACCGCCTGCGCCCCACATACAACCCAGAGAAGCCCTCCGACTCCACCAGCAAGCACCGGACGTTCTCACCAGGAGACGCGGTCTATGCGAAAAACTTCACAGGGGACCCACTCTGGATACCGGCGACGATAACCCAGGTAACGGGTCCCCGCTTGTACCGACTACTAACAAACGACGGGCGAGCATGGAAACAACCCATCGATCAGCTAAGATCGAGAACCACTGGGAGAAATACAACCGACACGCAAGCACACACAAACAGAGAACCAGAAACAGAGAGGGAACGCCAAAACACCAACCAAGAGGGGAGGGAAAACCCCAAAGAACAAAACAGACAAACCCACCAAAAAAGAAACCAGCAATACTCACCTACCGAAGCACCAGGGAACGACCCACTCGAAGCCTCGCCTGGAAGGAGCAGCCAAGCCAGCTCGACCAGCCCGGGAAGCCCGAGCGGGAGCAGCCAAGCCAGCTCAACCAGCCCGGGAAGCCCGAGCAGGAGCAGCGAAGCCAGCAACTTGACCAGCCCGGGTAGACCAGGAGGGAGATGCGGCGAGAGGCCCGACTCACCCTTCCAGGCGGTTCCATCGACGAGGTGGAGAGCGACAAGGATCCCGACCGAACCGGCCGACAGCCAGGAAACAACTAACCTGCGCAGGTCCAGTAGGCAAGTACGGAGCCCCACCTACTTACGGGACTACGTTATGTAGGACCGAACCAAGAGGGGAGGGGTGTTCTGTATGGACATTAACATTCTCGAAATCCTGCAGCCCTGATTGGACGAGCGCGCAGCAACCGGATTGGTCGAGCGCACGGCACTGATTGGCCGTTCGGAATCGACCGCGATTGGCCGAGTCGATCGCGGGCGATTCGAACGACTGTCATTGGCCACGGCGCCCGGCGCCAGTTCCATATAAGCCGCCGCATACCCAGCCGGCGGTAGATTCTAAAACCCTAAATAAATGAGCTGAACAAAGTCACTGCCTCGCGTCTTTTGTGAGTATCGGCCGATACGACAAAAGTGATAATGGACAAGAAGAAACACCATGCTTCTCTCAAGAGATTGGTATAAAGAAATTAATCTCTTCTTTTTTGAAAATATATGCAATGCTTAAGATCAAAAATACTATTTGTTCATACTTATGCATATTTACAGATATAGAACTGAACAGAAACCAAGCAAACAAAGATATAATATAGTAAACTGAAGCCAAGAACTGCAATTCTACAGATCACAAAAACACATGGTGTGTTTAGTACCTTGTAATTATCCTATTGTTAGGAAGTATGTGTTTTGGTCACATTATAAGCACAACAAATACTATGCTGTGAAGTTAATGGTATGTCCAGTAAACAGCAAGAAAGCTACTGCCCCTGGAAGGTTTCATATACAAAAATGTTGAACCTGCCAGATTTCTGAAATACCTTTGCAGAATGTCTATTCCAGTTTTGTCCTAGCATCTTCAAGAAAGACAATTCTACAATCTCCTTACCAAAAAGAGAATTTTTTGTACATATTCAAAATAAAAGAAAAAGAAAGGAATCAGGTTATGAGCTACAAAGAAAACAATACTCTAGCAAATTGGAGTGGGGAAGTTGGCCAGTTCCTATTCAGTTTTATCCAAGAAGAAAGTACAGGACATTATGAAGAACAAGATAAGAGAGCAAAATTGAAGCCTGAAATGTTAGAAAAATAGTCTGGTAAGATCTATATATTCTACGTTATAAGGTCAGGTGAATTGCATCCAACAATTCTGAAGGGAGATGCTGGGGATGCAGCTGAATTGTATGTACTTCGTTTGAGAAATCTTGAAAATTTGGTGAAGTATCAAATTAGTATCATTTCTTTCAAAGTCGGGGTGGGGGGAGAATCTGGAAAACTACAAACCAGCGCTAACAGTCTAGGAAAGATCAAGAGCAGTTCATGAAGTGATATTCTGTAAAAATCTTGAAAACAAAGCAATAACTATAAGGAGCATAGATGTATCCAAATTGTTGCCAGGCTAATATTGCCTTATTTTAAGCCTAGTGATTTTTAATCAGTTGTGGAAAAGTTGCATCTTATATCTTATTTTTAGCAAAACCTACTGCGAAAAAAATGTGTTCAGATCTAGGAATCACATTTCATGTAAGATTCAGAAAAACTGGGTTCAAATGAAAAACAAAAAAAGAAACTAAATCCTAGGAAGAGGAACTACAGGAGCTGGATATTTTTAGCTTGAGAAGAAGAGATATAGTGGAGGGGAGGGCAGCACTGGGGGGGTGGGAACAGCAGTTCTCTTCAAATATCTGATAGAATATCACACAGAAAAAAGTCAAAAGTTGATCTTTCATTCTGGAATGCACAGAATAATAGATTTACATTACAAGGAATCAGATTCAGTTTTAACATTAGAAAAAAGACTTCTTAACAATATGAGCAGTTTTGACAGTGGAATCAATTATCAAAAGAGATGCGAATATCCCTTCGGTAGATGTGTTCAAGCAGAGAATAGACAACCATCTTCTGGAGAAGCTTTAATTTAGATTGCTGCACTGAATAGGGATTGGATCTGATGATTTAAATTGCCCTTTCCAACTCTATGATTCTCATGCTGAATTGCTCTTACATTTAGGAAACAATTTCCAAAATCTAAATTATGAAGTTACTAAAACACAGGTCTTTATCTAGTCCCACTTCAGAATGGCTTCAACCTTTCCATATATTACAAGAGAAGATATCAATAAAAGAGCAAGAAACTTAGAACATAAGTAATTTCCCATTGAAGTTCTTAAAAATTTCAGTACGTGGTAATTTCTAGAGATTTGAAGAGAATCTTTATAGAAAAAACTAAGGTTTAAAATACATCCATATACATCTTTAGAGTTCATTTTTTATCATATGTTCTTCAAACTTGAGTCTTAAAATAAGAACTTTCACATTACATTTCAAAAAATAAACTCCTTTCTCTTTTATAAGCTTTGGTTTTGTAAATTATTTAGGAAATTTGTCAAACATTAAGGTCTTTTTTTAGTACATTGCAAAATTGCAGAAAACAAATACTCTTTTCTTAACTTTGGGCCACTGGGGAATATCAGGCCTTTGGGTTACAAAAAAAAAGTACAAAAAAAAATCCCAGAAGAAAGAATTAACAAGCAACATGTGTACTGTTGCCAAGAAAATTATATGGACAACTCCATACAACACCAGGAATCAAGCATGGCTTGAAGGAAAATATATATCACAATTATCACGTAGTCAGGTAATCCATGTTAAAAAGGATTGTTTTTTGACATCTATTTCCTTTTAATATTAGTAATCTATCAGTTAGAGATATGCAGTCTTTTGGTGGGAACTTCATTTATTGTATATGAGATTGCTTAGACCATTAGGAAATGAGATAACAACTTAGGGGTATATGGATGTATGGATAGGAAGTGGATTTTCTGGGAGTTTTACAGTTTTGAAGACAACAAAACGGTGGGAAACTGCCTTGATGATGATGAGCAGCTATGGGTAGAGTTTAGGGAGTTCCAAGAGTGACAATATTTTGGGGTGCGGCAACTTGTGTGTTGTAACAAATGTTTCCCTTCCTTATTCAATCCCATTACCATATATGGCTGATTTCTATTTGTTTCTTCTGTTCTTGGCTGCATCAAAATTTTCTTAATTTTCTACCACCATTTGACTTATGCTCTCTTCATATCAGTGGTGGGATTCAATTTTTTTTTACTACCAGTTCTGTGGGCGTGGCTTGATGAGTGTGGCAAGGGAAGGATGCTGTAAAATCTCAGTCAGAGGTGGTATTTGCTGGTTCTCTAAACTAATCAAAATTTCCGCTCCTGGTTCTCCAGAACTGGTCAGAATCTGCTGAATATTTTGTTCATTTCTCCTTAAATCATAGAATTTAAATTGAAAGAGAGATTTCTTTGGTCTTCATGATATGGATAAGCTGCAATTCCCAACATTTTCTGTTAACCTATGTAGTAATGAAGACTACTGGGAATTATGGTTCAACATCATTTAGAAGAAAGCAGTGTAGTTCCATTTGAGTAAGTAACAGCAAATAAAGCCGAATAAACCAAGCATTGATTGAGGATCTGGGGGAGTTTTCCTTCAAACTCTGTCATATTATCACCCTTCTCCCCAGTAAAGCACTGCTATAGACTTCGCATCAACAGTATATGGAAAATGTACTCTGTGATCATATTAAGAGCAACTGCATTCTCTTTGCCGATGATGTAAAGCTATTCAACATCACCGACAATACTGCTACCCTTCAAAAAGACCTCAACTATGTATCAGAATGGTTAAACAAACGGCAACTTAAAATCTCAACAAATAAATGCTCTGTCTTACATATTGGCAAAAAAAATATATCAGAAAATAAAATACAAGCTGAATAGTCAAGACCTTGTTGATGATCCAAATTCTGTCAAGGACCTTGGAGTACTCATCTCTAATGATCGAAGTGCTAGAGCCCACTGTAACTACATAGCCAAAAAGGCATTAAGAGTTGTTAACCTAATCCTATATAGCTTTATCTCTGGTAATATCACACTACTAACTAGAGCATACAAAACATTTGCTAGACCAATATTCGAATACAGCTCATCATGTGGAACCCACATTACTTATCTGCTATTAATACAGTTGAGAAAGTCCAGAAATATTTCACAAGAAGAGTTATCCACACCTCTACTCATTGCAGAATACCTTATGTCACCAGACTTGAAATTCTAGACCTAGAACACCTAGAACTACGCCACCTTCAGTCCAATCTAAGTATAGTACATAAAATTATATATTGCAATGTTGTACCTGTCAATGAATACCTCAGCTTCAACCATAACAATACAAGAGCACACAACAGATACAAACTCAAGGTAAACTGCGCCAAACTTGATTGCAGGAAATACGACTTCAGCAACAGAGTGGTCAACAGAGTGGTCTGGAATATTCTACCTGACTCTGTGGTTTCTTCCCCAAACCCCAAAAACTTTAACCTTAGACTGTCTACCATTGACCTCACCCCTTTTCTAAGAGGTCTGTAGGGGGCATGCATAAGTGCACCAACGTGCCTACCGTCCCTGTCCTTTTATTTCTTTTTATTTTTCTTATATATATCCATTTCATGTATTCATAACTATGTTTATACTTATACCTGTTATCTTATAATCGCTTGACAAAATAAATAAGTAAAATATATAAATAAAATATTTTTACACTAGAACTCAACACTTCAAGTTTGGCAACCTCAGCTATGGGCCATGATGAAAAGAAGGCTGCACCATAAGAAAGTGATCTTGGCTACAGTTTGTCAAATAGGTTGAAGTCAGAGTTAAGGGAACAATTGAATGCAGAGTTCAATTGTCCATTAATGCAGAGTTAATGATTCCGCATGAATGTGAGCAAGTGCACATGCATGCAGTTACATTTCCATGAGCAGGAGGCCTGCGTGCCCACCACTCGTGCAAATGGGACACATTCACTCATGCTAATTCACTGCTTGCGCAAGTAGGGATGTGCATGTGCTAGTTCATCCACCATTTTCAAGGCCTGGTTCTGAATGGCTCAAGGCTGGTATTGAGCTACAGCCAGGAGATTGGAGACCCCTGCATTAAAGCATAGTTACAACAGAATTGTTCCTGATAGATCACCCTAGAGAGGCATATGTCCGCATTGCATTCATGTTTCTGCATGTTCTGGAGCACTTTTTGAAACAAGATCTTTAAAAGTAGAGCTAATTATGTTAACTCACATGATTTGTTGTGGCAATGTTTGGATGCTATATGGAATTCTTAACTGAAATTATGCTTCACTGCCCTGTCTGATGTTTCCGTCTTGGACAATTGCTATGAAAACATTTTCTTTTTTCATCAAGTTCTTATTTTATTTGCAAGTCTCCATATCCTGATAGTTATTGCTAACGAACTTCTCATATATTTTTTTCAGGCTATTTCTGCCTGATGTTGAAAGACTAGGCTGCCCTCTTCTGGTCAAATAAAATCAAAGCAGTTTTATTTTGTGATGGAATGCAATAAAATAAGCTATAAAAGCTTCATTCATGATGAATAAAATATGTGAATTAAATGTTAGGAAATCAGTGAATCACAATAAATGATTTATCTTTTCAATTAATATTTCATTTAAATAAGCAGGCATGTGTTTCCTTCTGATAACTGGGCAAAAGAATATTGTAAATCTTTTTTAAAACAAAAAACAAAAACAGCCCACAGATAGAAAGGGAAAAAGTAGAGGATCACATGTTTAGATATTAAGACTGGATTTGGTACTTTTGCCAATATGTTGAGTTTTCCCCAAGGATCTGAAATAGGCAGATATTGTTGTTTAATGGTGTTAAATGTGCTGTCATGGAATGGAATAGAATGGAATGGAACAGAATATTTTATTTGACCAAGTAGGATTAGACACACAAGTAATTTGTCTCTGATGCAGAACTCTCAGTGTACATGCAAAACAACAAAGCAATAATAATCATAATGCTGATATCAACAAAATGGATAATAAAGATATTGCATAGTTATAGATAAATAATTCTACAATAATTCTACAACTAATATATATACATATACATATACATATACATATACATATACATATACATATACATATATGGATGGTATTTTCCCACGTCATTGTAGTTGTGCTTTTACAGACTTTTACAGTTCTGACTCACAGACGAACTCAATACAGAAGCCTGATTATGGCAGATGAGATTCTGCAGAAACATTGCTACAACTTTAAAAGCACAACTATAATGACGTGGGAAAATACCTGAACAAAGCTGATACCATACATACATACACACACACACACACACACACACACACACACACACACACACATTAGGCAATACTGTGAGAATTAGATGTTCAGCAGAGTGATGGCACATGGGAAGAAACTATCCCTGTGTCTATTTGTTTTGGCATACAATCCCCTATTGCACTATCCTGAAAGGAGGAGCTGAAACAGTTTATGTCCAGGTGTCAGGGGTATATAGATATTTTCTCAGTCCTCCTTTTGACCCACATAATATATGATCTTTTATGGAAGGCAGGCTGATTGCAATTTTCTTTCTGAAATCTTAAAAATCCATTACAGTCCGTACCTGTCCTATTTAGTTCCTGTAACAAACCAGACAGCTATAGAACAGAGGTGGTATTCAGGAGGTTCTGGGCAGTTCTGGAGAACCGGTAGCAGAAATTTTGAGTACTTTGGAGAACTGGCAAATACCACCTCTGACTGTCCCCACCCCTATCTATTCTCTGGCTCTTGAGTCCCAGCTGATTGGCTGGGTCTTCTTTTGTTGCCTTGCACAGGAGAACAGAGCTGGAAAACAGGTTAGTGGGAGAGGGACGAAATGGGATTTTACAGTAACCTTCCCCCAGGAGTGGGGAGGAAATGGAGATTTTACAGTATCCTTCCCCTGCCATGCCCACCAACCCAGGCCACAGAACCGGTAGTAAAAAAAAATTGAATCCCACCACTGCTATAGAAGTACAAATGACACATTTCCTCTGTAAAACTGTACCATCAGCTCTTGTGGCAGTCTGAACTTCCTGAATTGACATAGGAAGGACATTCTTTGTTGTGCTTTTTAATGATGGCTCTAATGTTAGATGACCATTTCAAATCTTGGGAGAGTACAGAACCCCAAAATGTGAAGGATTCTACTGCTGATACTGTGCTATCAAACACAGAAAGAGGTGATAGAATGGAAAGGCTCCTCCTAAAATCCACTTTCTTCTCTACAGTTTTAAGCATGTTCAGCTCCAGATTGTTTCAGTTGCAGCACATGGTCAGTTGTTCAACTTCCCATTATATGCAGGCTCTTTAGCATCTCAAATGAGACCAATGTTTGTTATATCATCTGCAAACTTCAATAGTTTAACAGAGGGATCCCTAGGGTTGCTGTCTCTAGCCTGTTACAAGTAAAGTTGTCTTTCTCATTTAGCTTATGGTGATTTTATCAATGCTGATATTTATTTAGTGTATGGCACTTGCTAGCCACGGATCAGGTGGTTGGCTGCCTCTGTAAAAGGAATTTTTTGGGCAGTGTTATCTTTACCCATGAGATGCCTGAATGCTGGTAGGCAATCAGGGAGGCTCCTTTCTTCTTCTTGTGGCCCGCCAGTTGCCAGTGGAACTGGTGGCAGACTCGGACAGTGAGGAGGTTGGGGAGGAACTTGGGCCAATCCTGGAGTCTGGGGAAGGCTCTGATGGATGCTCTGTGTCAGAAGCAGAGATAGGGCCAGGGCTGTCTGACATTTCCCAGCTGCCTATGGAGTCAGAGATAAGTGGGGAAGAACAGCTAGAGCCTGTTCTAGATGTGCGTATGCACAGAGCTGTCAGGAGAGGAGAACAATTAAGGAACAGGGGCCAACTTGGAAAGAAAGGCACATATGGACACTGAATGGCCCCTCCCTGGGGAATAAATAGAAGCAAAAGGGAAGTGGTGGTTGCAGGAAACAATTAGTTCAAACAATTTATTTTGGAAGATTTGTTTATTAGAGTTGTGCCTCACAGAGATTCCTTGCCATGTATTGAATTTATAGCTTTGTGACTGTATGCTCTTGGCCTAGCAAATATCCCTAGCAAAGGACTGATAAGATCTGTTTTTGCAAATATCCAAGGACTTGGGAAGATTATTGCCAGGAGTTTTCTGTGTGTGAATGCCATAAATTCACAGTAACTAAATAAAGGGTTTTTCGGGATGGCTCTGTTTCTTAGTTCTACTAAACCTGGGTCAAAACACTTGTCCCTTCCATGGTTAATTCACTCATGGGAATCGAACCTACGAGCTGCCAACCTCAACACTGTACAAGCCCAGCATCTTACCGTGTGATCCCCAGTGCTGATAGTATTCAGGTGTTTCAGATGTTTTGGGATGTTCCCAAGATGCCTATTACTGTCTTTGCTTATTTTTGCCACAGTTGTTCTCTTTATATTTACAGGTCTTTATATATGGTGTGTTTATCTAGTTCTTTTTCCTCTGTTCCCTCCAGATATTGTAATGTCCACTATCCAGACTTTTTTGTCTTTCTTTTCAACATTTGTTAAGACGCAACCATTGATATTATTGACAGAGAAGAGATGTAGTTATATTAGAAAAACTGATTAAAAAAAAAGAAAACAAGGTCAAACAAATAGGAAAAAACCAAAATAGTTTACCATCCTGCCACTGAATGAACAAAATAGAAAATCTTTTGCATGTCACTCAAAACTTCCAGCACCAAAGCTGTTAATTGCATTGATATCAGCAGGAATTCCCTATGGCAGTAAAAAAATATGAAGTATTTGTTTATTTTGAGGTACTCAGTGATATCAAATCTGTATTTTGTAACATAACAGTTTCTTCAAAACATTCTTACATTTTAAGAATAGAAGGGAAGTATATGCTAGGTTGAGGATCAACAATTTTGAGATAATTTGTTTATCCTTTACATTTAATTACTACCTAAATGATTTGGAGCTACACTGCTGAAATAATGGGAATATGTTATGAATGATGTGTGAATGCAGTCTTAAACATAAATGTTGGGAAGGATGAACAACTGAACAAAGCCTATTATTTTTTAATAGGCATAAAAACACCCTGCAAGGATATAATGAAAAGGAAGTGCTTCCTTCACACCTTCGTTCACCAGAATTTATTTGTCTTACTGCAAATAATTCAGCTGCCATATGGAGGGGGAGAACATATTAGTGCTGGGCCTCTGTGTTTTGAATCAAATTATTACTTTATGGAATGGCTCAATGTGTGAATTGTTTAGAGCAAATGGTATTTAGTGCCCAGTATTGTATCATCCATAGCACTGTAGGTAAAGATGTTTCATAAGAAAACAGTCATCATATTCTCCCGGAACCAGTAACAAAAACAGAACTCAAGTGGAGAAGTTTTGCTCTGATCTTCAACAGAGAGTTCTGAAGGAAGAATTAGCCGTCTTGCACTATCACTCAAATTATCTTTAATGACTCAATATAGACCCCTGATTTCAGTATTTATGATGGTGACTCAAAGGGAGCTGTAGCTGAATCCAACCAAAAAGCTTTCGACTAAGACCTTGCCTTTGTCAAATTAGAATAAGACATAAAAATCAGTTGCTCCTGTGATCAAAGTAGAAATATCACTTAAATAACAATTACTAAATTGTCCTAGAATAACTGGACACAGTCTTCAGGGGGGCCACTAAAGGCTGGAAGAATATGAGGGGTTTTTTTTAGAGAAAGCATAACATTTGCGCATAGGCTTCATACAGCATATATTAAACCCCATATAATTCCATTGCTATCCCAAGTTATGTATATTTGGGGGGGGGGGGGAGTTGTACAAGTTCAATAAGTACTAAAATAGATGGCAGTAACCACCTCTCACTGGCTTGTGAAGTTTCTAATGTTTTGCAAGCAACCAGCAGCTACTAAGAAGGCCATATAAGCAGCCTGGGACAAATGAATCTGACCATCTAATGAGAAATAATCTACCAGTGAATTCAGGTTAGTCTTATTCAGGCTGACAATACTTCCCCAAACACTAGTGAAATCACAGGTGTTAAATCAATATACTTTGCTCTTCAGTAACATGATGCCCAAGAGGAATGATATAAATGGTCTTTTTTCCTGTTCCTGGAGTGATTGCTTCCAGAAGGAATCTCTAATAACATTTCAAGCTTGAAAGCTATGAATAGCCAGAAAAAGTTCCTAAATCATTCAAATAGTCTCATGAGTACAAAACTGGAAGCTTTCTAACACTACACAAAATTACAGCAGCCTTTTGAAAAATTTAATAGGCTTATTATATCAGTCTCTCAAATACACCCTTTGAGCTTCTTGTTTTAATTCAACAATGTTTCAGTTTAAGCAGCTAAAATAATACAGAAATTCTGAGAGAGATACATGTATCCCTTGCCCCAGAATGGCTGCCAAATCTCAAGTTCTGATTTCTTCTTTTCCTTATCATATCATTCTACATAGCATGAGACTATTCAGTGATTCCAACATAATGTAAGAAAACAACCTGACTTAATGATATGAGGAATGCAAGGGAGGAAAGGTAGCTTATATAATACTAAACTAAAATAAAAATATAAAACAGAATATAATATAAACACTTAATAATAATATTGTAGTTTTAAAAAGCTGAAATCCCCTTTTGATTATCAATTTGGTATTAGTTAGCAGGAGGCAATATTTCATCCTATTGGACATGTCAGATATACATAGTCAAACTTATCTCTGGAGCAAGATCCTCTCTGAAGATCGCCCTACAATACTTCAGATCAGGAATGTCAAACTCACGTCAACATGGGGGAGTCATGTGATGTGTGCGTATGTATGTGTGTGTGTGTATACACACACACACACACGTATGTATGTATGTATGTATGTATGTATCGCATTCAGCTTTGTTTGGGTATTTTCCCACGTCATTGTAGTTGTGCTTTTAAAGTTGTAGCAACGTTTCGGCAGAATCTCATCTG
>NW_020769346.1:6571331-6585677 GCF_900518735.1 Pseudonaja textilis | reverse complement strand
GTATTTTCCTACGTCATTACAGTTGTGTGTGTGTGTGTGTGTGTGTGTGTGTGTGTGTGTGTATACACACACATATATGAATGTATGTATGTATATGTATGTATATTCACACACACATACATTTATTACATGTTGATTAGATAATGTTGAAATATACTTATTTGAAATAGGCGAACAAAATAATTGCTGTTACGTACATATATTCTTGCAAGAAATTTCTCTCTCTGTCTATACACACACACACACACACACACACACACACACACTCTTACTTCTTGCTATGTGACCAGCCCATTTCCATTTCAATTCTTTTATTCTCTTGATCAAGGGTCTTCAAACTTGGCAAGTTTAAGACTTATGGACTTAACTCCCAAAATTCCTCAGCTAACATGATTGGAGGAGGAATTCTGGGAGTTAAAATCCACAAGTCTTAAACTTACCAAGTTTGAAGACACTGCTCTTGATGATATCATATATATTCATTTCATATCTAATCCATGTGCTGGTCTTTCTATCTTGTCTTGTAATGCTAAGCATGTATCTTTCCATAGCTCTTTGTGTCAGTCTTAGCTTTTGTATTGATTGTGAGGTTAGTGTTCATTTTTCATGGGCATAAGTTAGAGCAAGTAGAGCATACTTTTGAAAACTTTTCTCTTCAGGCATAGGGGAGAGTTGTTCTTGAAAATTATTCTTAGCTTGTTGAATGCCTGTCAACAAAATGTATATACCATTCAATTTCCTTTTTGTACCGCTGTCCTTTGATATCCATTGGCCAAGGTACCGTGTTTCTCCAACAATACAGCCTCCACCAATAGGAAGGCCCAGCATGATTTCTAGGCATGAGGTGAAATTAAGCCCCGTCCCCAAAATTTAGGCCTATTTAAACGGTGCGTTTCCCTGCCATTTCTCACATCGTTCGTTAGAACTACACGAAGTGAAAAGAAATGGATGGGAAGGGCGGGGGTGGGTGGGGAGAAAACTTGCCTTTAGGAGTGCCCTTCAGGTAGTCTAGGCTAGAATACCCCGATCTACTACCGATAGAACATCGGCTGATAGAAGCTTCCGAAGGCAGAGTCACCAGCCGCTTCGATCAGCCGGTAGAAGTGGCCTTGGGGCAAGTGCCCATGCACACTCCCCTTGCCACGAGACCATTTCTATTGGCTGATGAAAGCTCCCCAAAGGCAGAGTCACCAGCCGCTTCAGAGCGAGGAGTGGCTGCCCGTGTCCCCTTGCCATGAGGCAGTGTCTTTCGAGCGATGGAAGCTCCCCAAGGGCAGTCACCAGCTACTTCACTCAGCTGGTAGAAGCTGCCTCGCAGTGAGGGGAGTGCGCATGGGCGCTCACCCCAAGGCCGCTTCTACCGGCCAATCGAAGTGGCTGGTGACTGCCCTTGGGGAACTTCCATCACCTGAAAGACACTACCTCATGGCGAGGGGAGTGTGCGTGGGCACTCCTGTCAGGCGCGCCCAGTGGGCAGCCATGCCTTGTCCCGAAGCAGCTGGTGACTCTGTCTTTGGGGAGGTTTCATCGGCCAATAGAAGCGGCCTCGCGGCGAGGGGAGTGTGTGTGTGCGCTCGCCCTGAGGCCACTTCTACCGGCCAATTGAAGTGGTTGGTGACTGCCCTTGGGGAGATTCCATTGCCTGAAAGACACTCCTTCATGGCGAGGGGAGTGTGCATGGGCAGCCATGCCTCACCCCGAAGTGGCTGGAGACTCTGCCTTCAGGGAGCTTTCATCGGCCGATAGAAGCGGCCGCACAGTTAGTGGAGTGTGCATGGGCACTCATCCTGAGGCCACTTCTACCGGTCAATCGAAGTGGCTGGTGACTGCCCTTGGGGAGCTTCCATTGCCTGAAAGACACTGCCTCATGGCGAGGGGAGTGTGCATGGGCAGCCACACCTCGCCCCGAAGCGGCTGGAGACTGCCTTCAGGGAGCTCTCATCGGCTGATAGAAGCGGCCTCGAGGAGAGTGTGCATGGGTGCTCGCCCCGAGGCCACTTCTACCAGCCAATCAAAGTGGCTGGTAACTGCCCTTGGGGAGCTTTCATCGCCCAAAAGACACTGCCTCATGGCGAGGGGATGCGGGCAGCCACGCCTCACCCCAAAGCGGCTGGTGACACTGCCTTTGGGGAGCTTTCATTGGCCGATAGAAACGGCCTTGTGGAGAGGTACGTGCGCATGGGATGCTCTAGGTGGGGGAGGAAATTAAGTCACCCCCGAAAAGACGGCCTAGCCATTTTTTCGGGGTTCAAAAAAAATAAGGCCCGGACTTATTTTGTGAGAAACACAGTATGTGTAATGGTCTACTACATCTAGTTCTTTTCCAAATATATTTTTCTTTCTTTCTTTGATGAATTTATTAACATAACCTGGCTCTTTTTCAAGTTTGTTTTGTTAGTTCTCCATTGTGCAGTACTTTTATATCTTTTTGTAGCTCTTGTGTGAAGAAAACATCATCAAAAAAATCTTAATTGATTTAAATAGGCACCATTCACTTTTGTTCCATCTTTTGCTCCATTTAGTTTTCAAAAGGTTGACTAAAGGATAGGGGATATTGTATCACCTTGTTGTACACTTCATTCTATGTTGATTTCTAGTTTAAGATCATTAGGCAAATTGTTGCCATTTTTTCATGTATTTATTGTTTTATGTAAATAGTATCTACGTCTCAGTTGAGCAATGCCTTAATTATTGCTTGCTGGAGTACTGAGTCAAATGCCTTTTTGTAATCAATGAAAGCCATGCACAGAGGCATGGTGTACTCATTGTGCTTTTCAATTAGTTGCTGAACAACCTTAATGTAATCCATCGTGCTCTAACCACTTCTTAACCCTGCCTGCTCCTTTGGATATTTTTTAATAGTCTTATTTAATGTTCTCAATATTCTTTCTTGGTGAAAACTGAAAGACGGTTTATTGGGTAATAGTTCTTTACTGACTTGAAAGAAAGCTTATTGGATGGTAGTTCTTTAAATCTTCTTAGGCCCCTTTCTTATACACTGCTCAAAAAAATAAAGGGAACACTTAAACAACACAATGTAACTCCAAGCCAATCACACTTCTGTGAAATCAAACCGCCCACTTAGGTAGCAACACTGATTGACAATCAATTTCACATGCTGTTGTGCAAATGGAATAGACAACAGGTGGAAAGCATAGGCAGTTAGCAAGACATCCCCAATAAAGGAGTGGTTCTGCAGGTGGTGACCACAGACCACTTCTCAGTTCCTATGCTTTCTGGCTGATGGTTTGGTCACTTTTGAATGCTGGCGGTGCTTTCACTCTAGTGGTAGCATGAGACGGAGTCTACAACCCACACAAGTGGCTCAGGTAGTGCAGCTCATCCAGGATGGCACATCAATACGAGCTGTGGCAAGAAGGTTTGCTGTGTCTGTCAGCGTAGTGTCCAGAGCATGGAGGCACTACTAGGAGACAGGCCAGTACATCAGGAGATGTGGAGGAGGCCGTAGGAGGGCAATAACCCAGCTTCAGGACCGCTACCTCTGCCTTTGTGCAAGGAGGGACAGGAGGAGCCCTGCCAGAGCCCTGCAAAATGACCTCCAGCGGGCCACAGATGTGCATGTGGCTGCTCAAACAGTCAGAAACAGACTCTATGAGGGTGGTATGAAGGCCCAACATCCACAGGTGGGGGTTGTGCTTATAGTCCAACACTGTGCAGAACTTTTGGCATTTGCCAGAGAACACCAAGATTGGCAAATTCGCCACTGGCGCTCTGTGCTCTTCACAGATGAAAGCAGGTTCACACTGAGCACGTGACAGACATGACAGGGTCTGGAGACACCGTGGAGAATGTTCTGCTGCCTGCAACATCCTCCAGCATGACCGGTTTGGCAGTAAGTAATGGTGTGGGGTGGCGTTTTTTTAGGGGGCCGCACAGCCCTCCATGTGCTTGCCAGAGGTAGCCTGATTGCCATTAGGTACCGAGATGAGATTCTCAGACCCCTTGTGAGACCATATGCTGGTGCAGTTGGCCCTGGGTTCCTCCAAATGCAAGACACTGCTAGACCTCATGTGGCTGGAGTGTGTCAGCAGTTCCTGCAAGACGAAGGCATTGATGCTATGGACTGGCCCACCCATTCCTCAGGACTGAATCCAATTGAGCACATCTGGGACATCATGTCTTGCTCCAGCCACCAACGCCACCTTGCACCACAGACTGTCCAGGAGTTGGGGAATGCTTTAGTCCAGGTGTGGGAGGAGATCCATCAGGAGACCATCTGCCACCTCATCAGAAGCATAGAAGCATGCCCAGGTGTTGTAGGGAGGTCATACAGGCATGTGGAGGCCACACACACTACTGAGCCTCATTTTGACTTGTTTTAAGGACATTACATCAAAGTTGGATCAGCCTGTAGTGTTTTTTTTTCACTTTAATTTTGAGTGTAACTCCAAATCCAGACCTCCATGGGTTGCTAAATTTGATTTCCATTGATAATTTTTGTGTGATTTTGTTGTCAGCACATTCAACTATGTAATGAACAAAATATTTAATAAGAATATTTCATTCATTCAGATCCTGGATGTCTTATTTTTGTATTCCCTTTATTTTTTTGAGCAGTGTGTGGATAGATAGATGATAGATAGATAGATAGATAGATAGATAGATAGATAGATAGATAGATAGATAGATAGATAGATAGATAGATAGATAGATAGTATTCAGCTTTGTTCGGGTGTTTTCCCACATCATTATAGTTGTGCTTTTAAAGCTGTAGCAACGTTTCGGCAGAATCTCATCTGCCATCATTAGGCTTCTGTATTGTGTTCGTCTGTATTGTGTTCGTCTTTGCCTGGCTTGTGGTGTGAAGATTTTTTTGTTTGTGAGTGAGTTATATTTATATATAACTTCTGAACAAGAATATATGCAGCGATCATCCATAAAAACAGCATGTTTGTTGAGTGAGATAGAAAATGTATAATAGTTCTGAAAGTAACTAATAATCAGGAAAGTTTTTCCTGACTATGCTGACAAAATTTTCTACCATATTCTAGCATCTTGTTTTTTCTTTTT
Source organism: Pseudonaja textilis (assembly GCF_900518735.1). The sequence goes on along the minus strand of NW_020769346.1, from coordinate 6,580,646 downwards.
AACAATGGGTATCTGATACTATTTTGCATCTCATAATACACAGTACACATTTCTTCTTCCTGGATGTTTAATTCTTTTTTAAAAATATATTTCTAACTGAATATGAAGTCCAATTTAATATAGTTTGGTAAATAAATGTCTTTATATGCACTGTACACAGACTGTCTCAAAACATGTCATAACAGGAAAATTTACTGCAGTAAGATAATATTCAACCATAAATATCACATAATTCAAAGGAAAGTTCTTATCAGCTGGTCAAGTGTAATGCCTCCATCTCATCTAGTACATTTCTGATGGATTCTACACAAACTTTTCCTCTGTGATCTTTCAGGCAGGCCTGCCTCCATACTTCATCAAAGCTTTCATCTGAAAGTTTCACACCAATGTTGCGCAAAATGTCTGCAATCTGTGAAGTAATATATAATATAGTTAGCCTTTGGAATTTTTACATGCATGCACATATGCAAAACCACTCATGTATGTCTTTCTGGCCATAGTCCAACTTTATCTCAAAAGAGACAAAAACACTCTCAGCAAGACTATTGTATACACAAAAATGAAAGGACACTTTGATTCCTAGCATGGAAGAATGGTTGCAGAAGTTGATGGAGTTAGTGAAAATGGCAAAACTGACTTTTGATTAAAGAAAAGAACAGAAGTTCTTTTGTTTCCACATGGAAACCACTTCTGAACTTCGTGCTTGATATGGAAAAGAATGTAACATTGACTTTGGATTTGACAGATTAGACTGATGGATCTTTATAGAAATGACTTGTTCATACTATTATGGAAAAGCAAAAAGCTGTGATTTGATGTTAATGTCTTATTTTACTGTAAGAGAGAGAGTCGGAAGTCAATGCTTCTTTTTCTTTTTTTTCCACCTATTTTCCTCACATCACTTCCTCCTAACCCCCATTGTTCTTCTATTTACTTTTGTATTTTATATTTTACAATACTCTATAATCTAATAAACATTTTCAAATCAAAAAAGTAGACAAAAACTGGAATTTTGTGGGATTACTGTATATACTCGAGTATAAGTCGACCCGAATATAAGCCGAGGCACCTAATTTTGCCACAAAAAATTGGGAAAACTTATTGACTCGAGTATAAGCCGAGTTTTTCAGCACATTTTTTGTGCTGAAAAAAACCCCCTCGGCTTATATTCAAGTGAGATTCCCTCTGAAAAAAAAAATGGCGTGGAGCTCCGGAGCTGGGCAGCCGCTTCCCTGCTTCCGTGTTTCCTTTGCAACTTGTAAGCATGGGGGTAATCGGAAGCAGAAAAGTTCTTGCATGAGGATATATTGTTTTTTCTTTATTTAACTGTTTTTAGGGGCGGGGGGAAAGACCCACCGTCATGTGAGAATGTTCAGACATGAAATCTATCCACCTGAAAATAAGTGTGTGTGTGTGTGTGGGATTTTAACAGAGGGAAGACACAGGGAGAAGGCAAAAGCGACGGAAGATCCTTCAGGGGAAACAGAGGGGGAGACTCACCCTTGGTCCAGATGAGCCCCCTTCCCTGCCCCTAAGGAAGCAGAGGCAGCCAGCAAGGGCAGGCAAGTCCCGCTTCGCGGATTCCGTCTGTCCTCGCTCCCACCCACCCACCCAAAGCCACGAAGTCCCCCAATCACGCAGCCCAGAATCGCCCTCCCCTCAGGGGGCAGCAACGACGCCCAGTGTTTCCTGAAACAAGAAGCTTTGCCATGCAATGAAAGCACCCTGGCTCTAGGCTCAGAAAACAACGTGAGCCGAGGTGGCTTCATTTCCTCAGCCCTAGCTGCTTTCAGTCCGCTCGGGAGGAGGAGGGGGAGGAGGAGGTGGTGGCAGCGGCTCGCGTTGTTTTCTGAGATCGCGAGCCTAGAGCCTAGAGCTCAGAAAATAACACAAGCCGCTGCCACCACCTCCTCCTCCCCCTCCTCCTCCTGAGCGGAGTGAAAGCAGCTAGGGCTGAGGAAACGGTTCTGAGCCTAGAGCCAGGGCGCTTTCATTGCACGGTGGAGCTTCTTGTTTCAGGAAACACCAGGCGTCGCTGCTGCCCCCTGAGGGGAGGGCGATTCTGGGCTGTGCGATTGGGGGACATCGTGGCTTTGGGTGGTTGAGTGGGAGTGAGGATGGACGGAGTCCGTGAAGCGGGGCTTGCCTGCCCTTGCTGGCTGCCTCTGCTTCCTTAGGGGCGAAGGGGGCTCATCTGGACCAAGGGTGAGTCTCCCCCTCAGTTTCCCCTGAAGGATCTTCCGTCGCTTTTGCCTTCTCCCTATGTCTTCCCTCTGTTAAAATCCTCCCCCCTACACACACTTATTTTCAGGTGGATAGATTTCGTGTCTGAGCATTCTCACATGATGGTGGGACTTCCCCCCCCCTAAAAACAGTTAAATAAAGAAAAAACAATACATCCTCATGCAAGAACTTTTCTGCTTCCGATTACCCCCATGCTTACAAGTTGCAAAGGAAACACGGAAGCAGGGAAGCGGCTGCCCAGCTCCGGAGCTCCACACCATTTTTTTTTCAGAGGGAATCTGACTTGAGTATAAGCCAAGGGGGTTTTTTTCAGCACAAAAAATGTGCTGAAAAACTCATACTTGAGTATATACGGTATTTTATTTCTAAGCTGATATCCATGAAATAGTTATGACTCTATACTAAAAGTCAAAGGGCAATTGAGCGGGTATACATGCCAACTGTCAGAAAAAATAAAAATCATGCATTAAATTTATTTATTTACTTATGTAAGTATTTGACCATTCAAAACACTAATGAATCAGATTAAAAATATAAAGATCAAATTATCTCAGCATATAATTCTTGACATACAACTGTAATGGAGTCTGGCCATTTTGGTCATATGTTGTAACAGTCATAAAATAGTTCAATCACATGACCAATCCAATTTTACAACCCTTTTGTGATAATCATTAAGTGAATCACTAATGACACTGCAGTCATTACGTGAACCAATGGTTTCCTATGGATATGGTTTTGCTGAAATCTGGAACTAAGTTCTGTCATAGGCTGCCATAAACTGTGGTGATCATTGGACGTTGCAATTGGCCATAAATATGGCTTTATGGCTAAGCACTCAAAATTTAGTCGTGTGACTGCTAAAGGAGCCCAACAATAAAAACTTTGAATCTTGGTCATAAATCCTCTTTTTCAGATCAGCCATAATTTTGAATGGTTACCAGGTGGCCACTGAAAGTCAAGGAGTACCTATATATCAAATAACTATGGAACTTCACTTACTCTACCAAAGCCCAGAATCTTATGCCAGAAAAAACAATATTACAAAACCCAATTCCCAAGACTCTGTTCAAAAGATTAGGTAAAATTAGCTAGCTGTAGCTAATGTATACCATCCAAGTGTACATTATCCAGGAAAGAGTAATTATAGTCAGATTTCCCTCATCTCTCCTCCCCCCACCTTTTATGAAATTAGCTCTCCCACCAATTAATCAGAAAGAAGCATTTTCTAGTTTCTATTATTTAGAGCAGTGTTTCTCAACTTGGGAACTTTAAAATATGTGGATTTCAACACCCAGAATTCCCTAGCCAGCCATGCCAGCTATGTTTCCCAATGACAGCTGGAGAATTTTGGGAGTTGAAATCCAAACTTCCCAAAATTGAAAAATACTGGTCTACAGGACTAAAAGCAAGTAAACCCAATGAAGAAAATTTAGGATAAGAAGCAGCAAAGCCTGGCCCTATCCATCTTTTTTTTAGTTCTTCAGTTGTCTATGAAAATTCTCAGTCATAGTTGTCTCAAAAGATAACTGAAGTGTTTTTTTTCCTTGAGAAAGAACAAAATGTTTCACTTCTTATTCAAGAAGCTTCATCAGTTATGATGGGTGAGTTGGGAGGAGGGAATGGAATAATAGGTACTGACAGTTAAGACTGGATGGTAGGGGAAATGGAAGGATAGGTTTTGACTGGATGGTGGTGTGGAGTGGAAGGATTGTATTTTTATCTTTTTTGCAGTCATCTGGTCATTAGCACTGTCCCCAAGAGCTGTTTAGGCCATTTGCGGATTTATCTTTGCTCTCAGGTCCCCTGAATCTGAGTACAATGGGTGAACCTTCCTAGAATTCCTGCAAGGGCTGCATTGTAAACTGTAGAAGGCTGCTCAGTGTTAATATAAATGGCCTCTTTTACCTCTCTTTTAAAGTCCACATTTTGGATCCCCTCCATCCAATCTCAACCCCCAATACTTATCCTTCCACCCACCCCTGCCATCACAAGTGATGAAGTTTCTTGGATGAGAAGTTAAACATTTTGTTCTTCTTCATCAAAGAAAAAAAAAAACAGTCCAGTTGCCTTTTGAAAAAGCATCTTTCAGATAGTTCTTTTTCCATTTGCATTGTGCTTAATACATTAAATCTGCAATTGAGGATAACTTATTTTAGTGTGAAATCTTTTCTGTTAAAATAGTGTACTTAAGACTGGTACTAGACAAGACAATGATCATAAATTTTTAATAGAAATGTTTCCTATGATCTTCCAGCAGCTGATAAGACAAATTATATTGCATTTTTAACATATATATATCTACCTCTTCCTTTGATCTTATCCTGAAGATATCTTTCTCATATACTCCTTTATTATTATAGATAGAGGGGTATAACAATGCATACATAGTTGCTTGATCCCCATAATTAGTGGTGTCACTGATACGGCGAAAACGAGGAGCTGGAATATCTGAACGAATGGTTGGAATGCCAAATAGGGGGTAAACTGTGTGAAAACATATTTTAAAAAGTGATGAGAAAAGCATTATGGTGTAGATAGGAATAACAGAACTAGATTACATGAAACAAGCATATCCTTTTTAAAGCTCCTTTTCTAAACCAGTTTTTTAAAAATCCATTTAAGATAATATACATAACTTCTCTTTTTATTTTGGTATGCTTTTAAGTTTTTTGTTATACAATGTCTATCTACAATTAGAGACAGGAATGTCAGTCACAGCCAGTGATTTCAAAATGTTAGCACAATCACTATACCTAAAAAAGGGTGGTTGCGTCAATCACTGGGTTAAGCCCACAATTTCACACTACTGTAGACACCTCTAATTAGAGGCATAACTAAACAAGTAACAGTGAAAAAACTAAGTTCTCAAAACACACTGATCTTGTAAGGGAACAATATCTTGAAACTAGAACAACTCTATTACCTAGTTAGAGTCCTCCAATATGATCAAGGCACCTTTGAAAGGAGGAATATCAGTGACCTTCCTATTTTTGTTTTTCATTAAAAATATTTTATCACTGTGAGCAAAGTAATTTATACCAGTTCAAAAGGCTGATCTAGGTCAGCAGTGATGTGGATGATTAGGAAGGTTTTAGATCTAAAATCTCTCCCATCATTCCTATTGCTTTATCCCTGCCATTCCAGATGTCAGACCCGGATAGGCTCAGAGGCTTATGGGGATGGGGTGGGGAGATAGATGACTGGTGGAAAGGATATTTAATATCTGAAATTATGTTTTTTGGATTTCTTTCTCCAAAGAGAGGAGGTCATACGATCCTGTACTATGGACATAGGACTACAGTCTTAATGTCCCTCTGAAATCAGAACTTTCATTATTCCTAAATTTTGCCTGGATCATGGACTGTATTTGCAACCTACTCCAACTCATATTCATGCTATTAGTCCAGAAAATATGCATTTCAAATATTTGACCTAACTCTACAATACTATCTAATTTTTGAACATTTTACTTGAATATTTTAAGGATAAACACAATACCTGCTTACAAACACACCCTGTTTTTTTTTTTTTTTACTGAGGATGCATCTCAGGGATACTCCAATCTCAGGCTTATGCAAATGACTATAGGACCAAAACTTCATTATGAATGATGTTAAAGAGAAATCAGTATGAAGGGCCTCCAGCATTCCCAGTAAAAAATCATGATGCTTCAATAAACTGATTAGCAATTGCTCTCTTAAAAATCTTTAGAGATGAGAGAGAGAGAAATCTCCCTTAAGTTATGTTAGACTTCTGAGGTCCAGTATCAATTAAATACTGCTGTTTGGAAGGCAGACCATTAGAAAATCCCAGGCTATAAAATGGAAAACTAACAAAATGTCAGAAGGCAATGAAAAACCATTTACATGTTATTGTCAAGAAAACGACAAAATTATTCATGAAATTAGCAGGAATCAAATCTGGTTTGAGGAAGTATGCATCTTTAAAAAGCAATATAACTATTATATAGATGCTATATTCTCTTCAAAACAACTAAAGAAATCAAAACAGCAACAAAAGATCTTTAGGAGGCTGATTAATAAATATGTTAATTATATCTTTAAACATTTATAACCTGGTTGTAAAAGAATATATAAATGTTTTACATACATGATGAAGGAATGCCACCTACAACTGCATTATATTGAGAAGAGGTTGTGCGATAATCAGAAAATACACGATCAGTTGGTCTTGACAGTGTTCTAAATGTTTTTTCTAAACTTCCTGGTTCCATGGGTACAATATCATCCTGCTTTAGCAGAGCATTTTCATTAGCTTTAATTTCTGAATCATTTGCTGGAATAAGATCAAAAGGAGCTGTTTTTTTCCCTGTGAACAATGAATAAAAAGAAAAAGTTTAAAGGTTACTTTTATTGAGTAACATAAAACTATAAAATAGCACAAAAAAGTAAGTTTAGGAAGCTTTAAAATAAGATCTGAGGCATGGATGTCAAACTTGATTGCATCACATGATGTCACATGACATATGGTGACTTTTTTGCCTTTGCGGAGGCAAGATGGGCGTGGCTTGCATTTGATGCATCCAGCTACCAAACTGTCAGTTTGACATCCCTGATATAAGACCATAAACAAGATACATTTTTAAAATGAAGGAAAAATGGGGTTGTGAACATTGAAAGTAAGGGTCCAGTTTCAACCATGTCAAAAGAAAAAGAAAAATATTGAAGTCATATATGGATACAAAAGTAGCTCTGTTACTTATTAATTTAAATAATTTCAGAAAAATATAAGGCTGTTCAACTCTATAATGACCTGGGAGGAGGGGATACAGTAAAACTGATACTGTACAGTAAAAGAACAATTCATGCAAACATCAGAAGAAAAGCAACCACTAAAAGTCAATCAAATGCACATTAACCCAACACTTGGGGAAAGAAATCAGATTTTCGGAACAATTTTGAACATGGCCAGGGTGGAGGTCAAACCTATCTGCTTGTCAGTTCCTGAGATAACAGCAGAATATCCCCTAACTGCCAGGGAGCTAGTGGTGCCCTACAGTATCAATGAATCCCTCCTTCTAGATGAAGGGAAAAGTAGAACCAGCCAAGGCTTCTTCTTGAATTATGACAAAGTAGCTGAATGGAGCTCCACTGTTGTCTTCCCTCTCCTATTTCAAGAAAGAACATATACTTTACTCTGATATGGTTTACTTTAATAGTAATAGAAAAATAAGGAGAAAAGGAGTGCTGATTTTATGATAAGTGCCCTCTACAGCCCTCAGAGTCATTGTGGGGAATTAAACTATCAGCAATAGTTCTTGTCAACAACAATCTTTTTTTTCATCTCTTGCTGAAGGACATTAGTCACCTGAATGTAATAGAAGAGGAGGAGAAAGAATGAAAGGGGGTTAAAAAGCCTTCTCCAACTTCAGAGTTTTCCAGCTGTCCACATTATCATTCTGAGCATTCTTCATCCTGAGGAATGTTCGAAATCCATATAGCCAGGGTGATAACAAATTTGACCCAGTCATTTCACACCACTGTCTAAAGCCAAAAGTAATAAATCCTATGGAAGGTTTGCAGGCAAAACTCAAATTTAATCCAAAAGGGGAAAAAAGGTTATTCTTGATTAGTACAAATTCCAAATCTTCAGTTTACTTTATGAAATACTCAAGAAACTTAAGTCCATTGTACTGGTATCAGATTTAATGATATAAGTTATCATTTAATGTTGGTGACATACCTTTTGTTATTATTTTTTCTTCATACTCTTGAATAGCCATTTTGTCTTTCCAGTTAAGAAAATTTACAAACTCCAAATAGTCTATAAAACCGTCTTCATCCAAATCACAGTAATTAAATAAAGAATCCAAAAGTTCATCATCCAAATCCAAGTTAAGCTGAAAGCATGCCTTTTTCAAATCTTCTCTGTTTATTTTTCGATCACCATCCTTTTAAAAGATGATAATATGAATCTTAGAAACAAATTCCTGTGTGCCAATTTCCTAATAGACATGCTAAGTAATAAAAGAACTCCTATTGTAGAGATTGAATATAATAAATTAAAACACAGTGCGCAAACATAAATTAAATTGAATTAAAGGGTCAACTGAAATAATATTTTAGATATATTGTCAGCCAATGAAATTTATCAGGTCAATATGAAGAAATGCAACAGATGACATAGATAATGTCTTCTTTCAAACTGAGGCACACAATTAAAGTTTAATATGTTTAAAACTATTTGAAGTGCTTACAAATAACTTTATTTTTCTAGTTGCATAAATTGAATTCTTTCAACATTAAAAAATGTTGAAAGACTAACTGAATCTGAGCTCAAACCCTGACTTCTTGATCACTCCCATATAATTCTCTTGGTAGTACTAAGTAAGTGGTATGTCACTACTATCTTCTGGGTATAATTTTTTCCCTTTCTTTTCCTTACCTAGCCTATAGACCTGGAATCCATAAAAACCAAAGACTGCTTAAAAATTTGTTTTCATTACAAGTTATTAGAACATTCTATGAATATACATCCACACTTTTTAAAAACTGCAAGTCCTTATGCAATATGTTATTATATAATAATTTAAAGCATTTTAATTAAAAAGAACTTAGGGTTGGTTTTTTTTACAAAGAATTGCAACATTTACCGTGTGTTTAGTGTCATGCCTTTTTTTTTTAACATAGTCTCCTTCAAAAAGATTTTTTTTTAATTGTCAGAATTATTTTCTTTGCTTTCTTTTTCAGGATCAACTGATTCAGCTCTGTTCTGCCACCAGCTGGGGCATTTTTGAATTACCCAAAGAATAAGCTTCAGTTGCTTCATAACATGAGAACTATTTGTACACTGTTTTACATTGCAGCATAAATATCACCTCCATATCAACATCTAAACCATTCAATGATGCTTCTATAACTTATTTTTATTCTTTACCTCACAGACTCACACAAACCAATAGGTTGGTGTCATTTACATTCTAGATCAGGAGTCGCCAACCTTTTGGATGGCAGATGAGATTCTGCCGAAACGTTGCTACAACTTTAAAAGCACAACTATAATAACGTGGGAAAATACCCAAACAAAGCTGAATACCATACATGTAAG
>NW_020769346.1:6477328-6570931 GCF_900518735.1 Pseudonaja textilis | reverse complement strand
ACACACACACACACACACACACACACACACACACACACACCTATATACCTATATACCTATGTACCTATACACACATACATACATGATACACACACACACATACATACACTCTTACTTATTTAATTATAACAAAAATGTAAATGCTTAATGATAAAATAAAATGTTCTGGACTGGAAGCCTCCCCCCACCTGGCACCTTCCAAATAGACAAAAGAGTGGGCGGTGTGTGTGTGTGTGTGTGTGTGTGTGTGTGTGTGTGTGTCTGAGCTGAGGGGCCTCAGGGCAACCGCCTCTGGGAGAAGCAGAGGCAGAAAGGGGGCTTTGCTCTCCTTGGGGGGCAGTGGCTCTTGGCTGCCACTCCAGGGGCTTCTCAGCAGGCATCTGGCTGCAGAAGGACTGCTGCTCTTGGTGATTAATTGGGGGAGGGGAGGGGGAGAAAGTGGGAGCTTCTTTTAAATCCTGGGTGGGAGGATTGAGAGACTCAGATCTGCAGCCTAGGAAAAGCTAGGGGGTGGCTCTTCCAGCTCACCTGGAGACAGGCAAGGAAAGGTGTCCCTGGGGGCACTTCATTCACTTTAGCCCTTCGCTGCCAAACCCAGCCACAGCCAGTGATTATTTGGGGGTGGGGGAGGGGGGGAGAGAAAGCATCTCTTGTATTACCAGGACAGGAAAGGAGGCGAAACAAACTCACTCTTTCACTGAGACCTACAAAACGCCAATCTACCGTGTTTCAGGAGTTCTTCGAAATCAACAAACGCTCCCACTTGCAGTTCTTGCACCTCCCGGCTCTCCGAGGGACCCCAGAGTCAGGTCCCTGAGATGCACACGCCACACATGGCGGCAGCGGCAAAAACAGTCCCCTCCCCCAGCACCTGTCAGCTCTTTCCCATTAGTTCTGTAGCTTTGAATTGCTCCCAGCTCTCTCTCTTTCCTCCCCCTCCCCCCATGTGCAGAAAGGCAAGGAAAGGGAGACAGAGCCATGTGGAGCTCTCAGCTCTTCCAGCTCTTGCTGCCTCTCCCAACATCGAAGCCTCAGAGATGCTTGCTTCTCCTCTACTGCCTCCTCCTCCTCCAGCACCTCCTTCTCTGGGTAGGGCAATTCTTAACTAACCAAGCATGCTAAGGCAACTCAGGGTGCTACCACTGCGGCGGCTTTGCCTGCATCTCCGAGGATTAGATGTTGGGAGAGGCAGCAAGGGCTGGAAGAGCTGAGAGCTGTGCACAGCTCTGTCTCCCTTTCCTTGGCTGCCTGCATGTGGGCAGGGGGCGGAGCGGGGAGGAAAGAGAGCCGGGAGCAATTCAAAGGTAGAGAACTAATGGGGAAGAGCTGACAGTGGGCACTGGGGGACGGGATTGTGGTTGCCAACGCCACTGTGTGTGGGAGGTGGTTGGCATGTGCATCTCAGGGACTTGACTTTGGGGTCCTTTGGAGAGCCGGGAGGCGCGAGAACTTCATGGGCCAGATTAATTGCTTTTGGGGTCCATTTCTTCTGCGGCTCACCAAAAATTTTCCACAGCCTGCCGGTTGGTGACCGCTGTTCTAGATAGATAGATGACAGACAGACAGACAGACAGACAGATAGATAGATAGATAGATGAATCAAAATTAAAGAGCTACCTAGATCCATACAGACTCTGATATTCATTCATTCACCATTAAAATTACAAGAATCAAAATAAACAAGAAAGAACAATGCTTGAATGTTTTTTTTCTTCTGGATGTACAAATATATATCCAGAAATTTTTTTTGCACATATCCTAACACAAGGCCTGAGGGAAAAGCCAGGTTTTCAAAGACTCTCTAAACAAGGTCAAAGGGAAGTCATACAGGTCTCTGGAAGGAGAGAGCAGGCTATTCTATAGGACAGGCACCACACAAAGAAGGCTCAATTGTTGGATCCAATTAGAAACTGTTTAATTGGCAAAAAACAGTGCATACCCACTCTGGTTGATTACACAGTATGAAAATAAACTATCACAGACAGGTATTTCTTCACACACTTACAAATCTTAGACAAGGTCACCGAACAAGTCAATGCATTAAATGAATTAAGAAGAGATCCAGTGGTGGTATTCAGCCGGTTCACACCGGATTGGGCGATCTGATAGCAAAAATTTGGTGCGGGTTACCGAACTGGTAGTAAGTTCTGCCTGGCCCTGCCCCCCCACCTAGTCGCCCTCCTGTCCGATGCTCGCTCACCCCACCCGCCTGCCTGACATTCACCTAAGGTATTTCTTTTTTTCCCTCCTGACAATCAGCTGTAGATATGATCCGCTATGCCGGGATTCCCCTTGCTGAGGCCTAGGAAGGCAAAAAATGAAGGGAGGAGCTCAGTCCCCCCTCCATTTTCTGCCTTCCAGAGCCCCAGAGGAGCCTTAGGGGAGCAAAAATGCCCCCCACAAGGCTCTTCTGAGGCTAAGAATCTCCCAAAACAAAGCTTGGAGGGGTGCTGTGTGCCCCTCTCATGCTCTGTTCCTTTTTTTCCTGAGCTTAGAGGAGCTTTAGGGAAGCAAAAACACCTCGCGAGGCTCCTCTGAGGCTAGGAAGCTCCCAGAAACAGGTGGAGGCTGAAAAAAAAGCCATGCCCACCCAGTCACATGGCCACACCCATCAAGCCACGCCCACAGAACCAGTAGTAAAAGTTTTTGAATTCCACCACTGAAGAGATCCATCTGCTGATGGTTGAAAAATCTGTGATTCCAGCCATCATTCTGAAACATGAATGATGCTAGGTACTATAGTTCAACAACATTTGGGTAACAACAGATTTGTATGTTGCATACCACCAATTTGTATACCAATTTTTCTATAGTTGTTCTGCATAGTTAGTTCACAGAAAGTTTAAGTACAATAACCATAAATAATTTAAAATAGGTCAGAATGTAAGCACAGGATAAGCCAATGTAATTAACATCAGCATTCCCACATTTCTCGATTACCTCTCTCTGAGAGTATTTGCTAGTGATATTCATGTTTCATGTAGTTAGCCCATTATTGTACATGAGCAAACCATAAGTCAAAGGCAAAGCTCAGAAGTCTGTGCTATCCCTTTTGAATTTGAGTTCATTGCTATAGGGTGATAGTGATTATCATTTTATCAGCAACTACCCCTTACCAACTGAGTAATAAATAGAAATATTTTACTTTTAGCTGCAGGATTTAGAATACTGGAGTCTAAAGCTTCATACATCATTAACAATGCTAATATAATATCAGTTACCTTATCATAATGACGAAATGCTTGCAGTAAAGTATCAAAATTGTGATAATTTGCCTTTTTCAAATTTTGTCGAATTGCAGTAAAGACAGCACGTTCTCTGTCTTTACCCTTAAGATATTCACTTGGAAGCCGGTTATGAAGAAGGTCCCCAACACCTAAATAAGAGATACAGTCTATAAAAACTTTTTAATTGCTCTGTGATACTTCCACAATGCTATTCTGAAAGTGAATTTGCACCATAATGCAAATATATCCAGATTGGCTTTACTGGTAGACAATAACTATGATGCTGTTTTCTTGTCTCTATTTTAAATCTCTTGTTTCTCTTTTAAATCACATCCTTCCATTAATAAATGTACAAGGAACATAAAAGAGTTCACTAATAACAACAAAGTAAATCAGTTAAATGTAATAAAAAGCTAAGAAAATGACAGGAGGCAAAAAAAAGTAAGGGTAACAGAAAGAAAAAGATACTATCCAGGTATTGAGATTCGAAGAATATATTTGAAATGCTTGGTGAATAAAACCTGAAAAAATAAGGTCATCCTATACCAAAATAATATAAGTAGGCCATCACCACAAAAAATATTTTTTGTTGTTGATTACTTCCTATTTATTTTAGAAGGAACATACATTAATCACACACAAAAAGGGCCTCTGAGAATAATAGTAACATGTAAACATATACATATGGAGGCAGATATATCTCCAGCTAGTCATGTCACAAATAATTCAGAGCTCTATGGGCAAACATCAATTTTTGGAACTCTGCACAGGAGCAACTGAACAATAAATTAAGAAGCACAATATGTTCCATTGCTTTTCCAATTTCTAGACTAGCAGATAAGGCACGAAACAAAATATTTTTAGGTTATGAAAGTGAGCCTTGAATTATTTGAATTATTTCCTTTAACATTTTATTTGGTAAACAACCACTCAGCTCCTTCCATTAATTCTAACCTAGCATGGCCAATGCCAAAAGACTATTAAAATAAAGTCCTGGAAGACATAAATTTGCCCATTTTAGAATAGATGTACCAACCTCATCACAGAGAAGAAGAGAGCATTGATTTTCAGATAATAAAATAAAGTTAACATAATATTTCAAAGGTGTAAAACATAAGAGAAACTATTTTTATGCTTGCCATATTCTTCAGGCCGAATAAGTATTCCAAATGTATGGTCTGGAGGAACATTAAGCGTATCTGCCATGCTGAAAATGAAAATAATTGTTTTTAGTTTTCAGTGAAGTATAATCTTTGTTTTAAATACAAACACTCTTTATACTTGTCAAAGAAAAATATTTAATGAAATATGGATAAAGAAATCATGTTGAAGCCACCATGCCTTGGATTTCCTTGTCTATTCTCTGTTATCATCCATAAATCAGTGAAACACAATAGAAATGTGAGGTTTTGTTCTACAATGCACTTCTATCACTTGGACAACTGAAATAGAGAATAACATATAGGTAACATCTATTATGGGTCTCTGTACCCTTGATTTATTAATTGAAGGCTATTAATTAGTTGATCCATTCACTGTTTTCTCTATATCTTGCTTTTTCTCCACAAAATAATCCTGAGAGATGGGAACTAAAAGGATTCCAGGACATAATCCAACAGGCATATCCATATAATTGGATATGCCTGTTGGAGCAGCTATTCTGAAAAAAACAAAACAAAACATCATTCCCCCAGGGTCTGACATGGTGATAATTTTGTAACATACCCACAATGTACTCTCAAACTTTCAAATGTGCCCACTGGTCCAAGATTGCAATCCCTGGGCAATACTGAGAAAAAATAAATTCATCCAAATGTAGTCTGATTTTCTTTCCTTTGTTTTTAATGCCTACCTTTATTTTGTTTCTACCACTTATTCTTTCAGTATTTTGCATAAAATTGTTTACCCGAACAGAGAATAGTACAATGGGTACGTGTGTATGTATGTGTGTGTGTGTGTGTGTATGTATGTATGTATGTATGTGTGTGTGTGTGTATGTATGTATGTATGTATGTATGTGTATATATATAATCTACAATCTTAAAAACACGACTACAATGACGTGGGAAAATACCCGAACAATGCCCTATATATATATAGGGCATTGTTCGGGTATTTTCCCACGTCATTGTAGTCGTGCTTTTAAGATTGTAGCAACGTTTCGGCAGAATCTCATCTGCCATCATCAGGCTTCTGTATAGTGTTCATCTGTGAGTCAGACTTTCACAGCCGTTTCTGTTTTAAATTTGGGGCTAGCCTACTGCTGTGCCAGAATGGTTTTTTCTTCATCCTGATTGGTTGGGAGTCTTGGTCCGTTTATTGGTCTTGGAGTTTGCTGTGTTCTGCTTGATTGGTGTTTCTAATATTTTCTGTCTGTTTTGTGGCTCTTTTTGTGTCTTGATTGGCTGGCAACATTATGTTCCTGTATTGGAGGCTTTTAGTGCAGCTTGGCTCTGAGTAAATGGATGGCTATCATTTGTTAGGAAGCTAGGTTTCATCTGGGTGCCTGGTTGGGGTGTGTTTGAGCTGGAGGTATCGGGGGGGATCTGTTTGTACCCAGGTGTTTGCCTGGCTTGTGGTGTGGATATTTTTTTGTTTGTGAGTGCAGGCTTCCAGATAATTGACAGTCTGGTGGAGTCATCTCTTCTATTCATGCTTTCAGGTCTTTTTTCAATCTCTATGGCTTCTCTGATAATTCTGTGGCTGGGGTTTTCTATAGTGGCTAGGGTTTTGGTGCCATTGAAGTTGATGCTATGACCTGTGGCTTTCATGTGTTGGACTAGTGAGGAAGTGTGTTCCAGCTTTTTGATTGCATTTTTGTGTTCATCCAGGCGGGTACTTATTCTTCTATTGATCTGTCCAATGTATGTGGCCGGGCATGATGCACAGGGGACTTCATATATGCCTTGGTTTTCCAGGTCAATTTTATCTTTGGGGTTTCTAAGGATGGCTGCTATTTTTCTGTCTGTTTTAAAGGCAGTCTTGATGTGATGCCTGTGTAGTATCCTAGTATCCTAGTATTCCTCACTAGTCCAACGCAGAAGCCTGATGATGGCAGATGATATATATGGTATTCATCTTTGTTCGGGTCTAAGGTACTGTTCTCCATGCCTGTGGAATGATTATTTGGGTATAGTATACCAGAGTTTGAGACATTTTCCTGAATTAAGTCTTGTTTGTCCAAGAGAAAGCAAATTGTCTACAAAAGAATACGGCTGTAGATGAGGTATAGCAGGTTGTTGTTATTGCCTAACTGCTTCAGATAAATTTACAATTTTTAATGCTCTGCAGCAAATTATTGCTATTGGCATCATGGAACCAGGACAAGCATGCATAACAGAGGAACAAGAAAAAGTAAGGTCTCTACCTGAAAAAAATCTCAGAATAAGAACCAAGCTGAGATAAGGCAATGTGGTGTGCTATATGATTATGAATATAGCAATCTGAGTTTGCCAAGATATATCTAGCCCCAAAGAGCTATTGAACCAATTTGTGAATAAGTTCTTAGGAATAATCAATTTTAGAAGATCTTAATGTAGAATTCTCTTAGGTGACTTACGGATCATGAACTTTTCCAATCTGAGGCTGAAACTTTTCCTTGAAATCATCACTTATTTTAGACACAATTTTTGCTGATTTCTTCCTGTAGAAATTAAAAAGAAAAAAGAACTTAGAAGAATAGAGGAAAAATGCCTAAATCAGAATACCAAAGAAGAAGGATTTTTAATGAGTCCTATGTGGGGGAAAAATAATTGTTGACATCTCTCTTCAAATCACATTATCAACAAGTTTTGTAATGCCACAACCAGATGGCAAGTACTATTCAAATTTTGAGTTAATTTTCAAAATCTTGCAATACCAAATGCTATACCAACACAGTTAAATATACTTGATTTAAAGCCATTTTAGTAACATTGTAATTAGGGAAAAGGGTTAGACAAAGTCAGCAAACAAACTGGATCAAGTCAACTAGAGAATAAAGTACTGCAACCTCTTAAAGTATGTGTTTCATTTTGTTGTATTAAGCTCCTTCTGCCAGTTTAACTATTCATTTATCAGACCATATAAGCAAAGAACATAGAGATGAATATTTTGTGTAACAAAAAAGGAGACAGGATTAAAATAGGATCTTGATAGTCAAAGCATTTTAAATCACTGGACCTCTAACACAATTAATCAGAATCTCCTGAAACTGAGAAGTACCAATTATCATACAAAACTCATATTAAAGTATTTCTGAATGTGTACATTTTTATCTCTTAAACAAATATAAAAGGGCTGACAATTAAAAAGAGCAAGAAAAAAATACTTAACTATTTCTATAAAGCAGATTCACAACTAAGGACCCTAGAGTAGCACCCGAAATCCTCAAATGTGTTTGATATGACCCCCACATTTCAAACTATACTTTTAATGTGACCAAAAGAAAAAATAATTCATGGGGATTAATCAGGCTTATGATTAATAATATTTAGACCCCTGACACTATAACTTAACTGATAATACAAAAGTTATGAATTCAAAACATAACTTACATCTGCAGATCATGTAACCAATGTAAAGTTCTACTAATATTCCTTCCATCATTAAAATGTGGTGTTTCTTTACCATAAAGATTAAATCTGTTGAATGTGGATGGATTATATTTTCTATTCACTGCCTCTCCTGAAGAAAATGGGACATGGTCATTTATTGTCAAGGCTTTTGAACTGCTAGGTTAATAAGCCCTCTCCCTGTTTAGCATTCTCAAGTAACATGATAGATGCAAAGGGTTTATTCCAGAGAATTAGGAAGTTTTAGGTCTAAGGGAACTGTCTGCTTCAGTGCATTTTGGAACCCTTTAAATATTAGTCCTTAAATGTAACTTGGGATCTTCCCCTCCCATCTTTTTAAATTAACAGCCATATAGCCACTCATTCGTCAATTCTGAAAAATTCTGCTATTACTTGTTTACAAATTAGAGTTTTTTGAAATGAGATTCTAACCTTACCAGCTTCATCTGTTTTGCACAAAAGTGTTTTATTCTATTAACAAAAATAATTGTAAATATTTTGGCTCAAATTAGTTCCAAATTATTTTAAGGGGTCTTTCAAACATACTATGAGAAAATGCCATTACAAACACCTCCCCCCCCCCACCCCCAGTCATGTAGGAGTGTAGGAACAAGTCAAAAGAAAAAAATGCTTTCATTTTTCTGTTGTTAGCAAAACAAGAACATTTTAAATACACCAGAGAAGACAATGTTTTCTGGCCATGTTACCAAATTGCAATCCAATAAGACATAAATTAGAATAAAATATATGTTGAAAGCAATCTTTAGAGTCAGAGGTGGTATTCAGCAGGTTCTGACCAGTTCTGGACAACTGGTAGCAGAAATTTTGAGTAGTTTAGAGAACCTGCAAATACCACCTCTGACTGGCCCTACCTCCATCTATGCTCTACCTCCTGAGTCCCAGCTCGTTGGCTGGGTCTTCTTTTATTGCCCTGCACAGGAGAATGGAGCTGGAAAGCAGGTGAGTGGGGTGGGGAGGGAATGGAAATTTTGTAGTATCCTTCCCCTGCCATACTCACAAAGCCACGCCCACCAAGCCATGCCGACCATGCCCACCAAACCACACCATGCCCACCAAGCTATGCCCACAGAACTGGTAGTAAAACATTTTGAATCCCACCACTGTTTAAAGCAGTGGTCACCAACCAGTGGGCCAGGGACCACTGGTGGTCTGTGAGAAAATTTTGGTGGTCTGCAGAGAAATGTCCCCCCCAAAGCACTTCCCAAAGCTATTAATCCAGGCTGTGTGGGAATACAAGGCTGTGTTGCCCACATAGCCTGCCCACCTACTGGCCCCCACCCTTTGTCTGACCACAAACCTTACCTTGAGTAGAGCCACGTGAGCTGGAACTGGAAGGTAAGACCAACAGCGGGGGAGAGAAATCTGCCCTGGGGTAGCTTGCTGACATTGGTGGGAAAGTCAGTCCCATATTCCAGAGTTGCAGTAGTCACAGGACTGGTCATCCTGCAGCAGCTCCTCCAGTACATTGCCGGCTGGTGCACCCAGGTGGAGAAGCA
The DNA here is from genome assembly GCF_900518735.1 of Pseudonaja textilis. The sequence continues at coordinate 6,561,634 of NW_020769346.1, read as the reverse complement.
GCTGCTCCGAGATGACCAAAGGGCCAGTCCTGTGACTCCTGCAGCTCTAGAATATGGGACTGACTTTCCCACCAATGTCAGCAAGCCACCGTCAGTCAAAATTCATGTCAGTGGTCTGCGAGATTTAAAATTATGAGTTTGGTGGTCCCTGAGATCCAAAAGATTGGTGACCCCTGGTTTAGAGTGTATTAATCAAACAACAATAGCATTGAAAGATGAGTTGTAAGCTTAAATAAAATAAAGGTTTTAAAAGAGGCAGACTAAATAGGGGGGAAGATAATGATTTGGCTTCAAAAATACTAACTTTGAATGAAGTCAAGTGAGATTTTCTTTAAGCATGTATAATATAAAAACAAACCCTAACACTACTCTTATTTAGTTATTCACTGAACCTAGAGATCTCTTAATATTTTAGATTCCCACTATCATCACCCAATGGATATTTTAATCATATCTGAAGATATCAGGAGGGGCCAGGAGGGTGCGCATGAACGGAGAGAAGCAAGCAGCCGGGCTCAGCCAAAGCAGAGCAAAGGCGCACATGGGGCAGGCGGCTGCTCACTTGAAGGAGGGTTTTCCTGCTTACGTGTACCCTCCCCCCAACACAGCCAGCCAGGGGATCGCAAGAGCAGAAGGAGGGGGAGGGGGAGAAGAAGGGTTGCCCAAAGGGAAGCCTCCACCATGGCTTGCCCTTGTCCCTCAGCCACCCGGATTTCCAAAAAGTTGCTAAGAAAAAAGAAAATGAGTAGCAAAGAGCCCCAAGGAGAGCTCACCAGCTTGGCCCAGTGTCAGCTTTCCAACAGAAAGAGAAGACATACATACATGCATACAGACAGACAGACGCGTGCATGCACACACACACACACACACACACACACACACACACACACAGACATAGAGACACAAAGAGGGAAGAGAGACAGGGAGAGAGAGGGAGGAAGATAGGGAGAGGGGAAGACAGAGAGATATGGAGGGGAGAGAGAAACAGAAAGACAGGTGGAGAGGGTGGGAGAGAGAGACAAATAAGAGAGAAAAGGGGAGAAAAAGAAATGAGAAAATGATGGAGGGAGAGAATGAGAGAGGAAAAAGAGAGAAACAAATAAGAGAGAGAGAGAGAAGGGGGAGAGAGAGGGAGAAAAAAATGAGAGAGCTGGAGGAAGAGAATGAGAGAGATGGAAAAGAGAGGGAAACAATTGAGAGAGGAGAAGGATAAAGAAAGAAAAAGAAAGAGAGAGGGAGGGAGGGGGAGAGGAAAAAGAGAAAAAAACAGAAAACACCGGGAGCCACAGAAAACATTTCCCACAGAAAACACCAGGAGCCACAAAACCTGGGTAGGCATCACTGGGTGGGGGTGTCATGTGACTGGGTGGGAGTGACGTTGAGTTGGCCATCCCCACACAGGTTTTGTGGCTTCTAGTGGCTTCTTTTCTGTGGGAAACAGGTCCAAATGGCTCTTTGGGCGTTTAAGGTTGCAGACCCCTGACCTAGCTCATAGAATTATTTTAAGATAAAGTGACCTCAAGCTTGGAATCTCAAACTCAGATTGTCATAAAGCTTCCAACACTTAAACTTTTTCATACATTAGAGTAATGCAAAATCTATGATGACACAAAAAAATAAAGAAAATTAAGGAATCAACTTGTTTTATTAAATGTTATTTTATTAATTTAAAAAAACTTTAAAAATAGCATAAAGCTACATTTTACTTGAGCCACTTATCTGGCAGCATTTTTCATTAACTTTCATTCGGTTATTGTTCAATAACAAAACCATTGAGCCTAATTATCTGAAACTTGACAGAAGTTATAACCTTAGAAGAGAAAATTATGCTAGGAAATAATTTTAAACATGCTCTATATTCCAATTTAATAAGCTCATATTATCAGTATTCATCTAAAGGCTTATAGGTAGTCCTTGACTTATGCCACAATTGAAATCATAATTTTAATCACTAGGTGATGCAGTAATAAAGAGAGATGCCATGTGACAGCATTGCTTAACGGTCACAATCCTGGCATGCCAGTTAATGAATTACAGGTCATTAAGCAGGAGTCCCAGATAAGGAATGCTGGGTCCCACAGTGAGGTCTTGGGAAACCTGGGGGAGGTAGCTTATTATCTGGGGGATGCTGCAATGCCACCCATCTAGCCCAGAAGTGTAGAGTGGCTGCAATTTCCCCCCCATCACCCCTTCCCAATCTATGTCCTTTTAGCTGCATTGCACAGTAGTACTTGGGGCTGGGGCTTAAGTACAAGCCTGGGATCTTACAAAATAATACAGAATAATAGATTTGGAAAAGACCTTGGAGGTCTTCTAGCCCAGGGGTCACCAACCTTTTGGACCTCAGGGACCACCAAACTCATAATTTTAAATCCCAGGGACTACTAACCGGTTCTGTGGACAAGGCCTAATTTGTGGGTGTGGCTTGGTGGTCATGTGACTGGCTGGGCATGGCTTGTATGTAAATATTATAAATATTTATATAAGTATTGAATTTTTTTATTAAAAAAGAGCAACTTTTACCCAAAACCAGGCAAAGTAGTCAGGCAGATTGAGTTTCTCACAGCATCACAGATTCATTCAGAAATCTATCTTTCTGCCATTGGCTAATTCAGTCTGTCACATAAAATTTGCTTGCAAGCAAACTCATAAAGTTTGCTAGCAAGCAAACTCACAAAATTAACTCACAACACACCATGTATGTAAATATTGATTTTTTTTTTTTTAAAGAGCAACTTTTATCCAAAATCAGGCAAAACAGGCAGGCAGATTGAGCTGCTCATGGAATCATTCAGTGATCTATCTATCTGCCATCGGCTAGCTCAGTCTCTCAAATTTGCTTGCCTGAGTCTGCACTGAATAATAGCACCTTCAGTCCTAGGGGAGTTTCGGCTGTGCTTAAAAGCAGAGCTGAAGATCTAAAAACTAGCTAGAAAGCAAGAAATCCAATCATTTCCTGCTTCCTAGCTAATCTAAATCTCCCAGCACAGCAGAACAGATGATGGTAGGAAAAAAGAAAAATATCAATTTAGCAGGCAAGTTTGCCGGGTAAGGAGTGGGCAGGGAGGGTTCCTGCGGACCATGTGGGCAGCGCAGCCTTGTGTTTCTGCGCAGCCTGGATTAATTGCTTTGGGGGGTGTTCTGGGGGGGAGATTTCTCTGTGGCACACCAAAATTTTCTCACGGCCCATCAGTGAGCTGCACCTTACTGGTTGGCGACCGCTGTTCTATACCAACCCCCTGCTCAAGCAGGAGACCCTTTACCTTTTCAGACAAGTGGCTGTCCAGTGTCTTCTTAAAATCCTGCAGTGATGAAGTACCTCTAATTTCTGAAGGCAAGCCATTCCACTAGTTAATTGTTCTCATTTTTAGGATGCTTCTCCTTAATTCCAGGTTGCGTCTCTCCTTGATCAATTTTCATCCACTGTTTCTTGTCTTGCCTTCTGATGCTTTGGAAAACAGGGTGCCCCCACTCTTCTTTGTATAGCCTCCCAATTCTTAGAACACTGCTATCATGTCACCCCCAGTCTTTCTTTTCTCTAGACTACCCATACCCAATTCTTGAAACCATTCTTCATGTTTTAGTCTTGAGGCTGGTAATTATCTTACTTGCTCTTCTCTGCACTCTTTCCAAGTCTCAGCATCTTTTTTATAGTGAAATGACCAAACCTGGATGCAATATTACAGCCGTTGTCTTACTAAGGTTTTATAAAGCAGTACTAATACTTCACATGATCTCGACTCTATTCTCTCTTGGTTTATGCATCCAAGGATTCCATTGATTCTTCTGGCTGCTGCCACAAACTGCTGTCTCATATTTAAATAATAGTCAATTAGGACTCCAGGATCCCTCTCACAATTACTATTTTTGAAACCAAGTTTTCACCTAATCTGTACTTGTACATTTGGTTTTTCTTGCCTAGGTATAAAACTTTACTTTTCTCTTCCTCTTCACCAGTCTCAACCAGCTACCATTGCCCCCAGACCTGTATTTCAATTACAGCAATACCACTGCCATTGAGAAATGCCACCTCAAGCCCCACGTCATTGGTTTTTAGAAGCTCAACTTTTTTCCAAGTGGCACATCCCATTACTTCCTCAAGCCACAAGAGTCATTCTTATAATCCTTTGGAACACTTCTGTCTTTCCTAGTCTCACGAAAATGGGCACATGGATTAAGAAAGGAATGGTACACATGATTCGGAGAATGATGTCATAAAAAGCACCACCAGAATGGAACCCCTGCTCTTCCACAAAAAGCATATCTTTTCTCACGAGACCTGAGAAGTATCCCTGCAGTCGTAAATGTGGGTAAGTTGCCAAACATATCAAAGGAGCATTGCAGCAGCCATAACTCCAGGCAAAGATGGTAAGTCCATTTTTTTCAGCACCCATAAATTTAAATGGTTGCTAAACAAATGGTTATAAGTTGGGGGTTACCCATAATTGAACCTCCTATAAAGAACTATTAGAGCTCATGCAAAACCAATCTTTCATTCTTCAACATAGTGATTAAATTAGTAGACCACAAAATACTGTGAACATAATATATTTAGATTTCAGCAAGGCATCAGACAAAGTAGACCACAACCTACTTCTTAGTAAGCCAGAAAAATGGGGAATAGATAGCACCACCACTAGATGGACTCGCAACTGGCTGACAAACCGTACTCAATGAGTAGTCCTTAATGGGTCTAAGTCTACATGGACAGAAGTAAGCAGTGGGGTGCCACAAGGTTTCATCTTAAGCCCAGTACTCTTCAATATCTTCATTAACAACTTAGATGAGGGAATAGAAGGGGAACTTCCCAAATTTGCAAATGATACTAAGCTGGCAGGAATAGCTAACACCCAAGAAGATAGGCTCAAGATCCAGATGGATCTTGACAGACTAGAACACTGGGCCATATCTAACAAAATGAAATTCAATGTAGAGAAAAGTAAAGTCCTACACTTAGGCAAGAAAAACCAAAAGTACACATATAGACTGGGTGAAACCAGGCTCAATAGCAGTAACTGTTAGAGGGATCTTGGAGTCTTAGTGGACAACCAGCTAAATATGAGTCAGCAATGTGTAGCAGCAGCAACCAAAAAAGCTAATGCAATCCTGAGTTGTATTAACAGAGGGATACAGTCAAGATCAAGGGAGGTACTAATACCACTCTATAAAGCCTTAGTAAGACCACACCTAGAGTACTGCATCCAGTTTTGTTCACCACATTACAAAAAAGATGTTGAGACTCTAGAAAAAGTACAGAGAAGAGCAATCAGCATGATTAGGGGACTGGACACTAAAACATATGAAGAACGATTATAGGAACTGGGCTTGGCTAGTCTATTAAAGAGAAGGGCCAGGGAAGACACGACAGCAATCTTCCAATATTTGAGGGGCTGCCACGGAGAGAAAAGGGTCAAGCTATTTTCTAAAGTGCCTATAGGCCAGACAAGGAATAATGGATGGAAACTAAACAAGGAAAGATTTAACCTGGATATAAGGAGAAACTTTCTGACAGTGAGAACAATCAACCAACGGAACACCTTGCCCTCAGAAGTTGTGGGAGCGCCATCGCTTGAGATTTTCAAGAAAAGATTGGACTGCTATCTGTCAGAAATGGTGTAGGGTCTCCCACTTGGGCGATGGGTTGGACTAGATGACCTACAAGATCCCTTCCAACTCTGATTATCTGTTATCTGTTAGGTATGCATTACTATTTCTATGACCATTTTGTTTCCCTTTATCAAATATATTACTATCAATTTAACCAAATCTTCAAAATACATTTCAAGAGAAAATTTAATTTTATTCCTTATTATAAAGTGGAAAATAAACATGTCTTTGCTAAACAAACTATGATCATATACAATTAGAGCTTTTCACAATATTTAGTTGTCCTTTTTACTCACCAACATAATAATCATTGTGTGTTGAAACATATAAGTCATGTCCCTCCTGTGCTTCCTTTTGGACTTCATCAAATGTTTTTCGGGGATTTACAATGTCTGCAGCAGATATCTCTGAAAATCAGTCAATAAATGTAATGAAAGAATCTAATATAAATCATAAATGTTCATATATTTAGTTCCAGGGTTTTTTATTTGTATAACTATAGTAAACCATACTGTGTGTAGCCATGCATGCATGAAATATATTTATAATTGAATAATAGCAATACAGCAATAGTCCTGACTAATGCAACACACTCAATATGGGGCTACCCTTAAAGAGCATTCTGGAAGCTCCGGTTTGTGCAAAATGCAGCAGCCTGCATGATTTTGTGCAGACCCTGGTGTGCACATGTATCACCTCACTTGTGAGAACTGCATTGGTTGCCAATTTGCTTCCAGGTGCAATTCAAGGTGCTGGTTGTCACATTAAAGCTCTTCATGGCTTGGGATCAGGTTATCTGACCCATTAGAGCAGGGAGGCAGGGAATGTCACAGGTCCCAACCCTGAGGGAGAGACACCTGGTGGGACTCAGAAGGGCATTCTCTGTGGTGGCTCCCTCCCTCTGGAACATCATTCCCCCCGATTAGAATGCCCCCCTCTAATACTCTTCCAGAAGGCACTGAAGACCTAGTTCTGCGAGCAGGCTTGGGGAACCCAGAGCGGGATGGATCCCATTAAATGGCTGGTGTGATCTGCTGTCCTCGGGGCGGGGGATGGGAGTTTGGGGGTGATTTTGTTATATTGTACTTTATTAATTTATTTGATTCTTTTTGTTAGTTTTTATTGTTTTACATTCTGTAAGCCGCCTCGAGTCACCATGGGTGAATAGGAAGCAATATAAATTCAATAAATAAATAAATAAATATGATATGTCTGTATGAATCAGTTTTATAAATTAAAACTTTTTGGAATACATTTTAGTAAAATCCTGAATACAAAGAATGAAATGAGGATGGTGTGCTGTTAATCAACAAACACACCAACAATTATTATAGCAGGAACAGTTTCTAGAATTTTTCTTGACTCATGTTCTCAAATTTGTTCATATCAATATTTGGTTGGTTTCTTGTATAAAAATGTATAAAAATATAATTATTTCCTCTGTTGATTTACTTTCATTCATTTGAAAATAGTTGTTTAAAAAATTGTCTGAAATCAGTGCTCGTTCTTTGGTAGATTTAGATCAGATAAAAGCAACCACCATGCATAAACCATGCATAATACTCAACATTTTCTATCTAGTGATCACTGACAGAGGTATTTATATATTTATTCTTTCATCAGGAAGAATATGGTTATTCTTCCAAAAGTCCATCAGAAAAAAAGAGATAAGGATACTGAAAATTTCTTTACCTGAATTGAACAGGTCCAATGAGACCTGGCTACAATAACTGTGTTGTTTTGATTCAAACATATGTGAAATGGATTAGGCTGAAAATTATCCTGGCTTTTAACAGAACCTTACTGGGATTTAGTTGGAAGATTCATTACATCAAAAGACATTCAGAGGAAACTTTGGGGGGGGGGGGGCTGGAGGGATCACAATATACAAGAGGAAGGTCTATCAAATATCTCTTATATGATTTTCTCCAAATTTGGTGGATGCAGCAGGATTGGAGCAACTTAAAATACATGAAAGGCTGAGTATCATTTAGTAATCAGCTCTATAGATGGGTTTACTGAATATGCTAAAAATAAGATGCTTTGGGGGGCTTGGTTTAATAAGATGGGTATACCTATCCAATGTAATTTATAAATCATTGTTTATGGATCAACATTGTGCATGAACTATATCATTAAGATTTGTTCAAAAAATCAGGGTTAATAAATTATGGGATAGCATGATAGATCAATCCAACTTAACTGTAAATACATCTGAAGCTAACAACAGCAAATCAGATGCTTAATTTTGATGTTCAGAGTTTATCTCAGAATATTGTTTTGGTATGAGCTAATTTGCCTTAGGCATGAAACCTAGTTGGGTGACTTTGGGTTAGTCACTTTTTCTCAGGCAGTTCATACGGTTGTTGTGGGGAAAATTGGAAGAGAAAGAAGTAATATATATGTTTATTATATTGAGTTATTTATAAAAAATAATAAAGATGAGATAAAACAAATAAATAAATTATTCAATTCCATGTTAAATTATAGCATGAAGTGACACTGTATTTTCTTACTAATTTTCCTACCTTGTTTGACTGTTGTTCCAAATCGAGTATTATTCACATCCAATCCTTTAGGCATTCGTAGAGACTGATCATGAGATTTTCCAAGAGGAGCCTGACAGTTACTTAAGTAGACAGATTCTTTCTTTTCTTTAATTTTTTGTTGGAAATATGTTTTAGGAGGTGGATTAACTAATGATGATGCCTGAAGAAGTTTTATCCCATATAAAATATATTAGTGCTGAAATACCTTCTGTTATGCTATCATATTAATTTTATTAACACTATGGCACAACATCAGCTATTAATTTGATTTAGAACAGGAAAAAAGTATGAATGATTTTTTTTTGAAGATACTATTATTGTTGTGTAAACTAACATCTTGGAATTTCTTCTATTTGTTCATCATTTCTTATGTTTGTTATACATTACTCAAAACATTCAATTTAAATATAATTAAATATGAAACAATCAAAATTTCATAGACACACTGGTTACCATTAAAATACATCTATTACAAATCATGTAATATCATTTAAGGTGTAACTAATCCTTCGTTTTTCAAAAATTATTACAAGCGGTGGGTGACTCTACCATACTCAGTTTTACAAAGAGCTACTATTGTAAGTCCCTGAAAGATTGTCTTTGGTGACAAAAAATATATAGTACTGATATCTTTGTTATGGACACTACAACCTTATAGATGATTTAAAAAAAAATGTGTTCCAAACACATTGGGGACCAAGTGAATGATACTTTAAGACTATCCTTCATTAAAATGATTTATATAAACTGGAATACATACAGAAAAAAGTTAATAAGAATGATCAGGGAACAGGAAACTAAACTGACTTACCTGGGTATTTTAGATTTTTAAAAAGGCAGTTAAAAATAGGGAAAAATAATATAAATACCCGAAGAAGTGTCAAAACAAAATAATAACCTTCTTTGCCATCCCAGGGTAATAATGATATAAGTTACAGGACTACAAATTCTAAATAAATTTTAGGGAAAACTTTTTGACAGTAAAAACAGTGAACCTAGCTGGTAAAAAGGTATCATGGGCTTTGTTTACTAGATGTATTCATGTGAAGTATACAAGGAGAGATTCAACCTAGAAATAAGGTGAAATTTTCTGACAGTGAGAACAATCAACCAATGAGAAAGCTTGCCTTCAGAAGTTGTGGGAGTTTCATCACTGGAGGCTTTCAAGAAGAACTGGACTGCCATCTGTCAAAAATAGTGTAGAGTCTCCTGCTAGGGACGGTTGGACTAGATGACCTGCGAGATCCCTTCCAACTCTGTTAATCTGTTTATCTGAAGTATTGACAGCCACTTGTTGGGACCACTTTTATTTGTATTGATGAAGAAGTAAAATCTAAGTGGTTCCTTCCAATTCTACAGGTTTACAAGTTTATGGTTCTCCCTAGCTTATTGCTCTTCTTTCTATTAATCTTATTTTTCTTGATGTTCATTTTGTTGCTTAGTAGAGAAATCATTTCAATAATCAAGGTAGGACAAGACTATTTATCACACTTATATTGCAGAGATTTGACTGATATAAGTTATGGAAATACCAGTTATAATTTTGCACAGGAAATCATATTTCAACACGTCCATCAAGTTTTCCTTATTCAGAACTAATCAAGATTCTGTTTCTCATCAATAAAATAAAGTATGGCTTCTTTGTTTAGAAAAAAAGAAAAGATATGCATATTCTTACATTCTCTGAAATGATGGTTGTTATTCCATGAGTCAAATATGATGCAATATCAGGATCATTTGCTCGGCCATAAAATACTCTTTCTTTACCTGTAGGAGGATTGCTGGTGTTTCGAAACTTTTTTACAACAGGTGGCGTAATTGGCTATAAGACAACATGAAAACCATTTTAAAGTGTACATTCTTATAAATATCTTTATTTAAAAATTAGATGTGTCTTAACTGCATTAGTTCATTAATACAGGTAGGCCTCGATGTATGACCACAAGTAAGCCCAGAATTTATGTTACTGAGAAATATGTTAAGTGAGTTTTGCCCCTTTTTACAACTTTTCTTGCCACATTTATAAAGTGAATCACTGAGTTGTTAAGTTAATCTGACTTCTCCATTGACTTTGCTTGTCATAATGTCGCAAAAGATGATCACAGAGACCCCGGGACATTGTAACCGTCATAAATATGAACCAGTTCTCCAGCATCTGAATGTAAATCATGTGACCATTTAGATGCTGCAATGTTTGTAAGTGTGAAAAATGGTCATGTCACTTTTTTCACTGCCATTGTAGCTTCAGACAGTCACTGAATGAACTGGTCTAAGTCAAGGACCACCTGTATATACTCAAAGCCTTAGAGCAAGGGTCTTCAAACTTGGCAAGTTTAAGACTTTTGGATTTCAACTCAGGGATGGGATCCGACTGGTATAACTACCGGTTCTGTCTATTAGCATCGCATGTGCATGTTTTGCGAGTGTAATTTACAACCTGCTGAGCTGCCCGGACAGCTGAGCAGTGCTGTGTGCAAGTGCGCAGCAGTTGGAAAGCCCTTTTTTCCTGCTTTTTCAACTGCAGCTCTGTCATGGAAAGCAGCTGCACTTGAAAAAGCAAGAAATAAAGGTCAGGTAAGAGCCCGGGCAGGATGGGTGGGCCACAACAGCAGCAGACATAGAACCGGTTCTATGTCTGCTGCTCTTCGGAGCAACCGGTTCTACAGAGGTGGACAGAACCGGTAGATATCCACCCCTGCTTCAACTCCCAGAATTCCTGAGCTAACATGACTGCAGGAGGAATTCTGAGAGTTGAAGTCCACAAGTCTTAAAGCTGTCAAGTTTGAAGACCCCTGCCTTAGAGTAATAACACATTTATTAGAATTAGATAATATATCACTAATTTGTCAAATTTTATAGTATAGTTCATCAAAAGATATAATTATTGGAAAGGAGGGTAAAGAGAAATACTGTAGATATGACATTAATGTCCTTTAATAGTCATTCCCAAACTGGTGTACTCCAGGAATGTAAGCCACAACTGATAATTATCAACCAGCCTAATTACATTAAAACATTTCAAACAGAAGTAATGTCTGTAATATTATTAATATTCTCACTGATTGTTACTCTACAAAGGATCTCAACTGCTAGCAATTGAAAACAGAAGTATCTTTTAAAATCCATAAGTCTTATATATCTTGATTGTTCTGAAGAGATATCTTTGTAATTTTTCATTACAGTATTAAACAACATAGCACACTATTTTTAAGTATATGAAGCTATTCTCTAATTGTTTTCTCAGAGGGTAATGTAACTGAACCATTGGTAATAATCATTTAAAAAACAGCTTAAATATGTGGAGTGGCTACTCTGAACCTAAACATTCCATCAGAACTACTTTTTTTATGAACCACTTTTTTCACATGTATACATGTTTTTAAAAGCACCTTTAGGATTCCCTTTGCATGATTGAAGTCTTACTTCTAAAAAAAATAAAAATTACAGTTTAATACAACAAAATTACAATTTGACACCAATAATAGCCAAGCTCAGAGAGTAACAAGGACTCCACAATTGTCTGGGTTGTTTGATAAAACTGGAACTTTTGTGTCAGCTATCAATAAACACATATAAGTAGACTGTATGTGTTTAGAATACACATAGATGTATTAAAAACTTTTGGTTAGACATGAACTGAAACATAGAAATAACCAAATTTGCATACAATTCAAAATAAAAAATAAAAAAAAACTAAGAAGGAAACAAAAAGACCAAAACACATTCTCTTCAGCAGCCAAAATCCAGATACGCAGTAAAAAGCCAAGCATAAAACAATCAAAGAATTACCAAGGAGAACCACACCCCCACCAATATTGGCAGGGCAAGATGCTCTATATAAACAGGGAGTAAATAAACTCCACACTCACAATTATGATGTTACATGGTTAGGCAATGAAATATCTGAAAGCGAACAACCAAGTTCAAAGAACAATAAGGATCCATAGTTCAACCCTGAGTTACATGTATTCTCTTCTATTGGACCTTTGGGTTGTGATGCCTACAAGAGTGAGTCTGATATATCTGTATCAATACACACACACATACACACATGCACACACATACACGCACATGCAAGGTGGTTAAATGGAAAGATAATAGAATGAAGAATTAAAATACTCACTCTGGGTAGGATTTCAGTAAGACAAGTAGCAGCAGTTTCTCCAATTGGTATCAACTTTCCAGCCTGCAAAAAAGTGAACAAGTGAAACTACACAGGTAAAAGACATAGGAAAGAAAATGAACTCGTTTCAGAGTTTAGCTAGGTAATTTCCTTATATGGATTAGACAGCATTCATTTTACTTTCACTAGGTCCTGATAGGGTTTGGAGGGTCCCATCCCAGAAGACCATCTAACACTGGCCCGGATTTTTGTTACTGTACAATTACAAAATGTCTAGGTTGTGGTCTGGCACTAACTCTTCCCAATCCCATTTTGCTCTGGCTTAAGAAAGTTCTTATAAAGTTAGCATATTACAACGACCTCGGGAAAGGGGGTCAATCTCCGAAAATCTTACAAGATGCCGAAGCTGACAAATGTTAGTCTAAAAGGCAGGAGATGTGGGAGTCCTTTGGGCAACGAAGAGCTCGGACGGCAACTAATCCCAAAGCGGAAAGACCGAGATGGCGCTAGGGATGAACACAAGATATAAATACTTACTGCGGGGAGCTCAGGAAACCGATCGATAAATTTCCCCTGATACACTTCCTTAACGGTGCCGTGTAGCCTCTTAACCGGTAGTCCGCCCACCATCCTGACCAGCTGGACAATGGCGGAAAGAGGATGTTTCCTCGGGTAACCTAGCAACGGGAAAGCTTTCCGCTCCGCTCTCTCTACTCCCCCCCCCCCCATCTCACAGGTAAATTAACTGGATGCACATATATATATATATTCTGAACGATTTGCAGGGTCGCGCCGATTTGAGTCATGGATGTACCATATGTACTATAATACATCTACTGTACCACGTTCCCCGCAAATATTCTTGCCTACCATCTACTGATTGTCGGAATTCTTACAGTCCCAAAAATGGTGGGAGTATTTAAGGTGGCTGACTTTGACTTATAACAACAACCCACTGATATTCAGATAACACTGAGAATTTGACCGTTATTTCGTGACATAAGAGGGATTTGAATGCAGATCTTCCAGTATCAATATATATCACATGTAATCTAAATAAATATGGGGCAGCAATTACATCCTAAAATGCAAGGCTTAATTCAAGACATTGGGAGCAGGGCAAGTAAACAGTCACTGGCTGGGTTCACATTATTGCTAATTGATAAATACAAACTATAACAACTGAGTGAATATATGATGCTAATCACACTGTAGCTGATTGCAACGTTTGAACCTAATTGGAATCAGTTGTTATTCAAATTTGAAGTTCACACATCTTAAAGTTGCTAAAGTTGAGAAACCAACAACAAATCATAATATCTTGGATACTTTCTCAACTGGCAAACTGTATGTTTTTTTTAACTTATGGAAATATAATGTACTTAGACTTTCTAAAAATTGAATTTTCTATTAGTTGCTGAATTTGCCCAAATTTCCTAGTGATAAACTTTGCAGGTCTCCCTCTCATGAAGTTCATAAACTGTGAGCCAGATTCAGTAGTGGTTAATTTTTCCCCAGTATTGACCCACATTTAATGAAATATTCTTCCAGTGAAAGCATTGATTACCCGTATACATATTCAAAAAAAGCATTGTTGAACCAATAGGCATTTGATTCTTAGACATTTTTTTTTCATTATTCGTAGATTTATTTATTTACTGAATTTATACAGCTGCCCAACTTGAGCACTGCGATTCTGGGCAGCACAAGAACAGAACAAGATAAATAATTTATATTAAAATACAATCATATATTAATAGATGCCAAAGGTTCCCATTCATACCTGTCTTCAGACTCCAATTTTTCAGAGTCTATTGCCTGATGAAAAACTTAAATTTATAAGCCTTTCTGAAGTCCAATGAACTATCCAAAGGCCAAGTTTTAGTGCATTTTATTTTGCACTTTGTTCTACTCCTACCAGAATTTCCTTAGCTGGGGCAGGCTGTAAATGTTGTGAAATGATTAAATAAAAATAATAAAAGATTGGCTTTTTAAAAAAGCATCAGTCTCCAGAAATTCTTTGAATTGCTTTGTTATTTTTATTTGCATGCCTGTTCTGAAACTAAGTAAAGGTAGTCCAAGTTCATGCTTTCAATCATTGATTGTTTGGGTATTAATTGTACTAAAAAAAAAAGGCAGTTCAGAGAATAAGAAGCAAACTCAGGTTTATATTCTAAACTTATGGTTTTATTCTCACCACAAGATGGCCTCATATTTTATTTTTATTTATTTATTTATTTGATTTGTCAATTGCTTACAAGATAATAGGTATAAGTATATACATAGTTATGAATACACGAAATGGGTACATATAAGAAAAATAAAAGAAACAATAGGACAGGGACGGTAGGCACGTTGGTGCGCTTATGCACGCCCCCTAGGGATGAGGTCAATAGTAGACAGTCTAAGGTTAAAGTTTTTGAGGTTTGGGGAAGAAACTACAGAGTCAGGTAGAGTATTCCAGACATTGACCTCTCTGTTGCTGAAGTTGTATTTCCTGCAATCAAGTTTGGTGTGGTTAACCTTGAGTTTGTATCTATTGTGTGCTCTTCTGTTGTTATGGTTGAAGCTGAAGTATTCATTGACAGGTAGGACATTGCAATGTATGATTTTATATACCATACTTAGATCAGACCGAAGATGGCGTAATTCAAGGTTTTCTAGCTCTAGAAGTTCAAGTCTGGTGGCATAAGGTATTCTACAACGAGTAGAGGAGTGGATAACTCTTCTTGTGAAATATTTCTGGACTTTCTCAACTGTTGCTAATAACAGATACGTAATGTGGGTTCCAGACCGATGAGCTGTATTCGAGTATTGGTCTAGCAAATGTTTTGTATGCTCTAGTTAGTAGTGTGATATTACCAGAGAAAAAGCTACATAGGATTAAGTTAATAACTCTTAATGACTTTTTGGCTATGTAGTTACAGTGGGCTCTAGCACTTAGATCATTAGAGGTGAGTATTCCAAGGTCCTTTACAGAGCTTGGATCATCAACAAGATCTTGACTATTCAGCTTGTATTTTATTTTCTGATTTTTTTTGCCAGTATGTAAGACAGAGCATTTATTTGTTGAGATTTGAAGTTGCCATTTGTTTGACCACTCTATATTCTATAGACTTGCCATTGAACAACTAGACAAAGGGGTTAGAAAATATAGAAATGTTGCCTGCTTTAATAAAGGCTAGATTAGAAACCTAGCCAAACTAGTTTACTATCACCTCTGAAGGAGTGTCAGAAAATATGAAATTAAGAGATAATTAAATGTATAACAATATAACAAATATTATGCCCAATTCCCATATAAAATGTACTGTTCTTACTGTTTTTTCCACAATCAATAAAATATAAATCATTCATTCAGCAAAATATGATTATTAGTTTATTGCTATAAAGATCCATTATCATTATTCAATACTATAAATAATGTTACCTTTACAAAATTAAGTTTATTTCATTTAAAGAAGCAACATAATTAGTACATTTTGCTTTGTATATGATTGAAGGACCTGTATCAAGTAAAAATTGTGCATTAACAGAATAAAATTATTACAAATGATTCTAACTTGACACTATATTTTAATTCCTAGATTCATATAGCAAACTAACAAGCCATTTTATAGCCCAGTGCAATGCATATATCAAATTAGTCTCACTCTTGCAATTTTTTTCTAGTTTGATTGTGCTCACTGTCCTTTAAAAAAACAATTACTGATTTTAGCCTGATAATGCAAGACAATATCTTCTAGGCATGTTTCTTGATAGTGATTAAATCAGCTGTTGAATCTTTACCTGCATACCCTCCATATCCCAGTGCTGAGATGGCGGCTTAAATTTCTTGGGGACGTGTCTTTACAAAAGAGACTGTATCTTGGTGCGAGCCTGCTATTGATGTAGGTACAGCCAAATCAGGAGATTATACCATAATTCAATTAAATAATACCATAACCTTTCAGAAAGTTATGTTTTCCATTTGAAAATGAAATGAACCTATTATGTGAACAATAATCTGCAGAGCTGTATTGTTTGCTGCTTTCTCCTATCTTAGTGCAGGACTCTATACCTTAGTTATCATTTCTATTCTGGCGGCTGGAAAAAGCAAATTGTCTCCTGACCCTATATTCTTTTGGATTGGAAATAACACCCCTCACCCAAAATCCTTTGGTAAGGTCTTTTCTAATAGGCAACAGCAGGACCTGACAGGCAACAGCACTCTCCAGATAACTACCCGCATCCACAAAACTTAATATCACCACCAGAACACAGAACACCCAAGGCTGTGCTGCTACCGGAGCACTATAAACCAAGAGATGAGAGACATCAAAGGGCAGCAAGTAATGACACCAGAGATCCTTTCAGTTTTTGAGGTTGACCATTGAAGGGACTTTATAATAAGGAATCAACAGCTATTTGCTGACCTCGTCTATCCTGTTTATGCCATCTGTTGAAGAAATCCTGCCCTAACTTAATTCACTCAGAAAGAAGATACAATAAGAAAATTTTGGTGGTGACAGCAGGTTTCCAGACAAAATTCCCTCTTCTAATCTTAAGAACATAAACAATAATTAGAGCTATATGAATCAACCATTAATACTTTGCAGGTATCTAAATAGCCGGCCAGTTCTGCTTTTCAACTAAACAATACCATAATTCAGTTTCTGTAATATTCTGGAGATAGAAACAAATTGATACCAAAGAGAAAGGGGAAGAACTAAGGGCAGCTGGCTTGCTTTCATTTTTAAAAAATGAAGAAAATGGCAGTCTTATTGCAGATTAATTGTGGAAACAGTGTCTGATGTGAATTATGAATCTCAGGCTCTAGCTTTAAAGACTACAGAATGGATTATGAAAATAAAGACTTTAGAGATTTCACTACCTCTTTGTTATCATCTATTGATTGTCCGCAGTTCTGCAATTGAGATCAGATAGATTAAATATTGTAAGATTCCTAAACTGTCTGCTAAAGTTACTGGGACTGTTTTGAGAACTGATAAGCAAACTGGATGTCAGAACTTGTCATGAATATTATTGAGAACAGAAAATAAAGTCAATAATATAAAAATCTTAACAAAGAATTTCAGAAAGCTGTTAGAAAAGACAAGAAACAATATTACATTTATTAAGACATCAAACTCAGAAATTCAGATTAAAGTGCATTGATGAGACAGATTGGGGAGAGATCATTTTGGAGGAGGTTTATGTTAAGTTTGGAAGGTCGGGTTTCAGAGATGAGACTCAGGTTCAGTAAACAACAGCTCTTTATTCATAGGATAGATCAGACTCAGAAAATAGCAGCTGCGGCGGCTCTTTTATAGAGCTTGCCGTGGCTTGGCGGCCAATGACATTGTTTTGAGTCTCCTGCGCTTGGTTTTAACCAATAGCAACAGACCCTTAGCGAGCCAATCATAACCGCCCAGGCTGACCAATCAGGTAGCGGTTGAAATGGACCAATGGGAACGCAGGGTTTCAAGCCTGCTAATATGGAACACCCCTCCCCTCTTGGTATCGTCCAAGGGGCGGGGTGACGTAGTTACGTAGGTAGGTGGGTCTTCGCACCTGCCTACTTGACCTGCGTGCTTCATTCAGTCTCTGGTCGTTGGCCGGTTCGGATGGGCTCCGTGTCGCTCTCAAATTTCCCGATGGAACCGCCTGGAAGGGTGAGCTGGGCCTATAGCTGCGACTCCCGACTGGTTCGCCCGGGTTGGTCGAGTCGTTCGCTTCGCCGCTCCTGCCTGGATTATCTGGGCTGGTTGGGTTCTGTGTTTGGTTCTGTGTTTTCAGGTGAGTATGGTTGGTTAATTATTTGGCTTCTGCTAGCGGGGTGTTCTGCTTGTGTTGAGTTTTTTTCTTTTTCGATATTTGAGGTTCCCCCCCCCCCACTGATTCCTTTGTTAAAGTCTGTGCTGGCTAGCCTTGACCGTAGCTGGTTGATGTGGCACTTCCAGTGTCGCCCATCGGTTGTTTCTAGGCGGTATGACCAGGGTCCGGTTATTTGGGTTATCCGTACGGGTACCCAGAGAGGGTCCCCGGTGAAACTTTTTGCAAAGATGGTGTCGTCGATGTTGAATGCGCGATGTTGGCTGGTGGAGCCCGGGGCTTCCTCTGGATTATATATGGGATGTAATTGGTCTAGTGGTGAACGGAGTCTTCTGCCCATAAGTAGTTCCGGTGGGCATTTGTTAGTGGTTGTGTTTGGTGTTATATGTTGTATCAGCAGCATTTTATTAACTTTTTCCTGGATGTTGCCGTCTTCAATTTTTTGTATGGTTTTTTTGGTAAACTGAACCATTTGTTCCGCCCGCCCATTCATAGCCGGGTGAACGGGCGATGTTAAAGCATGTCTGATGCCTTGGGCGGCCAGGTATTGTTCGAATGCCAGTGCCGTGAACTGTGGCCCATTGTCGGACACTATCACATCTGGCAAACCACTCTTTGTGTGGCAAAGAGTTTGTTAAGTTTCGTTATGATGGCTTCAGTAGTTGTTTTTTTCATGGCACAAACTTCCAGCCAATTTGAATATGCGTCGACGGTAATCAGAAATGTGTGTCCATGAGTGGGGATGGCGAAATCAACATGGATTCATGACCAGGGGCCTCTGGGTGTTTCCCTTCCAGGGGTGGTGCTGTGGGGGTGGTGGATTGCATTTGTTGACAGCTGTTGCATGTGGTTACCCATGATTCGATCTGCTTGTCCATACCTGGCCACCAAGCGTAACTTCTTGCCAGGGCTTTCATTTGGACGATGCCCGAGTGCCCTTCATGCAGCATGTCCAGTACGGTTTTGTGCAAAATCCCTGGTATCACCACCCAATCTCCCCAAAGTATGCACCCTTTTTGAGAAAAAAGTTCAGTTTGCCGGTTTCTGAAGGCTTTAAAACATTCATCTTTGTCATTCTCCGGCCAACCCCGTTCTACCCAGGTCGTCTTGCACGTCTGGAAGGGGTGAATGGCTTAAGGCATTGGCGTGCAAAATGTCCTTACCGGGGCGGTGCGTGAGCCGGTAATTATAGGCGGCCAAGAACTCGGACCACCTAGTCATGCGAGGTGACAGGATATTTGGGGTGGCCTTGTTGCCCACCAATATGCCTAGCAGGGGTTTATGATCAGTAACGATTGAAAAGGTCCTACCGTAGATATATTCATGGAACCTTTTCATCCCGGAGACGATCGCTAGGGCTTCCTTGTCCAGCTGGCTGGAGTTTCTTTCCGGTTTGGACAGGGTTCTTGAAAAGGCGATGGGTGCCTCTTTTCCATCCAGCAAGGTATGACTGAGAATTGCCCCGACTCCAAAAGGTGATGCGTCACATGTAATTGTTAATGGTAAGGTTTCACTATACTGGATGAGGACTGCATCGGAGGTTAAGAGGTTTTTTTGTTTGTTGAAAGGCGTTTTCCTCTCGTTTTCCCCAAATCCAGGAGGCGGTTTAGTCCAAGAGTCTATGCAATGGTTCCGCTACGGCGCCTTTTGGGGTAGGAAAACATTATAAAAGTTAATGAGTCCTAAAAATGCCTGAAGCTCCACCTTGTTTTTTGGTCTGGGGTCTTCCTTGATGGCTTTGAGTTTTTTGTCAGTAGGGTGAATTGTCTAGAAGGTACCCCAAGAACTCGACCCTCTCGGTGCATAGTTGGCATTTCTCTTTTTTAACTTTCAGGCCAGAGTCTTTAAATTTCTGGAGTACTGCCCGTAGGCGTTTTTCTAGTTGTTTTTTATTAGCTGCTGCCACTAATACGTCATCAAAGTACGGCACTACTCCCTTAATTCCTTGCAACAGCCTTTCCATGAGGCTTTGGAAGACCCCGGGCGTTACGCTGATGCCGAATTGGAGGTGGTTGCATTTAAATGCCGGTGCGTTACAATCGTTTGTGCCTCAGCGGTTTCTGCATCAACCAGCAGCTGTTGATAGTCCTGTGCCAGGTCGAGCTTGGCGAAGACCCAGCCTCCCCCCAGTGAGTGCAGGAGGTGCTGGACTACTGGCACGGGGTAGGCACTTTGCTGCAGGGCATGGTTGAGGGTGGCCTTATAGTCCCCACAGATTCTTATGGAGCCATCTGGTTTGATAGAGGTGACTATAGGCGTTTCCCAGCGGGCATGGTCAATCGGCTCCAATACCCCTTGGGCGATAAGCTTATTTAGTTGCTCGTCTATTTTAGGCTTGAGTGCAAATGGCATTCGCCGCAGTTTTAGGCAGATGGGGGCAACATCTGGGCTAAGATTGAAAGAGATTGGGGACCCCTTGTACTTGCCTAAGGTGTTGTCGAAGACCTCTTGGAAGTCCCGTGTAAGTGTCACTTCCCAATCTTCCTCATTCGTGTGGTGGATACCAGCCATTTCTATCCCTAGTGGCTCGAACCATTGTAGCCCGAGCAAGCTGGGGTGGTCTTTGTCCACAATGGTGAGTGGCAGTATGTTGGTGCGGTCTTTGAATGTGATTTTGAAGTGCCCGATGCCGGCTACAGGAATGCGATTCCCTTGGTAGTCTCTGAGGATCAGCTTTTGGTCACTTAGCTCGTGTTGGCATATGCTGGGTATTAGGCGCCTGATGGTGTGCCAGGAGACCATGGAGAGGTAGGAACTGGAGTCCACTTCCATGGTGCAAGGTTGGTCTTCGATGTTCACTACTATGCGTACCTTTCGGGCGTCTATGGTTGAGGAATGGTCGATGACGACTGTTCGATGGGTCTCTTCTCTTCGTGTGGCTCACTGAATCGTTTGATTCAGCTGTCTCGGTTCCAACGGCTGTCAGTCTGGTGCTCCCATTGCCTGGGGGGGGTGCCATCTCGTCTGGGGCTGCCTGCTCGGCGCCATGGACTCTGGTTGCATTTATTTCGGCACACTTTTGCAATGTGCCCCCGCTTCTCGCAGTGCCGACAAATAGCGTCCAGGAATCGGCATTCAGAACGGGGGTGGTCGCCTCCGCACCCGTCACACTGGAAACCTGACTTACGACCCCGCCGGTCTCACCGATCGCGTTCCGACTGGAGTCGGTGGATTTCTTCCTCCTCGTAGACGCTGTCAGAGGGGGATTCAACGTTGCTGTGGTGGGTGGTGGTGTGTTTCTCTGATGTCGGAACTGCCTCGCTGACGGGATGGTGGTCAGTTCCGTTTAATCGGCGCATCCGGGCCGCCGATTTGCGGGTGGCTTCGGCTGCAGTCGCTTCTGCTATGGCGTCGGCGAGGGAGATATTGCCCTTGGCCATCAGCTTGCTTTGTAGTGCGGGGTCCTTTAGGCCGAGGACGAACTGCTCTCGCATGGCCTCATCTAGGTCCGTGAATCCACACAAACCTCCAAGGTCCCTCAAGTCAGCCACGAAATCGCTGATGTTCTCGCCCTCGCATTGGTCTCATCGGTAAAAATCATGCTGGCAAATGAGGGCAGGCACGGCTGGAGCGTAGTGGCTGCGGAGAATGGGTGCGAGGTCATCTCAGTCCATTGCCTTGACGTCCGCCGGTTTTGCCAGAGCCTTGGCCATTTTAAATATGGCGGGTCCACAGTGTGTCAGGAATACGGCCTGTTTCCGATTGCTGTTTGCGTCTTTCAGGTTGCTGCATTCCAAAAACATCTGAAACCGGTCGATGTAGGACTCCCAGTCTTCAGTGGCTGGGTTAAAGGGTGCAGGTGGCGTGGTATTGCTGGCCATCTTGCTGGTCATTTTTGCGCCGTTTGCCACGTGCTAGATGTCTCGTTGTCTCACAATCCCACCTTCGTCGCCAGTGTTAAGTTCGGAAGGTCGGGTTTCAGAGGCGAGAGACTCAGGTTCAGTAAACAACAGCTCTTTATTCATAGGATAGATCAGACTCAGAAAATAGCTGCGGCGGCTCTTTTATAGAGCTCGCCATGGCTTGGCGGCCAATGACATTGCTTTGAGTCTCCCGCACTTGGTTTTAACCAATCGCGGCAGACCCTTAGCGAGCCAATCATAACCGCCCAGGCTGACCAATCAGGTAGCGGTTGAAATGGACCAATGGGAACGCAGGGTTTCAAGCCTGCTAATATGGAACAGTTTATATCTGTAGTAACTAAGAGCCAACACTGACTTAATGGCATATAATCAAACAGTTATGACATCAGTGTTCCTGATGTTAAACAGAGCAAGATGCCAGTCTATTATTATCACAGAAGCTACAGTACTTGTCACTGTATTACTGTTAATTATTTACAGGAAGTACTTAACAGCATGATGTAGACTTTGAGCTCTTTTCCTCTTCAGAGTTTTCTATAATAATTACTTGATTTTTAAATAAATACCACCCCAAATGTGGATAATATACTATCTGCAAACTGCAAAATAAAGCATAAATATACTTCTGAATATCTGAAATATTTATAAATATATTTTGTGATACATAGATTCTCCTTTTCCTAATAATGTTGCCTTTAAAGGTAAAGTATTTTAAAATATAGTAAAAACTACATAGAAGAGGAGGGGTATTGAATCATGAATAATCTTTTACATTTATTTACTGTAAACTTCCTTTGAATATAGTAGATACTTTCAAGTACATGGTCAAAAGGATGAATTAGAAAAGAAAGCAAAGTTAAATAGACTTGTGCATAAGTAACTATTCAGTCCATTATGTTTTGGTATTACCAGCATAGACAGACTTCAGGCTTATGTAAGTTCTACTTTATATAAAAACCTATTTTATTGTTTGTTTATGAATATTTTTGAGCAACCAGTGGAATGGCTTGCCTTCAGAAGTTGTGGGTGCCCCAACACTGGAGGCTTTCAAGAAGAGACTGGACAGCCATTTGTCTGAAATGGAATGGGAGTCTCTTGCTCGAGCAGAGGTGGGACTAAGTCACAGGTGTCAAAAACTTGATCATGTCATGCGATATCACATGACATACCACAATGGTTTTTGCCTTTGTGGAGCCAGGGTGGGTGTAGTCTGCACCAGAGGTGGTATTCAGTAGGTTCTGACAAGTTCTGGAGACCTGGTAGCGGAAATTTGAATAGTTCTGAGAACTGGTAGTAGAAATTTTGAGTAAGTTTGGAATACCACCTCTGACTGGCCCCGCCCCCATCTATTCTCTGCCTCCTGAATCCCAGCTGATCAGCTGGGTCTTCTTTTGTTGCCCTGCACAGGGTAATGGAGCTGAAAATCTGATTAGTGGGGTGGGAATGGAGATTTTCCCCTGCCATGCCCCCAAGCCACACACCCCAAACTACACCAGGCCCACCAGCCATGCCCACAGAACTGGTAGTAAAAAATTTTGAATCCCACCCCTGGACTGAGCTTGACGCATCTGGCACACAGGCCACCAGTTTGACACCCCTGGACTAAATGATCTCCAATGTCTCTCTGTTAATCTGTTATTCTGCATTTATAGAGGTAGTTCTTGAGTTTTCCCAGAGTCTAGTATAAAAAGGCAGAAGCTATTATTTGCCTTCTTCTAGTGTGAAAAATCTTTGCTAATATATTGAGAATTAGTTGATTGGGTTTTATTTTATCTACTCCTGACCAATCCTAACGATTACGATCTTGGTATGATATAAAGTATAGAATCTCCATGAGTGCTAACTAGTATAACATTATGCAAATCTCTGGGGGATTTGTAGTCATCCATGTTTCTCATTTTAAATCAGTTGTATAGACTCCTCTTTGCTACGTTATTTTGTCTCAATTGATAGTAAATGAATAACAATTTCTTCCTTCCCTCTTTCCTTCCTTCTCTTCCTTTGTTTCAGCCTCCCATTTCTTCCCTTTCTTCCTTCCCTTCCCCTTCCTTCCATCCTTCCCTCCCTCCTCCCTTTCCCCTTTTATTTTTGATAATTCTGAGGGAACTAGTCCAAAATACCCACTACCAATTCCATTCTCTTTCAAAATCTGCAAAAAAGATACACTAAATCAGTAAGGTAGACAACTTCTAGTCTGAGCTTGTATTAAGTGATCACAGTGATTGATAACCATAATACAAACTTTTAAAGAATCCCTATGGAACATCATGCAATTCCCAGATTTGACTGGTCATGACCCTAATAGCCTTCCATAAGACCAACATGATTGTGGCATCAGGCCTGAAGACCTAGAAGCAGAGCCTAGAAGCAGAGCCTTAATAGGTCTGTTGAATGTGGAGTTGTAGACCCTAGCTATGGATTTTGTTAATTTCATTTGTACTGGTTTATATGTATTTTATTTTGACTGAATTTTTTTTTGTATGTTTAGATTGTTGTAAATTGTCCAGGGAGGTTATTGATTAAACTTCTATGCTGTCCACCTCATCATGAATCTGGGCGCCTCATAACAAATCAATTACAATAAATTCCCACAGTTGAGATGGGTGGCGATATAAATCAAATCAAAACAATAAATATGCCAATAGCTCTGTAACGTTGCCTCGTGGAACGGATCGTTGTGGAACTGACAAGAGGAGAGACGTCACCATCCTTTACGAGCCTTCTGGCCTCCCACAATTCTCAGCGCGAGCCAGTTGCTGCTTCTCAGAAAATGCTCTCCTTTACGGTCTCGATCTGTAACGACGACCGATTGGCACGTGATTGAGCAAAACGGAAATGATATAAGGACGGGGTGCGGTGACGTGGCAAGAGGAGGCGGCACGGCTAAAGGAAGTTACGTGTTCGTGTTTTGGTCCGGGAGTGGAAGGAGGAGGAAAAGACGGAAGTTGGAGGCCGCGTTTACCCATCGTGAAGCACGGAAGAGCCCTGTTTCCTTGTTCCCTGTGCCGTGAGCCACAGGAACCGGGCTTTCGGCGGCATTCTTCCTTTTTTCAGGGATCGGTTCGCGGGGGCAACGGAACTGGAGAAGGGGCTTCTGGCTTTCCGTCACAGCCAGGTAACGATATATCAAAGCCGAACCTAATGGGGGAGGAGAACAGGTCGTGCTTCGAACAAAATGGATAGACGCCTGTGATGCACTCGCTCCCTCTCTTGTGTGCGTGCGGGGTTGCTTTGAGCATCGTCCACGATGCCTCAGATCGGTGTGGAAGTGGAAGGAGATGCGGCAAAGACAGAGAACTGAGCCGTTTTCCCGTTCACCCTCAAAATGGCGACCCCAATTCTCCCACTTCCTCTTATTCCTGGGGCAGGGCTGCTGGAGAAATGCACGGAGAAAGGCGATGTCGTGGGGGGCAAAAGGAATTTTGGAATGCAGGGAGGACATCTTTTCGAAGAGGGAATAAAATACGGAATTGAATGTAATTGAAAAGCACCTTCTGTTGTGTGGATTTAATATATCTTAATGCTACATTAGTTAACTGATACCCGTGTCTCAATATTCCTAATTGCTTAACAATATCTCAATGATGGATTAATATAAACATGAAAAGTTATTTTGATAAGGTTTTTGGGCACGTTGCAATTTAAAGTATCAATCCGTTCTATTAGAGGTCTATCCTCAGTTATAGGAAATTAATTGCAGAAAATGCTGCACATCTGACAATTCAGATTTTATTTTATATGGTATCAGTATCCTAAAACAATTAAAATGTAATGCAATATTTAAATTCTGCTTTCAAATTTTGTCTCATTAAATATTGTTTCACATCAATTTTACTTTGATTTTCTAAGAATCTGCTTTATTACCATAATCCAAATCTAGTTTTTTAAATAGCACTTATAGTTTATTAATATGTAACTCTTTGTCAAGGTACAAAACGCAAAAAAAAAAGCAACACATACTTGCTTCTATGACTTTTCCTGCTTCTATTTCTGGATCCCAAACAAAATAATATGAAAAGACACAAGAGAGGTCTCCATTTGTCCTTTCTATGAAGAATAAAAATAGGCAAAGTGGCAGAGTAAATATTGTTTATGCTTATTCTGTTCTGATAAAATTGGTCCCAAGTAGCTCTTGGAGTGAGAGGGAGGAGGGAGAGGATAGTGAAATTATAAGCATAGTATATTTGAGAGTGGTACTTACTAGCAATGGAGTTTAAAAAAGCCTTTAATGATGGTATAAATGTGCTTCTTTAACTTTTAAAGAACTTTGTAAATGCATTTAGTATCTAGACCAGTGGTGGCTAACCATTTT
This sequence comes from Pseudonaja textilis, assembly GCF_900518735.1. The sequence continues at coordinate 6,535,366 of NW_020769346.1, read as the reverse complement.
CGGCTCTCTTGTTGAAAATTGCACATGCACCAGCACCCAGAAGGCAGTGCATGCTGCCCCCCCCACGCCCCCTGTGCATGCACACTTAACCCCCTTGCACGCCAAGCATCTTTGCATGCGTGTCTGACCCCCCCATGTGCCATGTGTCTGCGCAAGTGCACGTGCCTCCCATGCATGTGCACCAGATACCCGACAATCAGCTATCAGGTGGAAGCACGCACATGCGCAGTGGGGCTCTTCTGGGCGACCTCTCGTGTGCCGGCAGAAATGGCTCTGGAAGCCACTTCCGGCACGTGTGCCATAGGTTCGCCATCACGGATCTAGACTAAACAGCTTGTAAACTTATAAGAAGTCTGTTATTACAAATTTGAAAACTATTTTTAAAATTTACTTTTTTATTTTCAAGTGAAATTTACATATGCAAACATAATTCCATATAATCCTGATATAGCAACAGTTATCCATTAGAAATCCAATCTGTATGTCTATAGAATAGCCATTTTTTTCTTCAATAAGTGTGATCTCATGGGATCATTGAATAATTGCTTTACAAAGATGAGTCTTAAAGCATCAGCATCTTTTTCAGGCAAAGAAGTTTTGTGTTTGTATAATTCAAAAAGACATAAAACTATAATTGCACTGAAAAAAGAAACATGCATTTTGTCTTCTGATATCCGGGTATAGTTAATTTATATTAGAATAATATATTATTAATTTCTTGATACTTGTGCTTTATACTTCCTAAGAAATCTATATAAACGTGCAATTTTAGTTATTTTCTATTTTCCTGTTTTTAAGATATAAAGGATTTTTTTAAACAGTATGATCATCAGAGGCCTTAATTCCAATTTAGAAGCATAAATAGCAAATCTAATGATTATTTTTCTGTGGTCTATTTTCAGGGCTGAGATAGCCATTTAAGAGATCCTGAGCACTCCACACTAATTTTAATAGCTTTTGTTCAGTGGTGTATATGTACATTAACACAGTAGGAATGAACAATCTACTATGTTTATGGATTATGATTTCCCATTATAGAAAAATCCTGAGATTCAGCAAACAATGTAATTATTTGTAAATTGCAAAAGATCATTACTGTAACCAGAGTCATGTTATATCCATACTCAGTGTGGTATCAGTTTCATTTTAACTAGGATACAGAGGGTGATATTGAGCTGAGTAAGAACTGATTAATATATAACAGGATGTGAAGTAGTTGATGATCCAATGAAGTACTGAGTAAATTGACTACTAAGCAGCGAAACTGGATTTGCAATACATGTTTACTTAGAAATAAATTCCACAGTATTCCATGATCTTATCTTTGAAGTGTGCTTTGAGGCTTAATGCCAAACAATGGCCTGATGTGATCATGATAATATATCTTATGTTCTTAAGATAACCAAAGATATTTTCAATCTTAATACCAAGGGGGCAACATTTTTTCTTTCTTTTTCCAAAATACATGGTTTTCAACGTATGAATCTGTAGAATTTCTCTTTAAAAACTTGCCATTATTAAAATCCCCATGTTATATGTGATTAGAATTATAAAATAACAGAGTTGGAAAATATGTTAGAGGTCTTCTGATCCAATTCCCTGTTTAAGCAGGAGATCCTATTCCAGATAAATGGCTGTTCAGCATAATCTTAAAAACTTCCAGTGATGGAGCACCCAGAACTTCCATTAATTGTTGGTCAGGAATTTTCTCCTTAATTCTAGGTTGCTTCTTTTTTATTTGCTTTCATCTATTACTTCTTCTCCTGTCCTCCAGTACTTTGGAAAAAAGGTTGACCCCCTTCTCTCTCTGACAGTCCCTCACATATTAGAAGGTTGCTATTATGTCATCTCTAATCCTTTTCTTTTTTAGAGTAGGCATGCCTAATTCAGACAATTGTTCATTAGATGTGTAGCATCCAGTCCCTTAATCATCTTCATAATTCTTCTCTGTATTCTTTCTAGGATCTCAACATTTGTGTGTGCGTTACAGTATTCCATATATGGTTTTACTAAAGCAGTAGATAGTGGTGCTAATACTTCATGTGATCTTGGTACTATTCCTCTGTTGAAGCAGCCTAGGAATGCATTGGCTTTTTTAGCTAGCTGCATTATACGGCTGGCTTATACTTAAATGATCGTTCACTAGGACTCCTAGATCCCTCTCACAGTTGAGCTGGGTACCACCAGTTCTATATGTGCATTTAGTTTTTCTTGCCTAAGTGTAAAAATCTTAATTTTCTCATCACTGAATTGCATTCTGTTGGATAGGGCCCAATGCAGGAATGGGATTCTACCGGTTCAGACCGGTTCTACGGAACCAGTTGTTACAATTCTGTGCAGTTCGGAGAACTGGCAAATTGTGCCCCTGGCTGGCCCTGTCCCTCTCTGCCCTCCCCTTCCTGTCCAGTCAGTCCTTATCGCGCATGTGTGACATCACGCACATGCCCAACATCGCTGACTGCATTCTCTCCCACCCAGTCACTCCTTAAAATATTTTTTTTCCTCCCGACAGTAAGCTGTTCTGACATCAACTATGCTGGGATCCCCCTCGCTGTCTTACTGCTTCGCCCAGGAGGCTTCCCTGAGACCCAGGAGGTGAAAAGGGGCGTGTGTGTGCTGTGCGTCCCCCTTCTCCATGCTCCTTTTTTTGCCTTTCAGGGCCTCAAGGAAGCTTCCTGGGAGCAAAAACAGGAGACTTTCCTGTGGCCTAGGATGCAAAAAATAAAAAATAAAACAGGAGGGGATGCTGCAAAAAAAGAACCAGCCATGCCCACCCAGTCACAAGACCACGCCCACCTGGCCACGCCCACAAATGGTTGTTAAAAATTTTGAATCCCACCCCTGGGAGCTCTAAACTATTGGCTATTCCTCACAACTTGGTGGTATCTGCAAATTTGATGTGTTTTCCTTCTATCTTTTCATCTAAATCATTTATGAAGTTTTTGGAGTACTGGGCCTAAGACAGAACTTGAAGTAACTGACTGAATGCTTTCTTCCATGTCAGTGTAGTTCCATTGAGGACTAAATGTTGAATGTGTTTGGTTAGTCAATTATGGATCCATCTAGTAGTGAAGCTGTCTATTCCACATTTTTTAATTTTACAAATAAATAAATAACTGTCTACTTTGTCAAATGTCTTACTGAATTCCAAGTATACTATGTTCAAAGCATTTTGCTGACTCACTAATTTAGTCACTTTATCAATGAATGCAATAAAATTTGTTCAGCATGATCTTTTGACAAACTCATATTGGCTTTTAGTAATAGCTTCGTTTTTAGATGTTTGCAGATCTGTTGTTCGATTATCTTTTCTGAGATCTTCCAAATTATTGTCAGGCTGATTAGTCTGTGGTTAGTTTGTAATTATTTTTTATCATTAATACTACCTTTAATGGGGAGAAAGCTAGCATATCCAGATTATAGTCATCTTGCTTACTTGCTATTATGGAATGGAAGGAGGTCTAGGAAAAAGATAGGCAGCAAAATCATATTTTGTTAAACAAAATGAAAACTAAATTAATTTAGGAAGTTATAATAGAAATTGCAGGATTGAATTTCAAATTAGAGCATCTTTATTTGATATTCATAGCTGCCAAGAGGCTATGAAGACTCAGTCTGGTATACAGATAGTCCTTGACTTATAACAATGCATTTAGTGGCCGTTCAAAGTTACAACAGCACTGAAAAAAGTGACTTATGACCATTGGAACATCCCATGGTCATGTGATTTATATTCAGATGCTTGACACTGGTTTATATCTATGACGATTGCAGTGTCCTGGGGTCATGTTATTATTTTTTGTGTCCTTCTGACAGGCAAAGTCAATAGGGAAGCCAACAGTGTTAATAACTTAACTGCAGTGATTCACTTAACAAATGTAGCTAGAAAAGTCGTAAAGTGGGGCAAAACTCAATAAATTTCTCACTTAGCAACATAAATTCTGGGCTCAATTGTGGTTGTAACTCAAGGACTACCTGTGGTACTTAAAATGTTGGACTAAAGCTAGGAAGAGGAAGTTTTGAGTCCACCCTCAGATAGGGGAACACAGTGACAGGTGACTTTCTTTTGCTATGCTATAAGCCAATTGATATCATTATAGTTTTTGTAGGAATAAAACACAGATCTGACATAAACTGCCTGAAATATCTGGGGGGGAAATTGAGCTATAAATGTAACAAATTATGATAATACCACAGAAGTTCAGTAGCAGATTAATTAACTTTTTCCGGTTAACTATCCTTTCATCATGGAATAGAAGTAGCATGCTTCTCAGAGAAAAACTTACCGTATTTTTCAGGGTACAAGATGCACTCTCCCCACTCCCCAAAGTGGGTGGGAATGTCTATGCATCTTATACAGCGAATTCAGGCCCATTTTTGGCCTCCTAAAGCCTCCGTGCATCCTGTTTTTGCCCTTCCTGGCATCCAGAGGCACTCTGTAGGCCAAAAATGCGTCTTTTTGGCTGCGGAGGCAAAAATGGGACTCGTGGGGGCAAAATATTTTTTTCTTTTCCTCCTCTAAACCAAGGTGCATCTTATAGTCTGGTGCTTTTTATACTCCGAAAAATACAGTATTTGATTTCAGTTTTATTTATTGATTATATTATATTCATTTATAAATTTTACAGTTTTAATTATTAGTGCATGTTTTGATTGAATGGTTGGAACAATGCAATTAATAATAGATTATGTAAAATCTTATACCATACCTATTTACCAACCGTAAAGGAGAGGTTTGCTTCTGTAGTCCTTTCCACCTACTTCCATATAATCTATATCTGCTTTCAAAAATCTCCAGATTTGAAGTTGCAGTGGAAAAATCTGCACAAAACCATGTGGGCCACTGCATTTTGCGCCAACTGGAGCTTCCGGATGCTCTTCAAGGGCAGCCCCATGTAAAACGCATTGCAATAATCAAGACAGGAAGTGACCAGGACATGAGTGACTGAGTAGGACTGCTGATCCAGGATAAAATTTAAATACATTAAAATTGATATTTGTGACAATGTTTGGTGTTCTAGTGTGATGCTCACAACAATTTCACTATGTGTCAACAATACATATTGATTAGAAATGGGGAAAAAATAAACCTCTTGAATAATATAAAGGGAAACTAGAGATAGTCACTCATGAAAGAAGAAATGGGATTTGTCTTCATAATTCTATTATCCACTTCATACTCTTCTCAACGATAAAGTAATGAGGAAACCATTCAGAGATAAATGATTTTGCATTGTGTATTATAGTAATGCTAGGTCTTTAATATTAATTCTTTGGAAATATTCTTGGAAATACAGTTCAGTTATATTTCCCTGAATTTGTGTGTGTGTATAAACAAACTATATATACTGTAATTGATTGGCTGTAATTCCTTGCTGGATAACCTGCTATCAAATATACATAGTGTTTTGAAAACCAAGGCACCCTATAAAGATTATTATAAATTTTAGTATGACTGCCTATGACTTTTTCTAAAATGTGAATGCTATTTTATATTACAGGCTGCCTTGAGGTGAAGGCACATTAAGATTCGAATCCTGGAATCTTTTATTTTAAGAATCTGAAACAAGGGACTCCTTTCTAGTTTGGACATGGCCAACCGAGGAGCAACTAGACCCAATGGGCCCAATGCTGGGAATAAAATATGTCAGTTCAAGTTAGTTCTTCTTGGTGAATCTGCAGTTGGCAAATCAAGTTTGGTGCTTCGCTTTGTAAAAGGCCAATTTCATGAGTTCCAAGAAAGTACAATTGGAGGTGAGAAATGTTACAATTTCAAACTTCATCATTTATGCTTATGAATTGGTAATTCATGTCAAGTTAATATTTAAACTATGTTTAATTACATCTCCATCACAGGCTATTGTATTACTTGCATAATTTTAAAATGGTTTTGGGCGCTTTATTCACTGTGAATTTTTAAAGTATCTACTTAAAAATCCATGTGACAATTTTTAGAGAAAATTCTTAAATAAGATAAAATTAACTACAGATAATTTTATAATCTGCTGTATTTTACAGTTAAGTTACAGATCATTGTCACTTACTGTAATGGTATGTGAAAATGACCTTGAGAGACTAGAGAAAGAGATGCTGCTTAGGGAATGATCACTAAGAGAACCATAACTCACAGCTCAGCAGCCCCTCACCTTTCTTGCTCCACAGATCAGCAGCAATGTTGGAGGAGGGGGATGATTTTGCACATGCAACCTACCTTATGCATATGTGCAAATTAAGCTTTGTGTGCCTGTCCGCCATTTGCATGGACTGGTTCCCACTAGACCCCAGACTGATAGCAGCCCTGGGGTTGGAAAGCCCTGTTATAGCTACAAAATGGATGGTGCAAGTGGGACACTCCCTAAGTTATCAAGCTGTAAAGATGATTGCAGGAGAATTATCGGGTTCCAAGATTGATGTCAGCATTAACAGGTACACAGACAAGAAAGACCACCAGGTAACTAATTCTACTTTATGCTAAATATTCATAGAAACTTGCAAGTTTGAAAATACGATTCTCTCACCATCACCTTTACAGCATGATAATTTAAGGAAGGCCCTTCCTTAGCCTCATGTTTGGGCTGTGTTCCCTTTTATCTGTGTATTTCCCAGGCAACATCTCTTTGTCCTGGTGGCCTAAGGTCATTCCCAAATACCATTACAGGAACTACAACCACAGTTGAGCCAAAATTTCCATTGCTAAGCGATGCAGTTTTTAAGCAAGCTGTGCTTCATTTTATGACCTTTTTGCTACCATTGTTTTAAATTAATCATTGCAATTAAGTGAATCATGTGGTCATTAAGTGAATCTAGATTTCCCCATATATTTTGCTTATCAGAAGCTGGCTAAGCATGTTTAAAAATGGTGATCACATGACACAGAATTTTTTTTATTTATTTAATTTATATTGCCACCTATTCACCCTTGGTGACTTGACGTGGCTTACATAATGTAAAACCATACTTAAAACATAAAACCATAAAAATAAAAAACAATAAAAACTAACAAAAAGAATTAAATGAATTAATAAAGTACAATAGAACAAAATGTGGAAGAAAAAAAAGGAATAGTGCAGTTGTGATAAATATATGCCAGTTCCCAATTGCCCAAATTTTGATTATGTGACTATGTGTATGCTGCAATGATTGTAAGTGTAAAAAACATTCATAAATTTTTCTAGTGCTGTTGTTACTTTGAACAATCACTAAATGAATGGTGGTAAATTGAGGATTATCTATACGTTTATTGACCATTTGTTTGAAATTGCATTCGCATTAGTATTAATCTTTCCATGCTACATAGCATATCAGACAGCAAGGGATCTCCAACATTTTTTATTTTGGGTGAGTACTTTAGCATCTTCCCATGTGATGTTTACAGCCTTTTACGTCTTTCATGAACATTCTTTCCATGTATTTTGAGGACATCCTCTTGGATGTTTGGCATCAGGGGAGTGGTTATCTCATTGCCATCTTGGGGATTCAATTGTTCTTCATACAGATAATATAACCTGCAAGTTGGCATCTTCTGCATGCAACAATATTATGTAATTTATTAGTAATATGATCAAAATAGTAAATTTTTAGGATTTGATGAAGGCATCTTTGTTGGAAAACATCAAGTCTGTTGTTGATATTCACTGATGCCTTCTGGGTCTCATTGGTATTAATGACTGTCAGGATCACTATAGAGGTGAGCATACAGAATTGAAGTTTCAATAAACAATGGCCAGATTTTTTTTAATTCTCTGGAAAAAGCTGTTGCTTTTCCAATTTGACCCTTGTTGTCCCTCTCCGCATGTTCATTTCAGGACTTACACTACCCAAATAGGTAAAGATTTCTACTTCCTCAAGTTATTGTGATCTAAGTGTGATTCCCCCTATCTATTTGGGCGGGCAGGTGGAGACTCAGATACATGATCTTTCTCAACAGTTATCTTGAAGCCAATTTGGTTGCTTCTTCATATGAGACAGTTGTTACTTATTGTACATTGTCTCATATTTCTTAAGACAACAACATCTGCAAAATCCAGATCACCAACTTATGAACTTATAACAGTCCATGCATGCATGAATAAATAATAGGAAGACAGGCAGGCAGGCAGGCAGGCAGGCAGACAACATGACAAGCATTTTTCCTTTTTGCGGAGACATGCATCATAATACAAGTGATGTTTATGTGGAAGATTAATACGTTCTGTGTTCAGGTATTACTATTACCACTCTGTAATGATTGCAGATAGAGATCCTGGAACAGTATCTTGGTAAAAACTATTGATATCAAAGAAAAATATTCCTATAACCACAAGTTAAGGCACAGATGAAGTGCCTAAAACATGCTAGCTGTGTTATTAGCAGCTTAGTGCTTTTGATTCTAATTAGCAACAAGTATCTATATAATCTATGCAACAATATATTGATATTAATTCATTATTCCATGGTTGAGAGTCATTATTTAGTCCATCGTATTTATATCATTTCATAATTCTCAAATTCAAGAGGGCCTTTAGTTCAATTTAATCTTTCCCCACAACTGGCTTGAAAGGAAAAAACCTTTATGAAATTTGACTCTGCCCCCCTGAGCTTATTTTCTTCTGTATTGCCACTTTTATAGGGACATTTGCTGCTCAGTTGACTACCCCTCTTTTATTTAAATTTCTAGGGTCACTGATAATTTTTATTTTCCATTAAACAATTAAACTTATTTCAGTAGAAATAGTAAAATTTTATTACATTATGTGTAAACTTCACTCAAATAGTTGCCAATAATTCATGTTGTTCAGGGAACTTTAATGTTCAATGACAGAAATAAAGTTTCTTATCTTCTCTCTAGTCCAGTTTTCCCCAACCTTTCCCGGTTGGTGGCCCATTGGAGAGGGGGAAGGGGATGGTTTTTTGTGAACAGTAGGTGTGCCTGTGCATGCAAACAGCTTCATTTGTGTGAGCATCAGGTATACTGTATTCTGCCATTCATATAGCCCAGTTGCAAATAAACTAGAGCCCATGGGTTGGGGACCCTTGGTCTAGTCTATTAGTATGGTGTACCAACATCTACCATTGTTGGGAAGAACCAATAGCCTTTTTTGGCGATGATGGTGGATGAGCACTTACAAAGAAAGTAGGGTAAACATACTTGTGTCTTTAAGCATTCACCCTTCCATCCAAAACACTTGAGCCCATATTCAGAATTCAGTGTACTATTGGGAACAATTTATTCATGGATTATTTTATCCATCCTTACTAATTAATAAAATTCCAATAATTTGATGCATTTAAAATATCATGGGACTTGTGCTATCACAACGGTAAGAATGCAGTATTGCAGGCTAATTCAGCTCATGGCCATGAGTTTGATCCTCCTTAGTTTAAGGTTGACACAGCCTTCCTTCCTTCCAAAGTTGGTAAAATGAGGGCTCAGATTGTTGAGGGCAATATGCTGACTGTAAATTGCTTAGAGAGGGCTGTGAAGCACTATAAAGCAGTGTATAAATCGAAGTGCTATTACAATTAATGAGCAATTGCTCATTTTCTTTTCTTTCTTTATGAATAACAGTATCATGTGATCAAAATTTAATACAAAGAACTATGATTATGGAGAGGAAGCAAATTGGGGTTGGTATCGAGGACTTAGTGGTGACATAGAACATTTAGCCTTTCTTCATGAACTGAAATGTTTTACAAAATCAGTTTTAATAGTATTGTAAATGGTTGCAAGAAGACATTCTGCAATAGTATAATGGAAACATACATCTGTTACCTTGGACATTGCCAGACAAGTGCCATTAAAGTTACCCTGTGAGGTTTCAGCTAATAATCTTTGTATATGGTAACCAATAAAATTAGGCTTATCAGATGTTTTGGGTGACCAGCAAATGGCAGCAAAGAAATGTTTATATCTCTTTGCTGCCATCTTTGGTGATGCAGTCTACTTGTGGTTGCACTAAAACATATTGGGGTCAGTTTTGTTTCAGAAGCCTGTGCACAATATAACATGGATATTATTTATTTCAAATTTTTGGATCTTTCTAGTTATGTCTATTGCATTAGATTCTGGTGATGTAAGTTGAAATATAGTGTTTAGGTTTGCATAATCTGCTAGATTGTTATGTTGCTTTCCTCGTATTTCTTGTAATAAACAAAAATTTGCTGCATATCTCATCATGGGATACACTATGCAGCTCACAACAATAAACAAAGAAATAAAAAGGATGTTTAACAAAGTGAAAGTAAAATAAGGAAAAAAGGAAAAAGAAAACAAAGAAAATAAATTAATTATGACTAGTAAAAAGGTTGAGCGTTGGGAAGCAGAGTGGGAGAGGGGGAGTCTGTTGTTGATCTAGAGCCATCTCCAGAGTTGAGTTCCTCCATTGGGCCCCCAGGCAGATTTGCAGAGTCAGGTCTTTGGACTCTTCTGGAAGGATAGGAGGTGGGGGCCAGATCTTACCCTAGAGGGCAGGGTGTTCCAAAGGGCAGGTGCTGCAGCAGAGAAGTCTCTTCTGGATCCTGATAGAGTTCTTTGACTGTTGGGATCTGCAGCACGGCCATTCTGCTGCCCGAGTAGGATAGGATAGTTGTACCAGGTCCAGGGGTGATATGCTACCAGTTCAGCCCAGTTCTATGGAACCTGTAGCTGCAAAGAGCAGCTGACACCAAACTGGTTCGGTATTAGGCCCACCCACCTGCCCAGTCACTAGGCTGTCCTTTATTCTCTGCTTTTCCTTCCTCAGCTGCTTTGTGAGACACAGCTGAGGCTGAAAAAGCAGGAAAGAAGAGGATTTTCAACCCATGTGTAGCGCTTGTCAGCTGTTCAGGCGGCACAGCTGATTTCTTGCAAATGCACACATGCGTAGTTCGGAAAACTGGCAAATCGCTCAACTGGCTTGGCCCCTCCCCTCCTTGCCTACTCATTCCTTACCTGGCATGCGAGCCATCCAACTTACCTGGTTTGGTAAGTTGCTATTTTTTCCCCCAACCGTCAGCTGTTCTGCTCTGCCGGGAGATTTAGGTTAGCTAGAAAGCAGGAAATCCTTGGATTTCTTGCTTTCTAGCTAATCTAAAGGAGAGCCGAAACTTCCTTAGGACTGAAGCTTCTACTTTCCAGTGCAGACTCAAGTAGCTGATTGGAGATAGATAGATCTCAAGTGAATCTGTGATTCTGTGAGCAACTCAATCTGCCTGCCTGCTTTGCCTGCTTTTGGATAAAAGTTGTTCTTTTTTATAAAAAAAAATATTTACATAAATACACACCCACAAATTAGGCCACACCCACAGAACCAGTTGTTAAGAAATTTGAATCCCACCCCTGACTGGGACAATACATTTCTTCATATAGCCTGGACCTATGCCATTAAGAGCTTTAAAAGTCGTAATCAACACCTTGAACTGTACTCAGAAGCAGATGGGTAGCTGGTGTAGTTTGTTTAGCAGGGGTGTAATATGAGCCATCCTAGGGGCTCCAAATACTGCTCTCACTGCCATACTTTGTATTAAATTAAGCTTTCAAATGATTTCAAGCCCATATAGAGTGCATTTCAATAGTTCAAATGAGAATTGACTAGGGCTTGAGTAACCGAGTGCAGGGAGTCACAATCTAGGAAAGGTGGCAGCTGATGCACATGTGGATATGTAAGAGAATCTCAAGGATATTTTTAGATTCCTTACACAGATCACATTGGCATTGTTCCAATAACATTGCTCAATAACAGTATTAGATCTGATTCTGGGTTGGATCTATGCAGGGGTGGGATCCGACAGGTCAACTACCGGTTCAGTGATTTACGAGGTTCAGTAATTTACGATGTGCTTCCCTGCACACACCTGTAAATCATCAGCCTGGTGCCTGGACAGCTGAGCAGCGCTGCTTGCCAAGAAGCAGCCTTTGAAAAAGCCCTTTTTTCCTGCTTTTTTAACTGCTGCCGTGAAGTTGAAAACTCAGGAAATAAAGATCAGGTAAGAGCCCAGGCGTGTGAGCAGAAACATCAGCAGACATAGAACCGGTTCTATGTCTGCTGCTCTTCAGAGCTACCGGTTCTATAGAGGTGAACAGAACCGGTAGAGACCCACTCCTGGATCTATGACATGGCAGCCATGGAGATTATGAACTGAGCCACTTCTCAGGCTGAGTCAAAGAAGGAAGATTGAAGTCATTCAGAAGTTTGGGGAGTTCCACTGCCAATGCAGGGATCAGATATGCAGCCTAACTTCCAGTGACTATGTCAAAGAAAATACGTCATAGAGCACTGGGTGCAAGGAAACATATAAACTAGACCACAGTGAAAATTCTATACCTCCTGCTCTTTGTGTTCCAAATTTCCTCTTCTGTGTACTTCATACTCTCTTCCACCCATCTTTCACTTGTAGATTATGGTTTGTTGCATAGTCAGCAGGATGTTCAGATTGGGTTTGGCATTTTTGTCTACCTATCAAGTCCTTTCCGATGGAGATGTTTGGTGGTGTTACAGATATCATTGCATGATGTCAACTTTTGCAATTGACTGATAATGGTCAGTGCCAATGGTGTCAAATGGTGCTCCAGTTGTTTTGGAATTGATGATGATGATGATTATTATTATTTTAATGTCTGGTCAGTTTAATGTTTACTGACTTTCAATGTTTGCAAGCCCAGATGGGCAGCACGCAAACCTAATAAAGAAAAAAAAAGAAAAATGTAAACCATTGGATTTAACTTGTACTTACTAAGAAAATTGAAGTCTGCTTGACACACTTTTATCACTTATAATACAGATCAGAATTAAAGCTTGTTCCCGTGCGTTTTACACTTTTATTCCTTTCTTTGCAATATACTGCAGAACTGTAGCAGTCTATTACTTCTATCTTGTTTTAGATCTACTTGTTCTTCCCAGAATACCTCACACAGATACAGACATGTGTTTGTGTGTGTGTATTTTCTCTGCGTTGAAATCATCCTTAAGAAAGAGGTAATTGCCATAATAACTAAGAAACTAGAAAAATGAAGTTGGAATTGATCATTTGAATTTAGAAACTTGGGGCATGGCAAACTGTTTCATAGGAAGTAAGGAAATAATACAGAACAAAGATCAACTTTCCTTCTGAAAAAAAGCTAAGCTCAAAACATTGTGATTATGTGCACAAATTATTAAATGAATCTTCAGTCTAATAATTTTCGAATACATGGAGTGGAAAAGTAGATCTTATCATCATTAATCATAAAACTCCTTATAGTTTGGATTTAGATAAGTGTCATCAGCACAAGATCTACTTCACTATATGAGAGATTGTCTTCCTATATTTAAATATTTTTATTGAAATTAACACTTGCAAAGTTATGAATTAAATTTAGATTTGACCTTATAGTATGTACACTAATATTAGAAGTCAACTCTAACATGCAGCGCTGTGTCTATAAACCTGTTAAAGCATTATTACTATCATGGACTTTTTAATGGAGTATGACAGAAAAGAATGATCTAAGCCAATGGGACATGCAGAGAACCCAATTTCTGTTCCTTTCTCTTTTTTCTTTAGCTGCTTTTTTAACACAAACGGTATGTCTTGATGACACAACAGTAAAATTTGAAATTTGGGATACAGCTGGTCAAGAACGGTACCACAGTTTGGCACCAATGTATTACAGAGGAGCACAGGCAGCTATAGTTGTATACGATATTACCAATGAGGTAGGTAAAGTTAATGTGATAGTTGAAATCTTTGTTATCAATAGAAAACATTGATATAGTATTAATTTATACAATATGAACTAGTATTTCCATCATAAGAATTTTTTTGCTCTAGTTTTAATGTTTTACGGCTGTTGTTCAATAACATAGTTTATTTACATTCAAAAATATAGGATGACAGCATTTTTTTCTCTCTCCTCTGCCGTTTCCTAAGTATTAGGGTGTTTAACTTTAGAATAGATTTCAGGAAACCATCTTGTGCTATATATTGCTCCTAAAACTGCTGTTGTTTTTCAGTCTTCAAAGCAGTCTGCAGTACATGTTCCCAAATTGTCTTGTCCCTTTGCAAAATAATTGCAAAGGTCAGTTCTATATCATAGAATATCAAATTATACTATTGTGCTTTTGATCATCCAAACTTTTCACTGTGTGAAAAACACTGCTATCCATTATGAAGCTACAGCACCAGAAAAACACAACATTTTGGATTGTTTTTCTTCAAGTTTAATCAAGGTAGTTTCATATTTTTATACAGTTATTGTTTCTGCATCTTATGTGGGTTGTTGCTGTGTTCTCTTGTTTATTTTTTATTTTTATAATATTTAATATGAAAGCCATCTGGATGACTTTGGGCCAATCAGTTTCTCTAAAGTCAATTCACCTCACAAGACTGTTGTTGTGGGGAAAATAGGAAGAAACTGTTGGATATGTTGAGTTATTTGTAAAGATGATAAAGATGGAGTACAAATTAATAAATAAAATAAATATATAGTAATAAATATAATAATTTGTTATTATAATTTTTATTTATTTATCCATTTTAAAAGTTAAGGCAATGAGTGAACATCTACATTATGTCATGTTATTTTACATTTTTTGTTTCAAGATACTAAAAGAATCTTGTAATATATCTACATTTATTATAAAATAAAATTTTTATAGATTGAGATTGTAATGATTTCATCAAAAGCATAAAGAGTAAGATAAGCTGTGTATGCAAGATATAATAAAGTAATAAAAATTATTAAAGGGAAAATAAATGTAGGAATGGAAGATTGTAATAATAGATACTGGCTATTTGCAAAACATTTTCCTTCACCTATTTCACGTTAATGACTTGGCTATTTTATAGATGAATTTATAATCTTGAAGAAATCTTCATTGAAGCAGTTTATAGTTATAGGTGTTTTTAAAATTAGAGTTTATGCAACAAAAGAGAAAACAGAATTGAATTAAAATGTAGTTTTTGGCATTGGATATCAAACCATATCCTTTTATTGGCAGATTGTAAAATGGAAAAAGAAATGAGTTTTTTCTTTAAATACTTGACAGGAATCTTTTGCAAGAGCAAAAAACTGGGTAAAAGAACTCCAGAGGCAAGCAAATCCCAACATTGTAATAGCTTTAGCAGGAAATAAGGCTGATCTAGCTAACAAAAGGGCTGTAGATTTTCAGGTAAGTTTTAGTTCCCATATTTTTGTCTGAAATTGTAGCTTTGCTGAAATAACATATAGAAATGTAAAACACTGTAGTACTATTACTTTGATAGGATACTTCTATCAGTAGTTAGATCTTTATTTTATGATTCATACTATGAATATTCTAAATCATCACTCATCTTCTGAAATCTCAGTATCTACTTATCAATGCCAAAAAAATAGTATCTGGAATGACAATGGCTGGGAAGCAAATGATAGTAATTACAGTTGTACCTTGGTATTTGACTGCTTCAAAACTCAAAAATATGGTAATCAACATATTTTGATGAAAAATGTTGTCAGTATTCATAGTTTCTTTGGTATTCAGCACCCTGCAAATGGAATAGCCGCAGAGGGCAGACAGGAGGTCAGCCATACTTGGAAGGTTACTACAAAAGGAAGAGGGAGATGGCCACAGAGGGCGGACAGGAAGTCAGCCATGATGGAAAGGTCACTGGCATAGGAAAAAAGACACAAAGTTTTCCTGGCCAAAACAAAGGGTCATGTGGAAAGTCACCTTGTTCGTTTGGTACTTGTTTTTAATATCGTCATTCCTGCCTAGAACCAATTGAGTACCAAGTACTACTGTATTTATACTAACAGAGTTCATAAAGAACTACCAGTTCTTCCTCCTCCTTAAGCAACATAAGCATATTTATTACATTAATTTTGTGTACAGAACTGCCAGATGAAATTAAAAATCATAACTCATGTTATACTACTACTAATAAAGGATCTTTACTATCTTTATTATCAATAGTAAAGGATTTTAATCTGCTAGTTGTTGTCAATTACAGGGGATAGTGCTTATCTCCGTTTCAAGGGCCACTGAGTCAGTGCTGTCCAAAGACATTTCCATGGTCATATGGCCAGCAGTTAAGAAGCTGGGTTTGTTGACTCAAAAGCCGATAGCCCAGTTTCAAGACCCAAGTGTTACATGATGGGGTAAGCTCCTGTTCTTGTTTTAACTTCTGCCAACCTAGAAGTTTGGAAGAATGAAAATGCAAGAGGACAAATATTGCCACTACATCATTCTAAAAAAAATAAAAATAAATGCAGTCTTAGATGCTGTGATATTCAGAAGCCCAGGTATACACTACGTGTATTTGCCTAACACGTGTTAGTTAATATGTTTGAATAAATAAAATGCTACATTTGGACTATGGAAGCACCAATTTTCATACAGTCTTGGGGTTCATGATTTTGGCCAATTTTTAAACTAACAGATTTGTAACAAGATGAAATGCAAAAATTATGCATACTTTAACAAACAGGCGGATTTTAATTGGTGATAATTATAGATAAAAGTAGGACCTGTCAGGAATTTTGAGGCCAATTAATAATGCAAGTCTTTGGGTATTTGAACTGAAAAAAAAAATAGAAGTACTTCCATGTGCTTGTCAAAGTTTTAACAAAGCACACCTATTCTTCAAGTCCAGTATTAATATTTCACTACCTTTAAAGTAAGTATGAATAACTTACTTCCAAGAGAATTATCAACAAGAAGTTAACACATAAAAATGCTAATATGAGCATATCACAAATTTATAATATTGTCTACATTTTCTTGGTTTTCAGTTGTCACCAGAGGTTCAACTACATTAATACAGTATTTCCAAGCATTAGATTGTAGAAATCACAAGCTGCTTGATATTTACTGTATCGTAATAGAAATTTCTACTTACTTGGAGACTGTTTTTTGTTGCTTTTCTGAATCTTATTTGGAATCCCATAAATCAGAAACATGACTGTTTGCAGAAATTCCTATGAAATAGGGTAGTTCTGGAAGATATGTTAAATTTAGCATCAGTATGTTTATCATACTGATGCTAAATTTAATATATCTTATGTTAAATAACATAACAAGAGGACGTGGTGGCTCAGTAGCTAAGACGCTGAGCTTTAATCAGAAAGATTGGCAGTTTGGCTGTTTGAATCCCTAGCACTGCATAACAGAGTGACTCCCGTTACTTGTCCTAGCTTCTGCCAACCTAGCAGTTCAAAAGCATGTAAAAATGCAAGTAGAAAAATAGGAACCACTTTGGTGGGAAGGTAATAGTGTTCTGTGCACCTTCGGCATTTAGTCATGCCGGCCACATGACCACAAAGACATCTTCGGACAGCGCTGGCTCTTCGGCTTTGTAACGGAAATGAGCACCGCCACCTAGAACTGGAAATGACTAGCACATATGTGCGAGGGGAACCTTTACCTTTGTGTTTATCACTGCATGTAACAAGCACAAACCCAAATACATGTAAAGTGCATTGAAGATTTAAAGATAAGTTCCCAACCTAAGTGCAAAGATAAACAACAGTTTGAGTTGAACTTGATTTCAAGTAATTTGTCAACAGTTCAGAAATGGTTTGTTATTCCCTTCTTCAATATTTTTTTTAATTTTGAGTTTTCCGTAAAAATTAACTGTAAATAAATTCTATATAGGCAGGGCTATAATTATGTGTATAACTTCTAACAATTTCCCTTGTTAGCCTTTTTGTTTTCTAATAATAGTATCAAAATTAGAATTAATTTTCTTTATCCTTTAATCACCAAACTTTCAGATTTTAGCTTTGAAATACTGAGCATTTATAGATCCTGAGAAGAAATAATTCAGCAGTTTCATACTTCATTTCTACTTCATCCAGTTGCATTTTTGTTCATTTGTGTAGGTGTCACTGCAAATCTTTAAAATTACTAATTTTTGCTGAAAGCATTGATCTGACTAAACTAGTCAAGTCAAAATTTTATCTTTAAAACACTATTCTAACTGCAGACAATACATATTGTATAATACAGAATTACAGCAAGAAAAATAATGGACATTTTAACTTTATAGGAAGCACAGTCTTATGCAGATGACAACAGTTTATTGTTTATGGAGACCTCAGCTAAAACATCAGTGAATGTAAATGAAATATTCATGGCAATTGGTAAGTGAACTCTTATTTAAAGTTACAGTTTAAAAATATTTTTGTGACACTTTAAGGGAGAGCAGTCATCAAAATGATGGAACTACAGTGGCAAATGGACAGCCTGGCCTCTGATTGCTGCTTGATAGTAATTTTGACATTTTTAAATCATAAAATACACAGCAATTTTATATAATTTGCAGTTCTTTACAAATTGATAAAGTCAAAAGTACTGATGGAATGCAGAATATTTAAATAAAAAGTAGATTAGCAAAGATAATGTTCACTTTGAACAAATAACTTGATTTATTTTTAACAAAGCACTTTTATTTCATGGGCAGTTTATGGCCCTGTAGATCATGGTTGGTTTAGGAAAATTTGGTTTTATCGGAAGAAGCCCATAATTACTAAACCTATTAAATAAGTGTGATCTGAAAGCTGCTGTACATATGGAATGGAATCCATGCTTATTTGTATATTGGTTTAAAGTAAAGCTTTAATTTGACATACTGCATTCATTACGCATATTGAGATGAACCAGTTTCATTAAAACTAAACTCAAATTCAAAGTTATATTTAATTTCAATATCTGAGAATATGTGTTAGATTATTTGATTGTGTCAAATTCAGCTCATTCCAAAATTTATTTTGTTCAGTTGATTGGCGCTATACCATATTATATTGACATTTTCTTTTATTCTTTTAAGTAAGTAAAGTCCCATTAGAAAGCATTTATATTTCCAATGCGTTTACAAAGTGATTTCCATCATGAAAGTAAAGTGTTTAAGTTAGTCCTCAATGTACAACTGTTTAGGGATCCTTCAGTTACAATGGCACTGAAAAAAAGTAACTTGTGACCATTTTTCACATTTATGACTATAGCGACATCCCCAAGGACACGTGATCAAAATTCAGATGCTTGGCATATTCTGGGGTCATGTGATTGCCTTTTGCAACTTTCTAACAAGCAAAGTCAGCGGAGAGGCCAAATTCACTTAACAACCATGTTACTAACTTAACAACTGCAGTGATTCACTTAACAGCTATAGCAAGAAACATTGTAAAATGAGGCAAAACTCCCTTAACTCAATAACAGAAATTTTGTGGCTCAGTTGTGATCGTAGGTTGAGGACTATATTTAAATTTGTCCTTTAGCACTGAGCTGCTTTTTACATTTTGCTTGGAATGAATACAATACTATATTATTAAGGTTAGAAAAAAAATAGAACTAAAAGTAATCCTGCATATTAAAAAAATTATTAAGCAGAAACATAAATTTGAATAAGATATAAACCAAGAAAAATTTATTATTTTATTCCCATGAAACTGTATTAATTTATTGTCCAATTTTGCAGCATTTCTATTTCCAGGGATCTCAACAATTTATATAGAAAAATTGACGTATTGAACACTTTGTGATAAGCCGTAGTTTTTTTTCAACATACTTTTTAAAACAAGTCACGGTGAACCATAATGGGCAAGTTTAGCTATACACAGACAAGCCATATTGAAGTAGCTCCATAATCTTTTGGATCTTTTGAAAAAGAAATTCATGTATGCTGCCAAAAAAGTACATCTAGTGTGAAATATATGGTAGAGTTATTGCAGTCAGGTGCTGATAGAGCCAAGTTAAAATAAGCATATTCCAGAAACACTGTAAGGATGTGATGAACGTCATCCATTTTTGTGGAAGGTTAATCAGAATAAAAAAATATTAACTATGCTGTATAGTGCTGTTAGCTATAAATATACACAGCTAATGCTTATTTTTTTAAAAAATATTCTAATTTTGCTATATTTTTATAGCTAAAAAGTTGCCGAAGAATGAACCACAGAATACAGGAGCTAACTCTGGTAGAGGAAGAGGAGGAGTAGATCTTACTGAACCAACACAACCAACTAAGAGTCAATGTTGTAGCAACTAAACTTTCAGCTGCTTTAAACTGTCTTGAATATTCTTCCACTTCCTAACTTCTTAATAACAATGGAATTTGGAGTATTTAACCTGGCCCAATACAGCTTCCAAAACTGAAGAGACTTATGGAATAGTTGTTTCTAATAATACAGAATGATTTTGTCCTAATTTTTAATAACATGCATGTATCACTGGCTGTTATGTTTTAACAATGGGGTGGGGTGGGGAAAGAAGCTGGCTAAACCTGCTTCAGTTAAGAGGTTTTTAACTGGACTACATATCATTAGGAATAGAGATCGAACTGTTCCATGGATCTGCAGCTAACCAGTTAGGTCCTCAAGTGTTGGATATTGGTTACTGTTAAAGTGTAATGAATAGAATTTGGATTCTCCATTTGTGATTTTGCAAAAAAAAAAAAAAGGTTAATATACCTTCTGAACTTTCTGTAGGCTTATTAACAGTATTTATGCAAAATGTTTATGTGGGTAATTACCATGTAAATATACATTCCACAGTTTCATAATTTAAGTAAAATATGTGAAACATTAACAATTTTATTGATCCTGAGCTTGCAGAACAATTGGTTTTCTTTTAGTTTTATTACACTATATATAAATTTGTCAAAACCCAGTTTAATTTTTTAAAAAAAATCAAGCTTCACACATTTTTTCTGCTTTTAAAATGTCACAACCAATGAATTCAACTTCTGATGCAACACAACATATTTCTTAACAAACTATTGAGACATATCTTATAAAAACTAGGTAGCTGATTTTGATTTTAATCAGTGTTGACCATTAATACAATTACCTTTTCCCTAAGAATGTAACTGGTCAGAGCACTAAAAATTATGTACATTCAACTTGATTTTAAATTGGTATGTCAATGTACTGTAAATAGGGTACTGCATTGTAGTCTACGTCTGTTTTACTCTGTACTATTTAAGAATTGCTTAAAAGTATACAATATGTACAGTTACTTAAAAGAGCTAACGTTTTGTTTTCCCCAGATCACAAGGGGGATTAAGTTCTTCCTTCATGGGTAGAACAATAATAAAATATGCTCTTGTACCTGTAACATAAATACAACTGTCTATCTGTAATGAATTCTGCTACATTGTTTCCCAAAGTCCATTTTATTTTGATTTATCCAGTATATTGCACTAATTCTTTAGTTATTTTCATTATATGAAATCTACCACGTGTCCGAAAAGATGATTTAATCTATTTAAATGTTGAACTGCTAGCAAAAACTTACATGTGCAGATGTAAATTTGCAATAATTTGGGCTTAGCAAGAAAAATGACAGTTCACCAGTGTTTAGTTTTATATTGAGGTGCTCAGGTTTGAATAAAGTGGTATAAAAGGAAATCTGGTAATCATTCTTTTTAAGCAACATAGTAATCGTTCTTTTTAAACAAGTGTTTATTTTTTATGCATTATGTCAGTGTTTCCCATCAACACATCAGTGGGTATGTTATCACATCCATTTAAGAGAGCTAGCAGTACAGAAACATTATTTCTAGAACCTGCTTTAAGAGCAGCTTTTACCAAGTGCTTAGTAATATACTTCGCTGCAAGATTGTAAAATGTTCTAGAATCTGTTTCTGAATCTTCAGATATCTGTAAAAATTCATGATTTTCAGATATCAGGTCTTCTGAATTTTTCCTGTTTTCTTTTTGGATTACTTTAGTGTCTGGTGAAGTATTTTGTTTTGAAGATGTAGGAACATTAGCTGATGTTTCTAAAGAGTTTTCTGAGAGTTGCTTTGTAGAAATAGTACAACTGTTTGACAGAACTACTTTTTCTTCTGTGCTATTGTTAATTGGAAGCTTTAACTGAAAACTTGGTTCAGTTTCCTCTTCGTTGCCTAAATCCGATTCAGAAAATAAATCAGAATCCATATACCATGAATAGAATTGATCTTCCAAAGATAACTTTGAAGTTTGGGGAATGTAACTTTTCATCAATTGGGCATGTTGATATTTTGCCAAGTAAGCAGAAAACAAAGTTATTGTTAATAACACAACTTCATTTTTATCCAAAACTTCCCAGAGTCCATTAGTTGCTATAATAAAAAATTGACATGAGTTATCAAAAGAGAAAGAGATTGTATTTGGTACAGGAATAACTGTTTTCTTTATCTTTGGGTTTCCATGATGGCCAAAGCCACGAGTATTTTTTATTAGTCCTTCTATTAGTCCTTTAGGCTCATTACTGCTGATAGATCCACCATTCTGAAGAATGCGTCTCCTTTCCTCTTTACAGTATGTGGAGTGTTCTTTAGTAAGCCAATAACTCTTTCCATTTTTACATAAAACTGCATGAACATTACCTAAATTAAAAAAAAAATCATTATATAATTTTGAAGACAATATATAATCATATTTTAGGTACAAGTATTGTTTGTGCTGTGTTAGCACAGATCATGCTTTTCCATATCTCTGATAAGGCCTAATTTTCAACAGCAGTATAGATGTGTAACATTCTGAATACAGTATATAACACTAACCTTGTGTGTATTTGGACGCATATCTTGTACAGGAACTTTCATTGTTCCTAGTTAAATTCTGATTTTTAAAAACCATTTAAGCTGTTTTCTAAAAGTTTCCACTTTTCAAAGTTTCTTTGTTCATTTGAGGAAATGTGGTTTCCCAACAGGACTTAAACAAAAATAGGGCAACTAATAAGAGTGAAGTATCAATATGCTTCAGCAAATCCCTGAGGTGTATAAATGTAAAGCTACATAAAACTGATGGCTAACAGTACAATAAATCTACATTTTAAAAAAAATCATAAGCCTGATTAATGCTGTGTTGATACTTTTTAAAGGCCAGAGAACATTTGGGAAGAAAGTGTTCCCAGTTGTGTAAAGAAAGTATAAAATTGCCAACTTGGCAACTTTAAATCGTGTAGCTCCCAAAATTCCAGGTGGTAGTTGAAATCCACATGTCTTAAAAGTTGCCAAGTTTGACAAACACTGATATCTCAACAAGCCTGACAGATTGAGGTCTGTGAGATATTTTGGAACTGCAACTTCCAAACTCTCAGCAGTTTACTAACAATTGTTCATATCTAGATGTGGAAACCTTGACTTCTTTAGTATGGCTGCTAAGGTTACGGTGTGCTATGAAATTATCTGCTCTGAAACAGCACCTTTTGGGTAGGATGAGCATGCATTAATCTGTTGCCAATAATGCCACATAATGCTTATCTAACTGGAGTTTCTCTCAAATAGTACTTTGCCTCAAATAACCAAACTCTGCATAAACATATTTTGAATCCAGAACAGTTTGCATTCCAGAAGTTCTATTGAACCATTTAAGTTCAGCAGTGATTCAGAAGAAATAAAATCTCTAGTGTATTGTTGTCCTAGGCTTTGATCAAAATACAATTTCAAGGAATTCCAAAGTGATTTTACAAGATGGGCATGACACGGCTGATGTCTACCACCTTTTTCCTTCATCACTTATTTTTCTTCAACAATTCGCAGTTCGGTATATCCCACCAGCCTGCTTGCCTGCCTACCTACCTGATTTTCCCAGCTCCCTTGTAGTGACCCATGCACCCATTATTCACTATGACATAAAGAATAGGATAAATCTTAGCATGATTTATTCCAGTCCCCCCACTTTCTGATTTTCTCAGTGTTTCCTCTTTGGTGCTGCTATCTTTTTTTTTTTTACTCATTCCAGCTGCAAAACACTTCTGGGAGTAGCTGGTTCTATGTACAAACCAAAACATTCAGAACCCAAACAATCTAAAAACAATTATTCTGGGCACAGAAAGGCTCCTGTAAGAAATTCTTATTGAAAACTTTGCTGGTGCTTAATATGGTAAGATAATCAAAAATATTCAAAGTCCAATGTGTTCCAGGGGCTTAAAAACCAATTTTTCAACAAAGTATTCTCAGAACCTAATGGGTAGGATCAATTATATCCTCATTTTTAAAAGGTTTTTATTATTACATAGTATTTATTAATTCATTACTGTAACATTTATACCCCACTGTAATCCAATGACTTGGTGGCAGGCCACCAGGTCAAAAACCCAAGTAAGCAAGATGAGAAATTTCTCGTTAATACTTCAATTAGATCTTGGAATGAAGGCCTTTCCTATCAAATATTTGCCTACATTAACATTCAAGTTCAAATCTTTATTTACACTTTCCCAAGTTTTACTGCTTAACATCTTGTCTATATCCTGGACAGCTTTTTTCCTAGCTACATATGGTAGGATTCTACTTCCATTTTTTAGAAGATATTTGTACTATAGCTCAATTTTCCAAAAATACCTTTGCTAAAACACTCCAGTGGAGTGAAAGCAATATGATTTGTTACATGTAGTCCTCTATTTACAACCACAATTGGGATTTGAATTTCTATCACTAAATTTCTATCACTAAAAAATGTACTCACCTAGCAATGGCAGTCTGGGATATCCTGTTGCTGTTACTAGCTAAATTTGATTAATTAATTGGGAACCCATACCAATCTTTGTCCTTTTGGTGAGCCTTGGTCAGCAAGCAGTCCCACAACCACATGGTTCTGGTGCTGCTTGCCACTTGGTTGGTCAAGGGCTTCTTGGCATACCATAGCTCTAGGGTTACCAGAAGCCCCAAAGATGCAGCACTCCAGGAAACCTGAACTAGTTCTAGCCACCATAACCCTCATCACGTGCTCTGTGTGGGCCCCACCTCCCTGTGTTCATCTGACCTTTGCCACCTGTTCCTGCTGCTCACAAAGGCCATATGGCAGCTGTTGGCAAATGCCATCTTCTCTGGGTCTCACAAAGAAACTGCCACATGCAACTTTGGGACGAAAATCTCATGTGGCTAGTAGTTGTTGTGATGTGCCAGGCTGCACATGCTTGGTCAGCATTGGAAGCAAGAAAATGGCAAAGGTCAGCTAGGGCAATAGGAGTCACGGATAGTGGACCAAAAGGACACAGATGAGGGAGCTAGACAGGTGCGGGGAGTTGAAGGGTTTGTGGTACAAGTGGACTGCCATGCAGTTAAATTTTTGTCATGTGATCATAGTGTGCTGCAACAGCCATAACTTTGGGGACTGGTCAGCGCCAACCTAATTTTGAACATACAATAAATGGCACTGTGCAATTTAATTAGGATCAGTTATAATTCAAGTTATGCTTTGCTCGGATAAATTAACATACTAACCAGAGTTAGTTGTCATATAATTGAACTGAATTAACAAAATATTTAGAAAGATTTATAGATTATAAAATATCATAATTAGGAAAATTCTGCTGAAAAAATCAGGATTGCACAATCAATTCAATAAATGACTATTCTAGATTTATTCCTAGAATAACTCTGGAGCTCAATGGCTAACAGTTGTGACCAGAGAAACAAAATGGGAGAGTGGGAGGGAAACATAATATTCTGAATTTTATGACTTTATACATACCAATGTTAGCAATATGCATCATTCCAGCAATTTCATCTGAATTTTCTTTGTTTTCAATCCAAACTTCTTCCTGGATCTCATCTTTATTCTTTGCCAATTGTTCATTATCTTCTGACACTACGATGCTTTTTTTAATTCCATCATTTATACTTGTAAATAGTTCTCGAGGATGTTCTGTGAGAGAACCTGCCCCTTGCTCTGTGTTATTTTGGTCTTCTCCATCACTTACTCTTCCAAGTGGCTTCTCTTCCTGCTGTTCCATAATTTTGTGTTCTTCTTGTTCTATGATTCTTCTTATCATTATTCTGTTTGGTTCAGGCAGCCCCTTCTCATGTTGCAGGAAGTTCTGCTCTTCGTTATCATTTATTGTTTCAACTGTTTCTTCCCCTTCTTGTTCTTCTTGGTTTTGTTTTATGTTGCCTGCCATTTCTACTAAACATATGGCAGTTGTACAGCTACTCCAACAAACTTTGGAAACTTCACCTCGTCCAAGACGTAAAAGCCTATCCATTCTCCAGAAAGCTTTTGCAAATGCTCTATGAATCCATTCATACTTATTTGGTTGTGAGTTTTGGCTTCTGGCTTCTGCAACAGAAAATACTTGCTCCTTTAATTCATAGTCTTCTTTAAAAATAGTGCAAAAAGAATGAAGCATGTTTTTTTCAGCATTGCTAATCTGATAGGAGGAATCATTATGAGAAAGCTGGTCAAGAAGTAAAAGAGGAAGTTCATCTGAAGTTAACTGAGCAGCAGAAATTCCATTATTTCCATCAAAGAGTCCAAGTAAGCAAGTATCTCTCTTGTGCCCATAATTATCTAGTACAATAAACACATCTTCCATTTCTGTGTGCCAAACAGCATTTTTATCTTGACAAATTGCTATGGCTTTAATCAGCGGATTGCTTACATCTTTAATATACACCGAACTTTGAACAACATTATCGATGCAAAAGTATGGAGGAATTTTGATGCTCTCTTTAAGAAGATCAATGGAACAACCAATCTTTTCTATCTCTCGTTCAGGATATTGAGCAGTTTTTTGCAGTCTTAAAATGAGTTGCTTTCTCCGAAGGATAATTTTTTTTATATCTATAGGCTCCACATATGGCCACTGATAATCTAGTACAGCTTGAGCTTGGTGGACTTTTTTGTGATGAAAAAGTTGACTGATGTATACCATTTCTTCACAAATGGAACATGGGATTCTAATATTTAAGCTTTCAATTTTCTTAAAATCAATGATAAGCATATTTGCTAAATCCTGTTCCTCTTTGCAGAATTCAGAGTTTTGTAGTTTTTGTTCCTCTTCACTAGTTTCAGAATTTTGTAGCTCTGTTTGGTATGTCATTCTGGGGGTGGAGTGGGGAATAAATAAAATGTGTTACAATAATTATTAAACAAATCTAAAAAATATAGGTCTTGATCCAAGAAGACTCAAAAGTAGTTTTGAAACATAAAGGAGTTTAAAAGAAGTGTGATATAGATGAAGCCAGGAAGAAATTAACTATTGAAAGGTGCCGGGGACCCCTCCAAATTCTACATTTATTTTCTCATAAGTAAACAGTCATTTAGATTACAGCTCCTATTTTGTATATTTTTGGCAATTTATTGTGGATTCCAAGAAAATTATGAATAACCTTTTCTACTATTTTTTTGCTTATAGTGAATTGTCATTGAATACTGCAAAGCATAACTTCACAGACATGTGCTGAAGAATGAATCCCATGTGTGGAAGTAGGTCATATGAGATTCCTTAGGAGAGGTCTTACCTTATTATCTGGGAACCGTTTGACCCTATTGACTCTGTTGAAGTGAACAAGGTCCTAAATCTGTTGGTGTCACCATCTGCCTGTTAGATTCTGTCTCTCTTAGATGGGTGAAAGTTTTCAGGATGATGCATGGCAGGTGGATTCAGGCAGTAATTAATACATCACTAGAGGAGGGAACATTTCCAGAGGCTTCTAAGGAGGCCTTGGTTTCCCCCTCCCTCCTTAAAAAACCATCACTAGATGCCACATGCTTGGACAACTTTCATCTAGTTTCCAACTTCCCCTTTGAGGGGAAAGTTGTAAAAAAGGTAGGTGGTGGTGTGGCAGTGTCAGAGGGTCCTGAATGAAACAGATTATCTGGACCCCTTTCAGTCAGGCCCAGTTATGGGACAGAAACAGCATTGGCCATGTTTGCAATACCTTGAGGTTGTGAGGTCCTGGATGAGGAACAACAGGCTTTGACTGAAACGTGGCAAGATCAAATGGCTTTATATACACAGGGCCCTGAAATATGGCACTGTCATCTTTGATACTAGATGGTGTAGCACTACCCCAGATATATAATTTCCACAACTTGGGGGTTCTTCTGGATTCACAATTTTTGCTTGAAGAGCAGGTGGCAGTCATGGATAGGAGGGCCTTTGCACAATTTCAGGTTGTGTGCCAGTTGCTGCTTTTCCTGCATCAGAAATCTCTATGTTCAATTGTTCAGGATCTAGTCATTTCATGGTTGGGCTATTGCAATGCGCACTGCATGGAACTACCCTTGAAGAGCATTCAGAAGCTACAGCTGGTGTAGAGTGTAACAGTGCAGTTCTTCGGGCACAAAGAATGGCATGTGTAACACCACTGCTCAAAGAGCTGCATTGGTTGCCAGTCTGTTTCCTGGTATAACTCAAGGTTTGGTAATGACCTGTAAAGCTCTTCATGGCATATGTCCAGTACTTGAAGGACCATCTAACCTCACAGAATGGCAGAGGAGGCATGCTATGGGCATCAGCCTGATTATTCCAGCTGATGGGGCCCAGGAGAAGTGTCTTCTATGCTGTTGCACCTGCCCTCTGGAACTTTTTGCCCTCTTGATGTGAGGTTAGCCCAACCCTCCTGACCTGTCATAAGAGCCTAAAGACTGGGTCTACCAGTTAACTTGGGGTTCCAATGGGGAACAACATGATGAGTTAATTGAGAGTGAAGGGATTATAACAACTATGAGGGAGAAAGGATAAGATTGTTATTATCTGTTCAAAAGAAGTTTAGAAATCATTCATGTTTTCTTTAAACTTTTCCATTGAAGTTATCATTTAATTTTCTTTCTTGCACTTTTTCTTAGCTTTTTTCCTTTGATTTGCCTTTTATTTTATGCAAAAAGTATTAATATAAACAAAATTATATAATTAATCATAGCAAATGTGAATTATAAATCATAAGATTTTCAAATGTAGTCAAATGCCTTAGTATTCCCCTTGTTCCTCTAATCTTCTTGTTGCTATGCTACTTATTTGAATATTGAAGTCAGTTAAGTGTGGAAGAGTACCATGTAACAAAAGATTCAAGATATCTTTATTCTGTTCTATTAATAAAAAATCTTGTAATCTAAACAGATTATTCTCTCAACTGAACAAATCTTTTAGTATTTTCTTCCTAATAAAAATAGACATTCAGTAAGGAAGCAAGAGGAGGGAACTATTTACATCTTTCCCTATATCACAGATATTCAATAAATTGCTTAATAAAAGATAGCCTCTAAAATTATTGTTTTCTCAGTATAACAACTTAGATGTATCGATGTGCTCCCTATCGAAGGTTTGCCTCTCTTCCTGCCCTCATCCAAATAAAGCGTGATAACCCTTGTACTAGAAATGAAGTCTTCACAAAAATTGACAAACACTCAATGATTCTGAAGCATAGTGCTAATACAAGACCTTATATTAATCCATTCAAAATCTATATTCACTTGACTGGATGAAACAGCACTTGACTCCATGTCTACAAATTTGATTTTTTACCCATTTAAAGTTTGACAATAGGGTGAAATTATTTCAGTTCCTAACCTCCAATTAGATTATAGATTACAACCAGATGTCTTCTTTGTTATGATGGTTATTTTCAAATGTTATTGGGATACCATTAGTCTGCTTAATTTAGTTCATATTGTCTTTGTGTATTTAAATATAAATGAAAGAGGAATGGGGAGGCAGCATTTATCTTTTATGAAAAGAAGAGAATACCCTAACTATTCTTAAATTATTTTCAAACATCTTGCAAAAGTAGGAAGTCATTTACTACTAGTAATGATGGTCAATATGGTTTACACATGGGTAAAGGGATTATCTCCAAGTTCTAAATTTCTTTTGTATAAATAAATATACAAATATATTCAGTTCTTATTTAAGCAGTGGTTATAGGTTTTCATTAGTTATGGCAATTGCTGAATTGGAAGCTCCATATTTATATATCTCAGTTTCTACAGTTGTAAATTCTACAAATGAATTATTGAGTGAAGAAAATAACGGTTGTAATACTTTGTTATCATTGCTGCTAGTATTAAAGTTCGTCGTAAATTAACTTCCAGTCAATATCATGTGGTAACCTTCAGTTATATTTTGTGAGAAATGTACATTCCATGTCTCATTCATACTTAGTTGTCTCATCATATTATTACGATCTTAAAGTAGTCTTCCTCAAGCAGGAACTATTTAGAAATATTGAATCAAATTTCCAAAACCCTTATCAGTTAAGATAATTACAGTCGAATTATCATGTATTTGCTGTACATTATGAAGTAGTTCCTTAGGCAATGGGCAATTAGACTGGGTAATGGGTAATCTTCCTGCATCATTTTCAGTTTTATTCTTTCAGAGAAAACAAGCAGGTCTGTAAAAATTACTTGAGATGTAGCCACATCATGCATTTATTTAAAGGTATTACGAAACTGTGTTTTATATTTTCACTTTTCCATCTAATAATTATTAGAATTGTTTTTTTTACCCACATACTGATCTGACATTTTCAATGGATTATTTATATTATCCCAGCATTTTATCCTCACTGCTGGATATATTCAAAATCTAGGAAGGGTTTTTTGTGTGTGTTTTTGGTTAATTCCTATTTGCTAACTTGCTGCACAGCTACTCACTTTACAGTACAGTAATCCCTTTGAAGTTTTTATATTATTTTGTTCATTATTCTTAGTGCTATGAATTTAATCTGCACAGATCTTGAATAAAAGTCTTTCAGAGTTTGAATCCTGAAATTTTACATATTTCATGGAGAAATTATCTAAAAATTGGAGATTTATGTAATTAGGTACAATTCACAATCCATATATAGCTGCCTGTATTTCACATTAAAATCATGGGCAATCCCATTATGAATTTATTGTATTTTTGGATTTCAGTGTATATAATTATTTTAAATTAAATATGGCAGCATGATATTTGAATTTTATTTTTGAAACTGAAATCTAAAAATATATATTAACTAAATTCTGGCAGAAAATAAAAGCCTAATTGTTAATTAGTTGCACTGTCTATATTTCAAACAGTCTTTATTTATTACTGAACAATATTGTACATTATCACAGTATAATTTTGGTTGTGTTGAGTGTGCCAATGACAATCTATGTGGTAATATCTGATTTCCTATCCACTGTCCTAGAACAAAAAAACAGAGGGGGGGGGAGCTTTCATTATATATAGAAGATACCAATGTCAATCATCTCATCAAAACTTTGTTTAAGAATAGATAATTAATATCTTGATCTTGGGCCACTTAGTTGTTGTTTGTGCTAATAAAGATTAAAATAGTCAACCTCCTGACTCATAGCAGTTTAAGTAAGGAAGATTATGTAAGACAGCAGCCATAGGAAGTATTTTCCTTGTTTCCTAGTATGGGAAAACCGAAGCATTATATTTTATTTTTCTAGATTGTCAGCAATAAAACAAAGTTACTATAAAAGCCAAACTTTTGTTCTCAAAACATAATATAGAGCACCATTAGTATGTCATATTATCAAGAATGCAGTCAAGTATTGTTTAGTGCAAGTACTATTTAGTACCCTGGATTGAAAACAAAATAAATAGGTAAAACTTCAAAAGAAAATAAAACATTAATTAAAAAGGTTGGCACCGCTATTTTCATAGTGTAATAGAATTTATTGTTTGCTTGGTTCTATACTAATGCAATTACTTTCCAGAATAATGTTAATAGTCTCTCCTACAAAATTAAAATAAATAAAAATAGGGAGAAATAATTTTGCATCAGTGGAACAAAATTGATATCAGACATAAATTTTTAATAAAATAAGATTTTAAAACAGAGCAGATTTATTTACTTTAGATCTTAAAATTCAATGTTAGAAATGATCAGCAGTGTAATCCTATATATGTCTATTTAAAAGTAAATTATTCAGTAGGGATTACTCTCAGTTAACTAGGAATAGCTTTGCATCATAAATTGTTTTAGCTTTGAATACAGGGGGATGATTTACCATAAATATTAAGAACCAGATTATTAAGCATAATTAAGTTTTCTTTTTCAGACTGATTAGAGAAAGGCGCTCTTAGGTAATCTTGGGTAATTTCACATGTTATACAATATTATACAATAAAGAATGACTAAACTTACATATCATGCAAAGTCCATGGCTTTCTATTCAATTATTAGGTTAAACAAACTATAAAAAACAGGTTATAGGGTTGTTGTTGTTTTTTTAAAAAAGGTAAGTGTATACATTGCACTAAAGCAAGATCAACCAAATTCATTATGGTTAAGAGGACAATTCATTTAATGGAATTTTGGCTTGACATGTAGATAAAGCATATCATATGAATTGTTGTGGAGTGGGGCACCTAGTAGAACATAGTTGACTTATTCTGAATAAAAAATATACTTAATTATGTATGTTGCAGGACTCGTTACTTTAATTCTGTGTAAGTAAGATGGGGAGCTGCTTAAATTGCACCAGCCCTTTGTCGTTTTCAAAATAATTGAATTATATTTTAAATTTAATAGAAATAAATTTGGTTAAAGAATTTTTAAAGCAATTAACTTAGCTGATTAAACACTGTCATACAGGAGAACATAAGGAACAAACATGAAAACTCAATAGGCAGTAAACAAAATATTGATGTAAGATGGGTGTTATTAAATAGAATTGATGTTATTTAAGAAGCATTTAAAACATTAAAACGCATTAAGAAGGGACAGTTTAAGAACTAAATAAAATGCATTGCACTAGAACTTCTTGGTGGACATTGGCTAAAATTAGTTTATTCTTTATGTTTTTGCTACAGAATGCTGGGAAAAATAGTTACAAAATAGGAATTTTACAAGATAGAAAATTTAGAAGTTAGAAAATTATGTGAATTTATAGCTCAGATGTGGTGGCAGGGGGAACATCAAATTCTGTACAGAAGCCAGTGTGTCCGTCCCAAAGCATTCCTTGAACTTTAAGGCAAGTTGAAAATCAAATGAAGGTTGCTACATCAAATAAAATGTAATTCAATCCCATTATACAATATGAGCTAGAGTTTCAACCTCTTATATGAAGTCTCTGTTTGTGATCATGTGCATGTAATACATATTTAGAAGCTCAATTAAATCTTTTTAAGTGATTTGGATTTCAATTGTGATATCCCAAGAATAAAAGGTGATGTAGTTCAATATTACTGCAAAATATTATTTTTAAAAATAAACCTACTGAAATCTACTCTTTATTTCTGATTTGTTTATTCACTGTTAATGTGTGATTGTCTTTAGGCATGCAGAGGCCTGACCAATGGGACTAGTTTTGTTAAATCTTCCCTGTTTGCTTTCTTCAACCAAGGTGTTCAGTCTTTACCCCTCTCTGATTAATTATAGCCTTCTTGAATTTATGCTTTCACTCAGTGAAAATCTGTAAATCAGTACCTTAAGCTTCTAGAAAGCCGTATGTTCTTTGGAATTCCTTTCTCTGATAGTTGCACATTAATACTGGACTAGTAGTTAAGTCCAGTGTTTACAATTATTACTATAGTAACGGTATCCTTAGTCACTGAGATATTGTTCTGATTTGTATTATGTAGCAAGGCTAAAATTGGTGCTTCCTGTTTTGTGGGCTTCTGCATTTTTGTTTCTTAGACAAATCAAAATCAAGAAATAGTTTTAACATTTGAACTTAATGGAGGTATCATTAGCTAGTACCTTAAGCTATATTGTTTTATAAACAGATTCTGCTACTAAATGCACAAAAAATGAAAGCTTAGAAATAAAATCCATCCATTAATTTGGTTTGTCTTGATTTTCAGTATCAGCATATTGCAGCAATCTGGTCACTATTAAGGAAGTATTTGTGTTAATAGACTGTTACATCCAGTTTAAACCAGTCTTCAAGATCTATTGCCATTAGGGGGATATGAAACTGCTTACAACTGCCAAATGTACTGATTAAGTGTTGGATTTGGGCTGGAAAAATTGAGGTTGAAGTCCATGTTCAATCATGGCTTTCAAAGTGATTTGAGCCTCTCACTTTCTGTCCAGGCATTTGCCAGGAGTCAATACAGTATGGACTTGAACATACACTATCTCTTCTCAGTTATTGTGGGGAAAAATTAAGCACCATATTAGCTACTTAGAGCTTGTTGATCCTTTCAAAAAAAAAAAGGTGGCAAAAAGATGCAAAAATGAGTAAGATTAAGATTTGTATTCACACTAGGTATTTTATATTAGACCACAGCAAAGCCCTCTGTAGATATAACATAGTGCATGAGGTTATGACTGGTCCTTTTTGAACTGATTACACCAAGAGTTAAAATGGTTGCCTTTGAATCATCTTCAACTCCTACTGCCTGCCTGAACTAATCCCTAATGTTTTGTTGGCAAAATTTTTGGTTTGCCCTAGGTTTCTTCTTGCAAGGGCTGAGAATGAATGGCCCAAAGTGATCCAGCTGGTTTTATTCCTAAAACAGGACTAGAATTACAGTCTCCTGATTTGTAGCTCAGTGCTTTAACATGCAATTGAAAGGGCTGGAATTCACATTTAGGAATATTTGCTGTGGCAGCAAACTGTCTTTTGTCATTTGAGACCAAGTAGGTAACAATTAAAAAAAAAAGCTTTTAAGTTGTACCATCATTTAGGATTATTTTTTCCTCAAGAAATTTGATAAGTATCAAAATATTTTGGTCTCATATGGAAAGACGTTTTGATAGTATTTGAAAGTAATTGCCTTGGAAATGTTAAAATATGGTATATAAATCTTTAGTAAACAATAAGAGACATATTTTTTCTATGGGCCTGATTTTTTTTAATGTAAACTTTATTGAAGTTTACATGTAAAATAAACATGTAAAACATACAGAAATGAACCTGTAAAACTAAACATCAAATTTAAAAAACATACAGCTCTCCTATTCTAAAATGACTTAAAAGGTCATCTTACTCTAGATCAGTTTTCAACTACTGTAAAGTCCTGGAGCCCTTTGAAGACTGTTTTAAGATAAATCACTATGGAACAATTGTTTATTACCGCATGGATTATCATCTGGGCAGAATATGTATCACTGGTAGGGCAAAGGGGCAATAGAAAATAATGAAGCAAAAAGTTCATGAAATAGATAATTAACGAACAAGTTACTGTAGTTTAGTTCATCTTAATGCCATCTTCTCCAGTAAATCATTTCAGTGAATGGCTAAGTTTGTTAGCAAGAGTGCTGGTTTTCTCCAACATATATCTCATCTCTCTTTCTTGAGGTTTTAAAAAAAGTTGGTAGGGAAGAAGGTGAAGTAAAGAGGTTTTTTATTGCTAGCTACTTTTTCCTTCCTGCTGTTTTAACCAGTTTTAACTTCTTTAATCCAAGCCAAGGTAGCAATGGCTGTTGAACCTCCTCTAAGGTGCCTCTTCAGCATTTACTTTCAATAGGTCTGCCAACTTGCTTTGTAACCCAACAACTTTTTCAGAAATCAATGTATGAAGCAATGGGCGAACCGTGAACTTTCTTTTATCCTAAAGACTGCTCTGTGCTCTTTGGAAGCAAAGGAAAGGCCACGAGGTAACTTATGTAGGCGGGAGCGCATGTTTGACTGTCACCACTACAGTAGTTGGCGCGCAACCAAGGGTGGAAACAAGCGCGACGCAGCTGTTATCATTCAAAGGCCTCCGTCCAGAGCTCCAGAGGCCCTTTAAGTCTGCTGTGGGCCAGGATCGCCCCTTTCTCTACCTTTTGAGGAAGTGGCACGTACGGAGGGAACTTCTCACTTTCGCCTCCGAGTGGTAGCTTTCCGCAGCAAACATCGGTGCGCGCGCCCGCGCTCACGATTTCTGTGACAAGGTAGAGTGCCAGAGATTTATTAAAGCATAAGCTGGTGTGTCACGGGACATCTAAAGTCCTCGTCCCAGGAGGACTTAAATTTCCTGACATACTGAAGAAACCTGGATTCTGTAGCAGATGGGCTTTCGCCAACCCAACCCACTCCATTCCACCCTGCCATCATAGCCCCGTCCTCCGAAATACGATCTCTGGGCATGGGCGCCACACGCAGGGCACCGCACGCAGGGCACCAAGAAGTACGATGCCCGTCCTGGGGCACAAAAATGGACTTTCGAAGATTATTTGGCCGTGAATATGCTGCTAGGGGAGAGCTGTTGGAGGCGCCACTGTTTTGGCACCTAAGCGAGGGAGGCCATGTCTGCAGCGGGATCTTTCCGCCAAGAGGGACAACCGCGCCAAGCTGCAAGAACATGTCCGTCTTTCTCCCTTTAGTGTCTTCTTAACAGGCGCCTCGCCTCCGCCTTCTCTTCCCTTCCCCAGCAGGACCCGCCCGCGGTGCGGCCTGTCCCCTCCCTCCTTGGGAGCAGCCGGCGGCTGCAAAGCGGGGAAAGGGGAGGGTCCAGAGCGCTCGACGGGCGCGCTGAACCGGGCACGGAGCAGGGGCTGGCGTCGGTCACAACAGAGCCGAGCCTCCCGCGGCCCGCGCTGCTGCGGCATGTCTGAGGCTGGTGCGGCCGGGCTTGGAGCTACCGCTGCAGCGGCAGCAGGAGCAAGTCTTGGGGGCAACGGCGGCGGGGCCGGAGCACTGCAGCAGGGTTCCCCGGCCGCTGGAGGGTTGCCTGCTTGTGGTCCCGCCCGAGCTGTTATCGCTGTTGCCGCAGCTGCTACTGCTGAGAGCCCTGCAGGAGGAGGCAGTGGAAGTGGTAGTAGTAGCAGCAGCGGCGGGGGGCTCGGCTCGGCTCGTATCGCGGGGAAGAAGGCACAGCTTCGCTCTGCACCCCGCGCCAAGAAGCTAGAGAAGCTGGGAGTATACTCTGCCTGCAAGGTACCCAGCCAGCCTTAGGGTTGGGGAGGAAAAACAGACAAGATTAAGGGATTGCATCGACGTCCAGCACAGAGGTCGCCGCACTTGCTGCTTGCCCTTAGGGGGCGCCCAAAAATGTAGCTGTTGCAGTTTATAATTGTCGTCAGAAGGGGAGGTGCGGGAGTGGTTCACTGGGACTGCAGCCGGTGCTTTTAACGAAATAAATAGGCTCTAAAACGCAGCGGTTGGCTCGGTGGTCATTTTCAGGGTACGCGTATGCGGTTTCTCGCTGAACTTCCTATTGGTGTTTAGCGTGGCAATTGTTTTCCAATTGGAAAAATAGTTTTCTGCTCAATTATTCGTGTATATCTGCGTGGTTTATAAAGAGCAATTCTGATTATTTCCCCTTGCATACATTCATGGTTCTAATTTGCGGTATAAAATTCTATTGCATCAATTGGAGTTCTGTGTGCAAAATACTACATCGTCTTTAAAAATATCAGATGTCAGATATTAAATTGCTTGAAAATGAAACTGTCCTAGAAATTGTTCTTGTATGGAACAACTGTGAATATTTAGGGTAAAAACTTTTAAAGTGTTGGTCAGATCTTCACTAGATCTTCACTTCATTTGTTTCAACTCTGGCAAGATGCAAAAGGTGCTAAAATTTAGCCCATATAACAATTATCAGAGATCAACCCCCCTTTCCTTTGTTCAACTGCTCAGTGGTGACACCTTTGGTTACCTCTCTGTAATCTCTGCACAGCAGTATTTTTCAGTTTACCTTTCTCTGGCTTTGTTTTGCTTTTTGTCTCTGCAAAGCTTAGCTCAGTTTCTTCACTTGAATCTTTTGTCATTGTTCCACGTGACTCATTTCTGTTCTGCTGCTCTTGAATAAGTTTCTCCAACCTGGTGTCCTTCAAATGATTTCTGATAATTACAATCACAGCAATCCTGAGAATAAAGGAAATTGCATCTCTACAAATCTGGATGGCATCAAGCTAGGGAGTAGGTTACCTGCTCCACTCTATATTTTTAACACTGCTGATTTATATCACAGTTGTTTTTCCTCTTTGTATCTACTAGCTTACAATCCCATCATCAATCTGATTTTTTTAAAGGTCCATCTTTTACTATGCATATTCCTAGTGATATTTTGGAAGAAGTGTTTTTAACAAGGAGAACACAGATGTATGTGTGCATTAAGAGGGAATGTTTGTACAGTTCTGCTCCTGTTCTTTGCAGTACTAAGAAAATAAACTATTTTGGAAGCAGTCACACATTGCTGAAACTAAGCAGAACATCAGTGCAAACTAACACAGAGAGTCAAGAAAACTCAACCCCAATAGGCTATGCCAGTTTTGGTTTTTATTGTGTTATTTTTACTTGGTAAAATGCTGTTTCAATTGCTCCTCTTGTAAACATAATATTTGGCACAAAACCAAAGTCTGCTTTAAACACTCACTGTATATTTGTTAAGAGATAAACAATTCTGCTTCCTGATTTTTTTTAATTTTTTTTTCATTAGGGGAGGTTTGCAAGAAAGCCATTCCAGCACTCCCTATTGAGTAGTGTAGTGCCAGTAAATGTGAGAGGAGGAGAGTAAAAGAGATACTTGGATTGGAGACAAGCAGTTATAGCTCCTCCTGTTCACCCACTTCCTTCTGCCAAATCTTGGCAACAGAGCCTTTGTTTTGACAGGATGGCAGCAGAAGGAGGTGGGGATTGTGGCTTGTTCCTTCTGCAGCCTATGGCTGACAAGAACTCTGACACACACACAAAAAAGTGGATTACCAATTGTGTGAGGTTAGAAAGAGCTCAGCAGCCTGGAAACACATTGAAAGGATTTTTTCTCTCTGTTTATATCAATGTTATTACTGCAAAAGGAAGCTAGGTCAAATAAAGCCATGCAGAGCTTTTATTTATCCTGTTACAGTTCTTGAAGAAATTTTGCTCATTGTGTGGATTCTTCCCTTTTCTCATTTTAATCTCATAGCACCATATACTATGTAGGTCTGAGTGGAGGTGACAGGCGTAATACCATCGAGACAGTTCAGTTCAATGGGAGTTTGAATTTTTATCTTCCAAGGCTCTTGTTTTCCGCTTTTATATTCCTTGTCTTTGAACAGATTTTATGTAATGCTTTTATTTTTTTATTTCATAAGTATATAAAATAGTATTAAAAGATGAAACACCACCTCAGAGGTGATAAGTGTAACAATTTTTTAAAAATGATATAGAAACTATGTTATAAATACAGTCGGAACTTTGACCATGTTGCTAAAAAGATTCTTATTTTTTATAATTAAAAAAAGAACAAGGGGATATTTTTCTTTCCTATCTTGTGCTATAATTCGTTTAACTAATACTATCACTAGAAAATCCACAATCATCTCTGTATAAATTCCCAAAAGTAGGAATATAGCCAGAAAAAAAGAAAAAAAATGTCTTTCATGTGGAGTGATTATCCCCCAGAGTCTTGTTATCAAGTCTTCATATTAACCTAAAATGCTATAAAAATAGGAAAAACCAGTTCATATTCATTAATGTTTCAACTCCTGAGTTACATCTCCAACAGCCAAATTATTGTAACTATTTTTTTCTGAACATGAGGCTTCTAACAAAGCAAATTCATTGTTAGATGCCTCTTATGTTCAGAAAAAAATGGTCAAAGCAAATTCATGTATTAATCTCTTTAAAAATCAAAGGAAATGAATTTCACATTGCTTAATCCAACCCAGCAGTGGTTTACAAAGGCAGGACACTCAAACTCATTTTTTCAAGGTCACATAACAAGCTAATATCAATTTCAGCACTTTACTTCAACTATTTAAAGAAACCAGAGAGAATTCCTCTAAAATATTTCATTACAGTGGAACAATAGAAGTAGCAAGCATATCTGAGCAAGTAAACTAAACTAAATATTCAACTAGCATGATTCAGTATACTGACAAGGAATACTTAAGCTATACTTAATATAGCTAATCCTTGACATACAACAATTCACTTAGTGACTTCAAAGTTACAACAGCCCTGAAAAAAGTGACTTATGATCACACTTAACAACTATTGCAGCATCTCCATGGTCATGTGATCAAAACTTGGCCACTTGTCAATTTGACTCAGATGTGACAGTTGCAGTATTCTTGGTCATGTGTTCTTTTGCAAGCAAAGTCAATGGCTATCCAGATTCACTTAACAACCATGTTACTAAATGAATAATCACAGCAATTCACTTAACTGTAGCAAGAAAAGTTGTAAAATGGGACAATATTTATTTAACAAATGTTTCACTTAGTAACAGAAATTTTGGGTTCAATTGGACTTCCAATTGTTATGAGGACTATCTGTAACTATATGAATGTAAAAACAGCATTATTTTGGAAATGAGATTTGCAACAGTCGTTGATAAATACTTAGAAAATGATTGATTTTTGCTACAAAAAATTGCTTTATGGAACGCAAAGACTGTATAACAATACATATCTAAGTGCCTGTGTTTTAAGCAAAACATTGATAAGTATAACATAAACTGCTTGAAGTAACTATCAACATTATTTCCAGTGCAGAAAATCTAATATCTGATGACTTATCATCACAAGAAATTTCCTTAAAAGTTGATCTTAAAAGATCATGATACTCAGTAAAGAAATACTAACTAAAAATGGACAAATGTTTTTTTTTTTTGAAATTAATAATTGTCCTCATTGGATAGTAAAAGTGACACTGAATTATTAGAAGTTAATAAAATTGGCAGAATTATACAATTTGAAAAATATATTGCATGTATAATTACTTGATAGTGTATAATACTTTATTGGGGCATAAAGAATAATTTAAAATTTAATTCTAAGAAAGTTAGGAAAAAGGAGGAGGTATATATAGGACTGAATTAGAAAGCAGTACATATAGTCCTTAAGTCAAGGACTTAATTGAGCCAAAATTTCTGTTGTTAAGTGAGACATTTGTTCAGTGAATTTTGCTCCATTTTATGACCTTTCTTGCCCCAGTTGTGAAGTGAATAATTCCAGTCGTTAAATTAATAACATTGTTGTTAAATGAATCTGGTTTTCCCATTGGTTTTTTTGCAAAAGATGATAACATGATCCCAGGACTCTGACTATCATAAATATGAGTCAATTGCTAAGTGTCTGAATATTGATTTCATGATCATGGAGAGGCTGGAAAGGTCGTAAGCGTGAAATATGGTCATAAGTTGCTTTAGTGACCTAAATTTGAACTGTCACTAAAGGAACTTGCAAGTGGAGGACTACCTGTATATTCACTTATAGTAGCTTCATTTGCTTATACTTAATTATTAGTTATTTACTTTAGGACAAAGACGTATCAAAGTAGATATTCTATTTTAATTCCAGTTATATGTGCTCATAGAAATAAGCTGTTTGCTCTAATTTTTGTTGATCAGTTACTTTCACTTTCTGAGAGATGTACATATTCGTCTCATAATTAAATTCTGTTTTCTTTATTAAAACCTGATAGAGTTGTATGTGAGAGATTATATGGTTGGATATTTTGGAGAAATAAATTTTACTTTGCTTTGAACAACACATTTTTAATTATGGAGGCATCCATTTACCTGCATTGCACAGGTACTAGTCATTCCTTTTCCTTTTAGAACATTTTATTAAATGCACATACTACTGTTTGATCTCAGGATTCTTTAAAGCAGAGGTCACCAACCTTTTGGACCTCAGGGCCCATCAAACTCATAATTTTAAATCCCG
The DNA here is from genome assembly GCF_900518735.1 of Pseudonaja textilis. Next base: position 6,494,203 of record NW_020769346.1, on the reverse strand, counting down.
CGGACCACTAATATGAATTTTGACTGATGGTGGCTTGCTCACATTTTCCCAGGGAATCTGCAGAAAGCAGCAGAGACCCTGGGAAAATCCCAAAAAAAGTCTGCACGAAAATTCCCCACCCCGTTTTCCTATGATCAATCATTCTTTATTTGGGATCACAGGATACCATCCCCAGATCTGTTCTCAGGGGGAGGGAGGGAGGGAGAGAGAGAGAGAGAGAGAGAGAGAGACTTTTGGCTTCGTGCAAGGAAAGCAGCAGAAGCAGCAGAAGTCTTTTCTTTCTCTGCCCCAAACTGCACCAGAAATGAGTCTTTGTGAGACTTGTCACGCCAGCACAGCCTCTTGGAGCAGGATGCCTTGCAGGGTCCCAAAGACTCATTTCTGGCAGAGTTTGGGGGAGAGAAAGAAAGAATTTTGCTGCTTTGTTTGCCAAAAGCAGAAGAAGAAAGAAGTGGAAAGAAGCAGCCCGGTGGCCAGGCAGACCATCAATGGTTCCCAGCCTACTGGTTGGCAACCACTGCTTTAGAGCAAATGCAAGTGATTTGTGATTTATGAAGTCTGTAGAAAGTTTTGACAAAACCACAGATTAGCTTTATGCAGAACTTGCTGTTCTGGAGAATATCAAGAGATTCCATTTTCCTTTCAGACTGGTCTGATATGGTCAGCCATAGTAGTGGGAAACTGCAAAATAATTTCTCCCCCCCATCTCCATAGTTGTTCAGTTCTGGAAAGTGGAGTCTTATACTCAGTTCAATGAGACTTAATGAGCTCCACTCCTTTCTGCCATTTTTTAACCTCTCATCCAGTATGGTATGTATGTACCTATGTGTAAAGTAAAAAAAAAAAGCAGTGAGAGGAAATTGCTAGAGCAGTCCCATTACTGTGGGACCACTGTATGATTTCATCCTTAAGCCTGAAGCATGAAAAAGTTATATCACTATACTTGTGTCCTTTTTGGGATTATATGGCCAGGTGTGCAAGAACAAGCTAGCAGTGTAACATCTGTCTTTAGAAAGTGTCACAGGGAAAATGACAATTCTTCTATAAACATAATTATAAATATATCTCTTTATAAAGGACTTCAAGTACTTTTAACCAAGCCCCACTCTATTAGTAGTAATAGAATTCATTTTGCTTTGTAGTTTAATGCAAGGAATATAAGTAAGAGGTTGACAATAAATATTAATAAAATAAATTCAAACAGTTGCACACTTACTACTCAAATACAGGCATACTCACATGAACCAGAATGAATATAGACATATTTATAACCTTGTTAAGCAGTAAATTTTTCAAGCAATGATTTTAAAAAGTCAGCTATTGCCTATCAGGCATTTAATAAAAGAAGGAACAAACCTGTCATGTTTTTGTGTGTTTCATTCAAAAACAAAGGACTCTGTTCTTAAAATTAAGATATAACACATCCTAAAAACTGAAAACTCTTTTCACACATAATTCCTGGGATTTTGTTCACACATTATATGGTGACAAACTCTCCAGGGTCATGTTTGCACAGATATATTAGTAATTTCTTATATCTTGGATCCTCAACATGGAATTGTGGGTCCTGCTGGGCCTGCCAGTATTTCCTTGAGAACTTACAGATTTTATGCCTCACTTGATTTCATTTTATTCTTAAAAAATAAATTTAATTTTAAATAAGGTGTTTTTTGGTGGTAAAAAGGAGATTGAGAGTTTTATAACTCACATTTAACTTAAATTATATTATTTGTTATAGCTACATGCAGATCAGTTTAAATTAGTCAAACAGTAAGTAGAAATAATGACGCTGTTTTGTACCAACTCCACTAGCTCATTGCTTCTCTTAGTTAATACAAGTCTGAACCAATCTTTTGAAATTTATTTTTCCAAATATTCTGGACTACCATTCTTATTATCTCTGGAGATTTCTCATATGATTTGAGTGGCAGTTGCTGTTCAAAGCATTTTAAGTATATCAACTTGGTAATTGCATATCTTTGTGGATTTTGCAAAGTTTAAGGTAGACAACCTTAGTAGCAATTGAATAGGGATCTTTTGCATTGATACATTATCCTTTTTTGATATCAGCTATCATATAAGCCACATTAGATGGTTTAGATTAGATGCAACTCAAATTCTGGTTTTCAAAGCAATTAAATGTAGAGAACTGATTTATCCCAACTCAAAAATGGCTCAAATTGTAATTGTTTTACCAATTAATTAGAATACATTATAATTTATAAATTTGTACCTAACAGAGAACTTTTTTTATGAAACAGTCAAAAAGGAATAGAAGTTCGTGTAAAATAATCTTATTGTGTTATTTTCTACGTAGGAATAGGAAGAGTCCTGATGCTTTTAATTATAACTCCCTCAGTTTATTTTTTTGTCCTATTTAAGAACTGCCTATCTCCTTGATAGGGTGGCCCAGGTTCAAGATCCAAGTGCCATGTTTTGGGGCTGAGCTCCTATCCTTGCCCCAGCTCCTGCTATCCTAGGAATTTGAAAACATGCAAATGAAAGTAGATAAATAGTACCACTTCATGGGAGGAAATCAAATCTGTAGAGACTCCTTTTTTATCACTTCATAGAGGGACTTAATTTGACCATGCTGTTTGAAACGGGATTGAAATAAAAATGTTTGTAGGGAAGCAGAATGTCTGTTTCCAATTTTAATAATTAAGTATAATTTGGTAGTTTTGAAATGATGAATCCCTTTTTATAATACTTTTTGAGTACAAATTCTAACATAAACTAAACATCACATCTTTCTGATCATAACTCATGCACATTTTAAAAATATTTTAGGCTGAAGAAGTAGACCTTTTTTACAAGATTTTGTTTCAAAATCACTCTGTTGAATTAAATGCCCTTTGATGTTGTCTCACTAACTCATTTTAAAACATGCTAGATCTTGAGCAATGTAGCAAGCAGTTGGGCCCCTAATTTGAGCAGTATCAAGCAATATAGTCCTATTTCTGTGTTTTCAAAATTTGATTCATCATTTGCTGGACCAAGGCCAATATGTTAATATCACGCATTATAATTTTTAACCTTTTATTTCACAATATTGATTCAAAGAATGAGCAGTAAATAAAATGTGGCAACCATATGGATTAATCACGACAGTTTTTCAGGAGAGTAATTTAAATATGTTTTAAACTGTTTCTCTGGAATAAAAGAAAATAATAGCAGAATATGTTCATGAAACAAATGCACAGTAATTTATTTTTCAGCATGGGTTAGCATAAGACTCTCCATAAACATTTCAGCTTAGTGAATGCAATATTACAAAATTTATGTAATGATATTGGAAGTTACCCAATAGTAGATTTTATTCTTGTTTGTAATATAGAGAATGCTCCTATATTTACCAGATCCTCTGGCGAGTGAAATGTGAGTCTGAAATGAGTAGCTAGAAGGAACTTTTTAGGGTGGGAAGACTCAAATTCAAATTCTCTGCTGCGAATCCTGTTGTAGTTCTTACTACAAGCATTGCAGATATAAATTGTTAGGGTGTGTGTGTGTGTGTTTGTATGTGTGTTGATAGGCAGATGGGTTGGCTGGGGAGGTTAGGTAGGTGGATGGATGAATGGATGGGTAGGTAGGCAGGCAGGCAGGTAAGAGTTAATCAGTTGATACTCCTTCAAGTTCAAAGAAGACACACTGTGGACATGGAAGTGACTGTGCAGTCCGAGTCTGGAGATTTAGACACTAGCACAATTGGGACACTGGAAGTCTATTGTAATAATTATGGGTGTTATCCTGTGGTGCTACTTAACAGTTTTCTATCAGTTTTTCCTGTTTTCAAAGCAGATGGAAGCATTTTAGTACAGGGTCTATCAGCGGATCTGTTAGCAAGCCCAGCTAGTAATTCCCTTGGCTGGATGTCACAGTGGTGTACGATTTCCTTCACAGTATCTTCATAGCACTTGTATAGATGTCCTCAAAGTGTCTTCCCAGTTTCCAGTATACCATATCATTGGTGAGGTATACAGTGATCATTCATTCTGGTGATGTATTCCACACAGTAAATCTGGGCTGTGTTAATTAGGGAGTCAATGCTGGTGGACTTTGTATAATCCAAGATCTCCAGATGGTGTTATCTAAGAATTTCAGGAATGTAGCAGAAAACATGCATGTAAAATTTCTCCAATTGTTTGATGTTTTACTAGTACATAGTCCAAGGTTTACATTCATATAGGAGTGAAGGGATAACCACTGGTCTGTTGACTTTCTGCTTTATGGAGATATGGATGTTGTGTTGATTACATAGTCTAGTATGCAGCTGCTTCAGAACCTGTCTGGCTTTGCTGGTCTTTGAGTCAGTTCCTTTGTCCAAAGACCCAAGATGATACTTCCCAAGTATTTGAAACTATTTACCTTTGTCAGCTGGATGTCACCAGCAGTGATTTTTGGTTTTATAAATATTTTAAAGATATTTGACAGGATGGTAAAAGTACTTCAGTCTTGTTCAGGCTGATAGTAAATCTGAAAAGCATAGCAGTGTCTGAGAATTTCTTCAGCATCAACTGTAATCACTGTTGTTGTATGCCAGGAGCACACATCATCAAAGAAGGGTTCCTTGAATTACTGTGTGGAGTCACTTTGTCCATTCATTCAAGCCGTGTAAATTACAGAGAAAAGTTTAGTTGGAATCTATTGTACATTCTCCAACCCATGTATAGCATATGACAACATGTAAGTGAAGAAGAGATTGAACAGGATGGGGTTAGGACACAACTTTGCATCACCTCATTGAAAATGTCAAATGCAGCTGATGTATCACTGTAAAGAACCTGTCCTATCATTCCATGATGGAGTAGGTGAATCTACTTCAAAAATTTCCTCAAATCCAGAAGGTTTTAGGATGGTCCAGAGATGGTCCTTGTTTACAGTGTCTAGTGCTTTTGTTAGGTCAATGAAGGTGATGTATTCATAGTCAGCTCAATAGAAAACCTCATTGTATCTTCTGGGAGGTTCCTTTCCAAAACAATGATAAGACTGTTCAGAAAAATCTAAGCAAAAACCTTGATACTCCTGTAGTTCCTTAATCTAATTTGCTTCCCTTATTTTACATTCCACCACAATGAGAGCACCACAGAAGTTGTCAAACATTTTCTCTGCGAGTGTAGTGTCTTCCAAGATTTCTTGGAATGCCTGTAAGGCATTTGGGACTGGTGCTCTGTACCATCTTGCCCTGAGTCTTTTTTTAAAGTTCATCTGTAAGATTGATTTCTGGATCGAAGCAGATATAGAGAAAGATTGGCAAGTGAGGAATCTGTTGTAAGATGACTTACCGAGTAAGTTAAATACATTTATAGTAGTTTTTCAATCCTTCCTGGTCTTTGATCAGATCTGACCTATCGGATGACAATATGGGGGAGTGTCCTAATGTAGAAGGACCATAAATGCCTTCATGGTGCTAAAAAACACTGGTAACATATATATCTGCATAGCATTCCACCTGTTCACTCTTTCTGGGCCACCAGTTGTCCTCTATTTTTTGCAGTTCCTCTTGCACTTTGGACTCCTTTATATATAACACAAAGGTCTTATTCTGGACATGGGAAGGTTTTGGTATGTCCAGGTTTTTAGTCTTAAATACAATTGTTGCAGTCTCTTATGTGATGACATTTATGAATTGCATCCAATTTTCATAACTATTTCCTACAAGTGATAAATTGCCAGAAAGTTTTATCAAGTACATTTTGAAAATGTTGGATTTGGCCTGGGTTTTTCATGCTGCTGTTAAATGATGTTCTGACAGTCCTTGGCTACTTGTATGATAAAGAACCTGATCAGAGTTGAAGACCAACCAAATCAGTCTGAAATCTGTCCTGTACTCAGCGCTTTGCATGGCCCAGATAATGGTAACATCTTTATGGTTGCAGTGACATGCTCTGACATAGTCAAATAAGTGCCGGTGTTCAGATTTAGGATGCACTGAGGTTGTTTTGTACTTTTTTGTAAATCTGAACATAGTGTTAGTGATACACAAGTTGTGCTCAGCACACTTGCTCAGAAGGAGCAAGCCTTTATTGTTGGATTTTGCTAATCCATGCCTTCCAAGGATTCCATCCCAGTTGTCACTTTCTGTTCACATTCTGGCCTTGGTGTCCTCCAGAGTGACAGATTAGTTCTGGTGGGTTTGAATAATCTGCTCTAGATGCCCATATAAATCTCTTTGTCTTTCTGGACTTGAGAGAGTTGGCGTACAGGCATTATAGTGGTGGTGTAGTAGGACTTGCTGAGAGAAAGAGGAACTTCATACTAGTAGTACATTCATTTATTCCAGTGAGTTGTGATGGTTTTCCCCTGATGATTGCTCAGATGAGGAGGAAGAGCTGATTTGGGGGATTTTGGAGTAGAATGCGGAGGAGCATTAGGAAGACACCAAGGTCTCTGAGCAGTGAATGAACAGGCCAGTGGAAGACAAGAGGCCAGGAACCTTGGGGAGGGGGGAGCATCAAGGGAACAAGTGGACAAGTGCCTGGCTGAAGAAGAAAGGGAAGAGATGTAGCTGCAACTAGAGGGCTGAGGAACCAGTCAGAAGCACAGGATGGAGAAGGAATGCAGCTTCAGTCAGTCAGCAGGATTGAGGAGGAATGTCCTCCTCCACTGTATCCCAAAGCATGCAGGACCAAACCAAGGAAAGTGCAATGAAGGTCAGCTATTTGTGAGAAGGCATCCTCACCCCTCCTAATGAATTACACCATTGTGTATCTATTTAGCCTGATGTGTGGAGCAGCATGATGTTAGAAACAACCATTTGATTTCCTGTTGTGTATGTATTCTGGCTTTGTGAATGTCTGCCTTTGTTTATTGACCCTGAACTTGGACTCAGGACAGTGGTGGGATTCAATTTTTTTTTTACTACCGGTTCTGTGGGCTTGGCTTGGTGGGCATGGCAGGGGAAGGATATTGTTAAATCTCCAGTTAGGTGGTATTTGCCAGTTCTGCAAACTACTCAAAATTTTTGCTACCGGTTCTCCAGAACTGGTCAGAACACCAGAATACCATCTCTGGCTCAGGATTCATGAGTGGATTCTGAATTTGTATCTTGCATTGGATATTGTGCTTTTGGATTTGTGCCTAGATTCAGATTTTGTATTTGGTTGACTTCATGCTGAACTTGTGGACTTCGTTTTATAAAACTTTGTGGGGAGCTATTTACAGGCAAACCTATTGTAAAAAGGACTTGAGGGAATGATATTGAGGGCTTAAAGTTTTTTTAAAAAACCTTTCAGTTCTTTGTATGTGCACATGTGGTCTGGAATAGGTCATACGTAGAAATGTTTTTTAGTGCAGCAGTTTTAATTGCAAAACCTACTCTGTAAGTCCTGTTGATAGTCTGTGGTTTCCCTTTCTAAAAGAACATATATCCATTTGATGCTTCCTAAAGTGAATTCTCATCAATAAGCCTGGTCTCACTGAGCGTGGTAATATCAATGCTCTAACAGCAAAGTTCAGCTTCTATAAATGTAGTTCATCTTTGAGGCTTTGTTTGACAACTTGTGTCTATCCAGAAATGGGTGAAAACTCCAGGTTCTGATGATGAATTTTCTTTGATTTGTTTTTCTTGATTCTTAACTGCTGGGGAGCTGATTTGCCAACCGCAGAAAGATAGCCAGATGTTGTGGGGCCAGTCAATATCTAGGGTATCTTTTATAATCAACTCCTCGTGGATGTAGGTAGTGCTATCCTAAAAAAGGGCTGCCCAGGCATCTTGGATGCTTCCAGATGTGTTCTTGTCCTGGGTATTGAGCCAAGCAACTATTGTCCAAAGGTTGTCCATGTGCAGATTTGTAAAGAGAACTTCCCTCTCCTTCTGTTAGTTTGCCACTCCCCAATCACTGCAGGGTTCAATGAATTAAGTTTGGAACAGAGGTGAATTGCAGTATAGATAAAGATTAATTACACAACTGAAACTTGTGCAAGAGTTTTAACTGGAGCAGCTGTTGCACAGGCACATACTCATTTTTTTTTAGAAGAGACCTTAATCCACATCTGGACAACTGTTATGACTGGAGACCTCATCTCCGTTGATTCTGCCAGAGCTAAACTTTACACGCTGTGATAGACAAACTACATGAAAGACAGGTCACTAACTCACCAAGGACTGAGGACTAATCAGTTACTTTGACCAGTTTGGCCTGCTGCTAAGTTGGTTTACCAAAGTGTGGCCATTACATACATTACAATCATTTGGAGCCACAGGTGAAAGCTGAGCAGCAGGTGGTGACCAAAGTTGAATGAGCTACCCTAAAAGAGACATGGCAGGTCCCTCCACCAAAGAAACTACCTGAGACAACCCCCAAAGTTGTTTATACCAGCAGTCCCCAGACTTTTTCGGCTTGACAGCCCAGTGGGGAGAGAGAGGGGATGGTTTTGTACAAGTGGCAGGTGCAAGCATGAGCGTGCATAACTCAGTTGAGCCCACCACTCACACAAATGGAGGTGCACGTGCAAGTGTGAACACCTGCTCATGTAAGTGGAGTTGTGTGCGCATACTTTCCTGCTGCTTATGTAGCCCGGTTCCCAAGTAATAGGCACTAGGAATATATAGAGTATAAAAAGATGAACTAAAAGATGACTAATTTTAAAAAGAAATGTTAAAACCTGTCAAATTTTTCCTTAGCTGTCAATTTGTAGATAGTGTTAGAGCAGGGTTGTCAACCTCAAGGCCTGCAGCCCGCATCCAGCCCAGATGGATCAGGTGCTTAGAGCTGGCCTGCAGGGCCACCGTGGAAACAGCAAAAGACCAGCCTGCGGTGCCTCTGCCAGCAAAAATGGAGCTAAGGAGGGCCTTGGGCAACCCTCCCAAACTTCTTTTTCACTGGTAGAAGATTGCAGGAAGCCGTTGCAGCTGAAAATGGAGCTCAGTAGCCCATTTTCACTGGCAAAGTGCTTGGGTTACCACAGGAGGCCCTGACATGAGTGCTGTCGAGCTGGCCACATCCACTCCGGCCCCCACAACCCTGATAACACTCCTATGTTAGAGGCTAACACAATTGAAAAGTATTAAGTATAATATAGTGTGATATAGAAATAGCTAATAATATGAGTTGTGTCTTTACTCTTTTTTAATCTGTAACTGACTGTTAAATGCAACATCATGGTATTTTTAAATTACTGTTGTTGGCTTGTTTGTTTACCAATTTTACAAGATTTTCAATGTTAAAATTTCTTATTCAAAATGAAACTAGCTAACAAATATTCAAAAATTTTGTTGTGTTCCATTAAATATAACATGGACAATTTAGAATAATGATTTAGTACACTTGATTTAGTAAGGATTTGATTTTTGCTTTATTATTCTGCATGTCTATATCTTACAGCACAATATTAAGCCAAGAAGGATGTGGCATATGAAACCTTTTGTAGAGACCCTGACACCCTTCTAAAAATTTGCACTGGAAATTTTAATCATAGTAAAATGAACACAATTAGATTTTTTTATTTTACTTTTTATCATGGCACTGCTTACCTTCTGAAGAACTCATTGTCTGATGCCCTTCAAGAACATATGTAACAGGAATGGATAACCTGACATTTCAGAGGGCCATATATAACCTTTAGAATTCCTTTTTCATGAACCATGTAACACTGTTTAACACTTTGCTCAAAATTGGTACTTTTGTTGGTCAAGGAATGCCTGCTGTACAAGTGTTCATCGACTTACAACAGTTTATTTAGTGAACTCTCAAAGTTACAATGGCCTTGAAAAAAGTGACTTATGACTGTTTTTCACACTTATGACCATTGTAGTTTCACCACAGTCAAGAGATAAAAATTCAGATGCTTGGTAACTGACTCATATTTGAGTTGCACTGTCCCAGGGTCATGTCATCACCTTTTGCGACCCTTCTGACAAGCAAGGTCAATGAGGAAACTAGATTCACTTAACAACCATGTTACTAAGTTAATAACTACAGTGATTTAGTTAACTATGGCAACAAAGATTGTAAAATTAGGCGATGTGATTCTGAAATTCTCCTATGAGCTGCTTCGAGCATCCAGGATTGGGAGGTGCTTCAGTCTCTGCATTCATAGGCTGAGCTTGAATTGAGGAACGCTCCTCCTCCTCCACGTGACTCCTCCGTAGCGTTCCCCAGTTCTTGCTCAGCCTCATGCGAGACAGGCTGTTTCTTTGCTAGCTCCTTGGCCAAAGCAGGAAATTTCACGATTCACATTCATAGAGTCCTCACCAGGTTTGATTTACTTACCTCCCTTTAGCCTCTGCGCAATTGTTTTCCTGGGCACCCTATCCACCTAGGGGAAGCGCAGCTGCGCCCCCAGGGCAGGCATTGAACGGGTCAGTTGCGACTTCTCACTACCCCATCCCCCCCCCAACGCCATTCTGCCTTCCTTTTTCCTTGCCGCTTCGTTTCATTCAATTTTTTCTTTCATTTATCTAGTGGCTCGTATTGCTCCGTCCTGAGTCATACTGCTGATTCACCCCCACCCTCGAACTTCGTTTTTGAAGCGGAAGGGCTAATTCCTCCCTTCCTTAGCCGCCTCTTCAATTAGAGCCTCGGCTTTGCTTTCCTTGGCGGGAAACTGCCGCTGAGTGGCGCGACGATCGCCCGAGTGACTGGCGGATGCCATTTTGAAAGTCACCTTGTGGCAACGCTCCAGTTAGTTTCTCTCTCTAACTTTAACTGCTGCGAGTGGGGGTTAAATTGAAAATTCTAGATCCTGCCTGTTTTTCTTTTTCGCAGCCTTTAACCTCAGCTGGCTAGTTTTACTCTCGATGTTATTTCTGAAAGCACGTTGGCTTGACCCCCACAAATTTCCCTCAGCGGCGCAGCAAGCACCCAGGCCTTGTGTCTGCCTGTGCAGGGAGGCTGCTGAAGGCCCTATTTACCTTCTCTGGGCCTTAGCGTTCGAGATTTGGCTGATTGGCATTCTTTTTCTATCCTAGGAGCAAGGATACAATAACTCCAATAATAATAACTCCAATAATAATAATAATAATAATAATAATAATATATTCATATGCTGGCAGTATAATATTTTAACCCATTAAAATATTATCACTGAGGTACGACTCATTGGTTTCCTTACACACACACACACACACACACACACACACACACACACACACAAAATAAAATAAAAAGGACAAAAAAAGGGGCGTGAAATATCTTATCCGGGCAACCGTTCTTACCCAGAAGAGGTCCCTGGGCGTGCCAACCGCCTTATTTTGATTCAGCCTATTATTTCAATATATACAAATAACTAAAATGGCAGATGTTAACTCTTCCAGAGGACCTTCTTTGAAGGCAAAAGCTAAGACCCATCACTTGCACAAACAGGCTAAAGAGACTTCCAAAGCTGCCCAGAGAGACACCTTAAGGCGCCATAAGGCCCTCCAAAAAGAAATTGACAAACGGGCTAAGGAAGCACTCAAGGTGCCTCAGGTTCTTCCATTCTCCAGTCCCTCCACTTCTGCTCAACCCCCTCCTCTAGATGTTTCCTTCTCAACCAGGCGCAGCCTACCCTCACAGGAACCTCAGACGCTGGTTCCGGGCACATCGGCTAGAAGGGCTCCAGAAGCCACCTTTACCCCTACAGCAGCTGGCCTCCATCAAGAGGAATCTCTCATTGAGGAGGTTCCAGAAAGAATAAGATCCTGGATGGAGTTGGCTATTCACCAAGGAATAGCAGCCGGAATCCAGCAAGCAACCGGGCCTAGTCAATTTCCAGCGGCTTCTGACCAGGAGTCTCACTCAGTGAGGTCCTTACCCAGGTTGCACCAACACCAGGCTCAGGTACCCCTGCAAAGGGAGACCCCCCTTCAGGAGCGGGAGGAGGAGGAGATAGAGGGGGAGAGGGACTTGGAACAATTCATGGATCCTGACGAGTTTGATTTGGGGTCTGTCCACTATAGTGAGCCCCTATCTGAGGCAGATCCTCTAGAAGGTGAAATGTCCAAGGACGAGGGGCTCACCCCTGACCAGCCCGCCTTTGCGGGCTTATTCAAGCCCCACCTGTTCAAATCCTTGTTATTTAAGGCCAAGAACATTTCAGATCTAACTAAGCAACCATCAACAGACCTCCCCGCTCCTTCAACGGAGGAGCCAGAGGATCTCATTTTTAACCAACCCGTTGTGGAGGCTGAGACTATCCCAGCTCCACCCATCCTTACCGACCTAGTGCGAAAGCAACTAGCATCTACATTGGTGCTCCCAGCCCCTTCTAGTCAAGACAAAAAATACTTTAATTTGGATCCAGGATTCTCAAAATTGTTAAACATCCTTGAGGTAGACGAGCCCATAGTGGGCCTGGCATCCTCCTCAACTCCGACTGATGCGCTGGAAGTCCTAAAGCCAGAAGAAAAGCGGGCCGAGCTGGCCCTGCGCAGGGCTCATCAGTTGGATGCTTGGGCCATCAGATCGGGTACGGCCGCTTCTTTTTTTACAAGGTCATCCATTCGATGGCTCCGTCAGCTCAAACAACACATCCAACATCAGGACACACCAGGACATTGCCAAACTCACCGCGGCAGCCGAGTTTTTGGCTGATGCCACTTACCACGCCGTTAAATTTTCTGCAAGGGCAATTTCCTCCCATGTCTCAGCCCGCCGTCTACTATGGCTGAGACACTGGCAAGCAGACTTTAAGAACAAGGCCAAGCTGGCTTCCTCCCCCATAGTAGGAAACAAACTATTGGCCCTTCCCTGGACCCCCTACTGATGGAGACCCGTAGTAAGAAAAAAATCTTTCCTTCCCTCACACGGTCAGACTTCAGAACCTCCCAGCCCTTTTGGAGGAGTTCCTTTTGGCCCTTCTATCAGGCTCCCTTCTCCCCCAGGTATCAGAGGCCCCCATCGTTCAGGTCAGGTCAACCCCAGGATAGAGCCAACTCGGGAGACAGGAGACGGAGGGGCAGTCAATATAAGAGACCCTTTCGGGGAGCCAGTAGAAGGCCCTTCTGACATCCGAGATAGATCAAAGGACACTCTCCCCATTGGCGGACGTCTCAAATCATTCGCTAGTCAATGGGATTCCTCTACCTCTGACTCTTGCGTCAGGGACACCAATAGATTTGGCCTCGCCCTCAAGTTCCAATCCACTCCCCCAAATTTCTTTATGTCATCCCCCCTTTCCAGAGATCCGGTCAAGCGTAGTCTAATGGACTCCACAATCCAGCATCTCCTAAACATAGGAGCCATTCAACCAGTGCCGGCCGAGCAACGAGGTCGGGGTTTTTACTCCCACCTCTTTGTTGTACCAAAACACTCGGGGGGTGGTGGAGACTGATCTTAGATTTAAAATGACTTAACCGCTTCCTAACATACCGGAAATTCAAGATGCACACTTTGCAGTCGATACTCCTGGGCATCAGGCACGGGGACGTGCTCACGTCCATAGACTTGACGGATTGCAATTACACATTGCAATTCGGCCCTCCCACTACAAATTCTTAAGGTTCTGCTATAACAATCACCACTCCGAATACGTGGCCCTTCCCTTTGGATTGGCCTCCGCCCCCAGAACCTTTACCAAGGTCCTGGCAGCACTGGCTGCTCACCTCAGGAATATTCCCATTCGTCTCCAATGCTACCTGGACGACATTCTAATCTTGTCCCCCTCTACCCACCAAGCAGTGAGGGACACACAGGTCACTTTGACATCTCTCCAAGAACATGGTTTCCTCATAAATTGGAAAAAGAGCCAATTATCCCCATCTACCCGAATAACTCACTTAGGGGCAGTCATTTACACGGTGGAGGGCAAAGTCTACCAGTCTTCAGATAGACTACTTAGTATTCAAAAACTGGTTAGGGAAATCAGGCTCTGTAGGAAGGTACCCCTCCTGGAGTTATCCAAACTATTGGGTAAAATGATATCTTGCATTTCTATTGTTTCCTGGGCCCATCTTCACACCAGGCCCCTCCAGTAGTTCCTGCTCCCGTACCAGAGATCCGGCAGAAGCAATTCTAAACTCACGGTCAGGGTACCTCCAAAAGTCCTCATGTCCCTTCTCTGGTGGGCCAAACCGGTCATCAACAAAGGCTGCTTCTTCAAAGAGCCTCAAAGACTGACCATCATCACAGATGCCAGTCTATATGGATGGCGCGCCCACGCCCAGTCACTCACATCCCAGGGCAGATGGTCTGCAATAGAACAGGCATGCAGCATCAACTGGCTGGAGCTTCGTGCCGTGCATCTGGCCCTGCGCAGCTTCCTCCTCCAGGTACACGGGCAGTACATTCTCATTTTAACAGACAACATGACAGTCAAAGCCCACATCAACAAACAGGGAGGCACACAATCAGTACAATTAATGAAGGAAGCTGAGTGCCTGTGTCGCTGGGTGGAGAATAACCTCTTGTCCATCAAGGCAGAGCACATATCGGGCCTATCAAATACTCAAGCAGACTGGTTGAGCAGGGCCACCATAGATCAGTCAGAGTGGCGCCTCCACCCTTCCCTGTTCAAAGAAGCAGCAAGGATATTCGGACAACCAGTGGTGGACCTTTTTGCCTCCCCCCTCAATGCCCAGCTCCTGTGATCCTTCTCAAGGTACCCGTCCCAAGGGGTGGAGAATTACAATGCGCTCCACTGCCCATGGCCCACAGGGCTCCTATACGCATTCCCCCCTCTAGCTCTTATACCCAAGGTTATTCAGAAGTTGCTCCACAAGAAAGTGGAAGTGCTCCTAGTTGCTCCTCGCTGGCCCAGACGGCCATGGTTTGCGGACCTCTGCACCCTCTCAGTGGCCCCTCCCTGGAGGATTCCACCAGACAGGATCTCTCTATCTCAGGGGCCCCTCCGACATCCGGAACCTCAATGGTTTCAACTAACCGTCTGGAGGTTGAGCGGAGCCGTTTGAGGAGTGAAATGCTCTCCAACAAGGTCATTGACACCATCCTAGCTACCAGACGGCCCTCAACCATCCAAATCTACAACGCCACATGGGCCATTTTCTGTAGATGGTGCAGCAAATTTCAAATTAACCCAACTTCAGGCCATCTCAGGAAAAGGAAAGGCAATGGCATAAACGTGACGTAAGGCACGCTCTGCGAATCTACATCAAGTGCACAGAACCCTTCAGAAAATCGGAGGCCTTATTCCTCTCTTTTCAACCCAAAACACAGGGTCATAGGGTGTCACCGTCCACTGTAGGCCATTGGATCAGGGCGACCATAGCTAAGTCTTATCAGTCCCAGGCCCTGCAGGTGCCCAGAGGCATAACTGCACACTCAACTAGGAGTGCGGCAATGTCGGCAGCTTGGGCCACCCAGGCACCAATAATCGAAATTTGCCGGGCGGTGACTTGGGCCTCCTCATCTCCTTTCATCAGGCACTATAAAATCGATGTGTTTGCATCTGCAGAGGCTTCATTTGGCAGACGGGTTCTGCAACGGGTCCTTAGAGACCCTGAGGAGATTCCAGACCAGACGGAGTACCTCCTGTAGGATGGGCCAAGCTTTGGTATGTCCCAGTCCTGGATGCTCGAAGCAGCTCATAGGAGAAAGGGCATTGGTGCTTACCTGATAAGCCTGTTCTCTTTGAGCTGCGAAGAGCATCCAGGCCCACCCTTTTTTTTCCATCTGGTGGGACCTAGTTTCAGCCAAGGAACCCCTTTTTAGGTAGTAGGGATGAGAGCACCTGTTTTTCCTCTCGTCTTCACAAAAACTGGGGAATGCTACGGAGGAGTCACGAGGAGGAGGAGCGTTCCTCAATTCAAGCTCAGCCTACGAATGCAGAGACTGAAGCATCTCCCAATCCTGGATGCTCTTCGCAGCTCAAAGAGAACGGGCGTATCAGGTAAGCACCAACACCCTATTACTGTCTGTGTTAGATTGAGGATAAAGAAAAGAACTTGTAATAACTTACATGACTGAACATATTTAATAATATAAATATATTAAATAAATAATATATCAAATAATATATCAGGGATAGGCTTAAGATAGGTATGTTCCATTGCTAGCTAATGGTTTGAATAGGAAACATTTCTGAAAACAGACAGTTTAATGATAGCAATAACAAAATCTCATGTTATTCATAAGAATTAGGAAAAATAGATTTCCTGTGAAATGTACAAAAATGGAGAACTAAATACCCATAGAAAAAGAAAAGAATCAAGAACAAACTTCCAGATGTTATCTTATTGAGGACATTTGATGCTTCTGAGTTACTGTTTTGCAACTGTGCTAACTATACCTTGATTTTTTTTTCTGTCTACGGTCTAGTTCTACAGTTGGCTTCTGCAAGCTAAATAATCTGGAGTAAAGTATAATAGCTTTTATAAAACTGGAAATTAACGGGTTTTAAGCTAAACCCTCTACTATAATGAAATTTGCCATCTGAATTCTGTTTGACAAACAGTGCATTTCTTTTATGTATAACTGCAGCCCTAGATACTGTGATTTATTTTCCTGTTATTTATTTCTTATTTTATATACAACTTTAACTGCTGTATGAATGATACAATACAATGCTGTCAGCTGCGAGACACTAAATATTTTCCTTCCGAATATCCTTACAGTGCTTTCACAATATAATTTCATGCATCTAATTCTAATTAAAAGGAGAAATGTGCCATTTTATTGAAACCTGGGGGGGGGGGGGGGACAAAGAAAAGACTCAAGAGTGCTCCATGGGATGTCATTTAGGTTTCTGAAAAGTAAAGTGCTCAGTGTTGAATAGAAAACAACGGTTATTGGAGTGTATAATCGAAGGGAGATTGTTGTGTTTGAAGGTTATTTACTGCCTTTGAAGAAAGTCTAAAACCTTTTGTCTTAATTAATGAGAGGTGATGTGAACTTTGCTCCAATCCTTCTAAAATAAGTATATTCAAAGAACTTATTTTAATCTTTAAATGACCTGGAACTGCACTACTCTTAAAGTTTATAAGTTCTCCTTTGTCCTGAA
>NW_020769346.1:6366156-6477228 GCF_900518735.1 Pseudonaja textilis | reverse complement strand
TCCTCCATGCTGCATCGAGAGCCCAGTATGGGTTGACTCCTTCCTATGATGTCATTTGGCTGAGTCTATACTAAGATATAGAAGCCAGTCCCCGGGAGAGACCCCAGCTTTTGACTCAGCTCCTTTCAGTCAGTAGCTGTGTCTCTGAAAGTGTTCTGTTAGAAAGCAATCACCAGCGATCTTCAGTACTTTTTTCCTCGCTTCAAGCAACTCCCAGGGATCTGGGCAGCTGCTTTTCCAGGAGAGCAGGGCTCTCTCTCTTGCAACGTTGGGAGCAGAGTTGCCAGAGCACTGTGCATGCAAATTGGGCAGCGTCTGCAGACCTCCCCCATGCCTGTGGTTTGAGAGATCGTAAAAAAGGATTGGCAAACTGATTAACAGCATCAGCGTGTGGCCGACGGCTGCGTTTTCCTTTGCTGACTTCGCTCGGGGCTCTTTATAGCCTAAGGAAAGATTCCTTATAGCCTAAGGAAAGAAGCCTGTTTCCCCTGGGCAGCGGCCCTCTTGGATTGAAGCCTTCCACCATGTAATAAAAAAAAAAATCTAAACAGTTTCTTTCCAACGCAAGAGCCTTTATTCTACAAATGGAGCAAGATAAGGCTCAGGCAGAGCTTCCCCCCCAAGTGGAACAGTCTCTTAAGCCCAATAAGAGAAAAAGACGTAGGCAACACACCCAATCAGTCCAGAGGGAGGTGGCTGCTAAAATCAGAGCTAAGGCTCTAGTCCCTAAGAAGGCAAGTTGGCTGAGTTGAGGGCAGAGAAGCGCAGACATGTGGCCCTGGAGAGGCAGTTCAACAGAACTATTCGACAGAAGGGAGTGCAACTACAGCATGTTTCAGTTGATACCCGTGGGCTCCAGCCAAGCCCTCCCAGGGAGGAGAAGTTATCTATGAGCATTTCCATCCTGGTCTCCTGAGACTTTTGCAGAACAATCAGATCCTTAGGATCTAAACAGATCTGGACCTTATTTCCAACAGGCTTCTGGGCCCTATGCTCCTCCGCCTCCCTCCAGGCCTCGAACCTCTTCTCAATCTAGGCGTGAAGCTACTTCACTCCCACAGCAGCGGGCCTTCTGCCTTCTGCCTCTACCTTTGAGCATAGACCAGGGGATATCCATGATGTTTCTCATTGGCCATTAGGCAGGGATTGGCTGAAGGCTTCAAGCAAATTCTTCGACCTCTGGAAAGGGTTCAGGCCCTTCTCCCTTCTCAATGTATAAGCTCCTTGCCTCATCACCCTGATTTACACAGGCCCCAGGACCTCAGGGTCCATTCTTCTCTACCAGAATGGGAGGCGGCTGATTCTCTTTCAGAGCATGAAGAGGGCATGATTTTTGACCAAATTTTCAGAGGAAGAGGATTTTCGTCCAGAGCAGACATCCTCTGCATTGGTCTTCAAACCTACTCTCTTCAGGCCATTACTCAGCAAGGCCTTGGTCACTGCCAAGCTGTCGCCAGAGGAAGTGGCTTCCGAGCCACAAGGAAATCCCTCTAGCCAAGGGGATTCGCTCTTCTCCAAGCCTGTAGTGCATGCAGAGGTTTTGCCTTCTCTCACTTTGTTCCTGGACATGGTCAAGGAACAGTGCGCTTCCCCTTCGGCAGGTCCTCGCCCATCTTCTCTGGATAAGTGTTTCTACAACGTCAGCACAGCCCTGGACAATGCCCTGGCAGTGCCTTCTGTTGACATTCTGGTTCTGGGCTTCAACAGCAGCATCCTTTTTCAAGAGGGCATCCATATGGTGGCTGCGCCAACTCCATAATAGATTGCCTGCTTCTCCATAGAGCTGCTACGAGCATCCAGAATGGGAGGTGCTCCAGTCTCGGCTCTCACAGGCTGAGCTTGAATTGAGGAACTCTCCTCCCCATCACGTGGTCCCTCGTAGTGTTCCCCAGTTTTAGCTCAGCCTCGAGACAGTCAGGCTGTGTTTTCTCTTAGCTCTTGGCCAATTCAGGTTTTCTTCAAAAGGACTTCTATTCAGGTTGGACCTTTGATTCTTCTTTCTATGTGCAGTTGCCCTGGGGTCTACAGCTCCCTATGGGAGTTTTTCCCCATCCTGGGAAAGGGGGAAGTTTAATTTTTTTACCTTGGGCAAGTTCCCAGCGTGTCGAGTTGCTGGCGCCCCCCCCACTCCTTGCCTACCGCTTCATTCGCTCTACCGCTGAGCGCCGCTTTCGTTCCTGCCTCTTTTCGGTGTTTCCCCCCCATTGAATGCCTGTAATCAGGGGAGATAATTCCCCCTGTTCCTCCCATTTCTCTTTGGGCCCTCATAGGCCTCTTCATCTCTGGGAGAGTAACCGCTGCTGATAGCCCCTCGTGCAATTCACGGCCGCCATTTTGGGCGCGGCCATGTGGCCGATGCCATTTTGGGGCCTTGTCTAACAGTTTAGCTGGACTGCGTTGATTCAATCTCTCACTAAGCAGCTCCCCAGGGACTGCTTAAAGCCATAGCTCGTTCCCTCAGGGCTTTTTTTTGAGGGTTCTCGAGCACCCATAAGGTCCGTTGGCTCCGCAGCCGTTCTCAGCTGGCGACGTAGCAGCACCTCACTTCTCACCCCACCCCCCCAGTTTTCGTCTGGGGGATAGCTGCTGTAGGCCTTTCTATTATTCATAGGCCTGGCGTTCTTTCGGCTAATTGGCTCTGCACGTACAACTGCCGCTCCCTCGGAGCAATCAAACCGCTCTAATAACAGAAGCAATGTAACTGATCGGGCTATAATCCCAGCTTCAACAAATAAGGTTTAAAGATGGACTCATGAAAAAAAATAATAAAAAATAAATAAACCAGAGCAAATACAAGAATCAAATAAATTTTTTTTCACTAAAACGGGGGTGTGAAACAACCATTGTGATACCTGGCCTTGGTGTAGGTCGCACTCAGACGAGCCAACCATCTCATACTAATTTAAATAATTTTTTTTCCAGCTTCTAGATGGCAGATGACAATTCTTCACGTGGCCCTTCTCTGAAGGCCAAATCCAAAACCCACTACCTGCGCAAACAGGCACAGGAGACCTCCAAAGCCTCACAGAGGGATGCCCTCAGACGCCACAAGGCATTAGAGAGGGAAATAGACAGGCGGTCTAGAGAGTCAAGCTCCGTGCCTTTGGCCCCTCCTCCTGCCACTCCCTCAACCTCCTCCCAGCCTCCTCCCCCCTCCTCACCTGCTCAATCCTCAGCCTCGCTGCCTAGACAAGCTCCTGAAGCTACTTTCACCCCCACTGCTGCTGGCCTGCGCCAGGAGGAACCACAGGAACATTCCAGGGCCGAAATCCCTGAGAATATGAGATCCTGGACGGAGTTTGCCATCCGCCAGGGAATCGCGCAAGGGCTCCAGCAGATGGCCGGTCCGGCCTCTCGGCCTGCGGCCTCTGAAACCCAGGTTCCATCCATCAGATCGCTTTCCAGGTCGGATGCTTCGCATGGTCAGGTACTCTCCCAGAGGGAACTGCCTCTCTCTCATGGGGTAGAGGAGGAGGAGCAGGAACACGGGGATCCGACCCAGTTTGGGGAAGAGGAGGACCTTGAATTAGGGTCCATCATCTACAGCGAACCCCTCTCGGGGGCAGACCCAATGGAGGGGGAGATGTCAGAGGATGAAGGCCTCACCCCGGACCAGCCCACCTTTGTGGGGTTGTTTAAACCGCACCTGTTTAGGTCTATCCTTTTCAAGGCTGAAAATATCTCAGGCCTGATCTCCCACCCGCCCCCTGAGCCTGTAGCCTCGGGGGGTCCCAACGACTCCATCTTTAGTCAGCCAGTGGTAGAGACCGATGTCATTCCGGTCCCACTTATTTTTTCTGATCTGGTTTCCAGACAACTGGCCTCTATGGGGGCGCCTCCTGCCCCTTCCAGTCAGGACAAACGTTTCTTCAACCTTGACCCTGATTTCTCTCTCCTGCTAGAACCCCCCTCTGTTGACGAACCCATCGTGGGTTTGGCTTCTTCCTCGACCCCTAGCGATGCCTTAGAGGCCCTGAAACCAGAGGACAAGCGAGCCGAGCTAGCCCTGCGCCGTGCCCACCAATCTGACGCCTGGGCCATTAGATCGGCCACGGCCGCATCTTTCTTCACCAGATCCTCAATCAGGAGGCTTCGCCAGCTTAAGCAACATGTCCCCGCGTCCAATCTCAGGGCGCATCAGGACATCGCAAAGCTCACGGCCGCGGCTGAGTTTTCGGCCGATGCTACTTATCAGGCCGTGAAGTTCTCCACCAGAGCCATATCCTCTCAGGTCACTGCTCACCGCTTGCTTTGGCTCCGCCACTGGCAAGCGGACATTAAAAACAAGGTGAAATTGGCATCCGCTCCCATTTTGGGAGGTAAATTGTTCAGTCCAGTCCTTGACCCCTTACTGGTTGAGAGCCACAACAAGCGCAAATACCTCCCCTCTCTTTTTCGGAGGTCTGACTCCAGAGCCCCCGCCTCCTTTCGACGAGGTTCCTTTCGGCCTTCCTTCCAGGCCTCTTTCCCCCCTAAGTACCTCCGATCTCCCTCCTACAGACCCCCTCCACCGCAAGACCAGGCGGAATCAACCGAGAGGTCCAGAAGGGGTGGTTCCTATAAAAGGCCCTTCCAGGGATCCGGGAGCAGGCCCTTCCGCTGTTCCAGATAACTTAACCCTCCCCCCCATCAGCAGCCGCCTCAAGTACTTCGCCAACCGATGGGAGGCCTCCACTACTGATGCATGGGTCAGGGACACGGTCCATTTCGGCCTTGCCCTTGAATTCCAGTCCCCCCCTCCTGATTTTTTCATGTCCCCCCCCTTTCCAAGAACCCTGCTAAGCGGGCCCTCATGGACGCCGCCATCAGTCATCTCCTCGATATAAAGGCTATCCAACCCGTCCCCGCCGCCCAACGGGGACGAGGGTTTTATTCCCATCTGTTTGTAGTGCCCAAACACTCGGGGGGTTGGAGGGCTATCTTAGACTTGAAAAGGCTGAATCGCTTCCTAGCCCCCCGTAAATTCAAAATGCACACCTTACAATCAATACTCCTGGGAACCCGACGAGGGGACTGGTTCACCTCAATTGACCTCTCAGAGGCATACTTGCACATTGCAATTCGGCCCTCCCACTACAAGTTTCTTCAATTCTCCTATAATAAACAACACTTCCAGTATGTCGCACTTCCCTTCGGTCTGTCCTCCGCTCCCAGGGTTTTCAGCAAGGTCTTGGCGGCCCTGACCACCCACCTTAGATCCTTCCCGGTCCGTCTCCACTGTTACCTGGATGACATCCTCATCCTGTCCTACTCAAAAGATCAGGCTCAAAGAGACACCAGGCTCACCCTTACTGCCCTTCAGGATCATGGGTTCCTGATAAATTGGAAGAAAAGTCAGCTTTCCCCTTCTACCCGGCTAACCCACTTGGGGGTGGTAATTGACACGGTTCAGGAGCTAGTTTTCCTGTCCCCGGATAGGCTCCTCAGCATTCAACAATCCATCAAACTCATCAGGCGGGCAAAAAAAGTGTCTCTGTTAGACTTGTCAAAATTGTTGGGGAAGCTGGTTTCATGTATCACTGTTATCCCTTGGGCCCGTTTTCGCACCAGGTCCCTTCAATGGTTCCTGCTCCCGCATCAGCGATCAGGAAGGAGCAACTCAAGACTCCTGGTCAGAGTTCCTCCAAGAGTCCTCACGTCCCTCCTTTGGTGGATCAGACCGGCCATCAACAAGGGCCACTACTTCAAGGAGCCCAACCGGCTGACCATCACCACAGACGCGAGCCTCTTCGGATGGGAAGCTCACGTCCACTCCCTCTCGTCCTAGGGCAGATGGTCGGCAACAGAACGACTCTGCAGCATAAATTGGCTGGAGCTCCACGCTGTTTATCTGGCGCTTCGCAGTTTCCTACCTCAGGTACACAGGCGCCACGTCCTGGTCCTTACAGACAATGTCACGGCAAAAGCCCATATCAACAGGCAAGGGGACACCCAATCGATACGGCTCATGAGAGAGGCCAAACGCCTGTGCCGATGGGCGGAAGCAAACCTGTCATCCATCAAGGCAGACCATATCTCGGGGGCTTTAAACATCCAAGCAGATTGGCTCAGCAGGGCCACCCTAGACCAAGCAGAATGGCGTCTCCACCCGTCCCTATTCAGGGAGGCAGCCTCAATCTTCGGCCTTCCCAAGGTGGACCTCTTTGCATCCCCCCTCAACGCCCAGCTACCAAGGTTCTTCTCCAGGTACCCCTCTCACGGGGCAGAGAACCACAACGCCCTCCGTTGCCCTTGGCCCCCAGGGCTCCTTTACACCTTCTCCCCCGACCCTTATCCCCAGGGTCATCTACAAACTGATACTGGAGCAAGCGGAAATTCTTCTGGTGGCCCCTTATTGGCCCAGACGTCCCTGGTTCACGGACCTTCGCAACCTCTCGGTGGCCCCCCCCGGAGGATCCCACCCGACAAGATCTCCCTGTCCCAGGGCCCTCTTACACATCCGAAACCCCAATGGCTCCAATTAGCCGTCTGGAGGTTGAGCGGGACCGCTTAAGGAGAGAAAAGTTCTCCAACCAAGTCATAGACACTATCCTGGCAGCCAGACGGCCCTCGACCATGCGAATATACAACGCCATGTGGGTCGCCTTTTGTAGTTGGTCTCACAAACTCCAGATCAATCCCCTCTCTCCCTCCATCGCTCAGGTCCTGGAATTTCTTCAGGAGGGCTTCAATAAGGGTCTATCCACTAACACCCTAAGACGGCAGGTCGCGGCCCTGGCAACCGTTGTTCCCTCCGGTGGTGGGGGTTCCCTCTCTCATCACCCCCTTATCCGGACCTTCCTCAAGGGAGCTTCCAACCTGCACCCCCCAACTATACACCGTTATCCCACCTGGGATCTCAATAAGGTCCTTGTCTCCCTTACCAAGCCTCCTTTCGAACCCATCAGGGAGGCCTCCCTCCAGTTCCTGACACTCAAAACTGTCTTTCTTGTGGCTATCACATCCGCTCGCCGGATCTCGGACATAGCAGCCCTCTCCATCAGAAAGGACTTATGTGTGTTCCACTCGGATAGGGTCGTTCTCCGACCTGACCCCACTTTCCTACCGAAAATCAACTCAGCTTTTCACAGAGCTCAGGAGCTCATCCTCCCGAACTTCTGCCCCAGACCCTCTCGGGAGAGGGAGAGACAGTGGCACACCCTTGATGTGAGGCGCGCCCTAAGGATCTACATCAGGCGCACCCAACCATTCCGGAAGTCAGAGGCATTGTTTCTGTCCTTCCAGCCCAAGTCACTCGGCCACAAAGTGACTCCTACCACTGTGGGCCGTTGGATTAGGGCCGCCATCTCTAAGGCATACCAGGCACAGGCCCTATCTGTTACCCCCGGCGTAACGGCGCACTCCACCAGAAGCGCGGCTACCTCTGCCGCATGGGCCACTCAAGCTTCAATAACTGACATCTGCAGGGCTGCCACCTGGGCATCCCCGTCCCCTTTTATCAGGCATTACAAAATCGATGTATTCGCCTCGGCTGAGGCCTCTTTTGACAGGCGGGTCCTTCAACGGGTCCTTGAGGTTCCAGAGGAGATTCCGAACCAGACGGGATCCCGCCCGTAGGACTCGCCAAGCTTTGGTATGTCCCATTCTGGATGCTCGTAGCAGCTCTATGGAGAAGGGACGTTGGTTCTTACCTGATACGCTTCTTCTCGTAGAGCTGCGTAGAGCATCCAGCCCCACCCATTTGTCCGTCTGGTGGGGAATCTTGTTTCGGCCAATAGATTAGCTATTAGTTAGGATGAGAATAAAGCCTTTTTTTCCTTCTCGTCTTTGCAAAACTGGGGAACGCTATGAGGGACCACGTGATGGGGAGGAGCGTTCCTCAATTCAAGCTCAGCCTGTGAGAGCCGAGATTGGAGCACCTCCTATTCTGGATGCTCTATGCAGCTGTACGAGAAGAAGCGTATCAGGTAAGAACCAACGCCCCTTCTGACCTTTGATCTCACCAAGACCTTAATAACATTATTGCAGTGGCAGAATTCACTGTGGATTCCACTCTCAATTCTGCCAAATTTGCATCTAGGGCCATGGCATCTTCAGTAGTAGCAAGAAAACTGTTATGGCTCCGAAATTGGCAGGCTGGCTTCAGTTCCATTGGCAGGCAATAAGCTTTTTGGCGGTGCTCTGGAACCTTATCTCATCAAAACCAGAGATAAACGTAAAATTCTCTCTTTCTCTGGGAAGAAAGCCAACTATCGCCCAGCTCCTTATCACCCTCCTGCCTTTCGAGCGGAGACCTCATCCTGCTTCCCCCACTCTCAGAGGCCATACTCCCAATGCCAAGACCAGTGTGCGGAAGCATCCAGCAGGCAACAACCTTCTACTGGTAAACGGCCCTTTCAGGGGGAGGGGGTCGTTTCTTCCGTCGCTCTAAGTAATCCCTCATTCTCCCCACCCATCGGAGTCGCCTAGACTTCTTTGCCTCCAAATGGGAGGAGTCAATGATGGACACCTGGATGCTCAGCACTATTAGGTCTGGATTACAATTGGACTTCTTAATGCCACCTCCAGAAAATTTTTTTATCTGTCCTGTCTCTCGGGACATTTCAAGGCAAGCCCTCATGAATCAGGCCATTCAACACCTTGAAATCAGAGCTATTCAACCTGTTCCCCCCTCTCAACGGGGATGTGGGCTTTACTCTCGCCTTTTCATCGTTCCCAAAGCCTCGAGGGTGATGGTGGTGAGCCATCCTTGATCTAAAATTTCTCAACCAATTTGTAAAATACAGGTAAGTTAAAATGCAGACTTTGCGTTCTATTTTAGAAAGCGTTCGGGAGGGCAATCTCCTCTTTTCCACTGATCTCACGGAGGCTTACCTCCGCATCCCCATTTGGCCTCACCATCGCCTGTTTCTCTGTTTCTGTTATCAGAATACCCATTACCGGTATCGAGCACTTCCCTTTGGCCTCTCATCAGCTCCAAGGTTCTTCATGAAGGTTCTGGCAGCATTGATGGCATCTCTGCATTCTGTTCCAGTGAGGATCCAATGCTACTTGGACGACATTTTGATTCTGTTCTCCTCCATCCATGTGGCCCATCGGGATCTGCAAATTACCCTGTCATATCTCCAGAGCCACGGATTTTCCATCAACACCAAAAAAAGTCACCTCTCCCACAACCAAATTGCAACACTTGGGAGCAGTCATTGATACCACATTGTGCCAGGTTTTCCTGTCCCCAGCTCGTGGAAAGAGCCTTGCAGAGATCATCAGCCAGATCCAGCAACATCAAGCTGTCCCCCTGTGGCTGCTGTCCAAACTTCTGGGGAAGATGGTCTCCTGTATTGGCATCGTCCCATGGGCTTGGCTCCACTCCCGACCGCTCCAGTGGTTCCTGCTTCCCTACCAACGAGCAGGACCAGCCACTCATCCATCAAGATCCCGCTCCCGCCACAAATCTGGAGATCTCTCAATTGGTGGCATTCCCCCTCCATCTGGAAGGGACTCCTGTTCAGGGTCCCAGACAAGCTAGTGATAACCACCGATGCCAGCCTCCTGGGTTGGGGTTCCCATATGCAGGGCCAGATAGTTCAGGGTGTTTGGTCAAGGTCAGAGCAGACCATTCCCATAAATTGGCTAGAGCTCAGAGCCATTTTTCTGGCTCTCAAGCATTTCAGGCACTCAGTGACCGGCTCTCATGTTCTAGTCCTTACGGACAACATGCCCGCAAAGGTTCATGTCAACTGGCAAGGAGGGACGAGGTCCAAAGACCTCATGAGAGAGGCTCTATGGTTGGGGTTACTGGCAGAGAAACACTTGCTGTCGATCTCGGCAGACCACATCTCCGGGGTTGATAACTCCCAGGCCGACTGGCTCAGCAGGAGCCTAGTCGACCAGGCAGAATGGTCCATTCCTCTGATGCTATTCAGGGACCTTTCGCTCAGATTCGGAACACCGGAGGTGGATCTCTTCTCCACTGCTCAAAACGCCCAAGTCACCAGATTATTCACCAAGTTTCCATGCCAGGGAGCGGAGGGGACCAATGCTCTTGGGCAGATAGCCCAAAGGTCTCCTCTATGCCTTTCCCCCACTTCCCATCATTTCAGCAGTAATTCAGAAGATGTTGGAGGAACGAGCGGAGTTCCTCCTCCTGGCACCCTATTGGCCAAGGAGGCCCTGGTTTGCGGACCTGGTCAACCTATCTGTGGCTTCTCCTTGGAGGATCCCAGCCCATCTAATTTCCCTTTATCACGGGGCTCTGCTCCACCCAGAGTACCAGTGGCTCAAACTGACCATGTGGCACTTGAGTGGCAGCAGCTAGAGGAGGCTGATCTTCCAGAAAGGGTCATCCTCACTATCCTGGCATCTCGCAAACCTTCTACAAGGCACATCTATGATGCCCCCTGGAAGGCCTTTTCCTGATGGTGCCTTAGGGAGTGTCTCTCTCCTGCTTCAGCCCAGTTGGCAGAAGTTCTTAGATTCCTTCCACATGGTCTGGAGAAAGGTTTGGCCCCATCACCTTACGCAGGCAGGTTGCGGCCCTCTCCTTGGTTCTTTCATGGGGTTTGCTTCCTTCCTTATGCCATCACCCTTCAGTCAGGAGGTTGTCGAAAGGGGCTTCCAACCTGCACCCACTGGTGGTTCACAGGTATCCTTCTTGGGACCTTCGTGTGGTCCTTAATTCCCTTACAAAGCCCCACTTTGAACCCCTTAGAGCAGTGTCTCTCCGTTTCCTGACTCTGAAGGTAGTGTTCCTCGTTTCCATCATTTCAGCCAGGTGGGTTTCCGAGCTCGCTGCTCTTTCCATCAGACAGGACCTTTGTTCCTGTCATGATGATAGGGTTGTTCTCCGTCTGGATCCTTCATTTATTCTGAAGGTTAACACCTGGTTTCTGCCCCCTCCCTCACCATGACTTAGAGCGGCAGTGGCACATGCTAGACGTAAGAAGGGCTCTTAGAATATACATTAAGCACACTTCCTCCTTCAGGAAGTCGGAAGCCATGTTTGTTTCCTTTTTCCCTTCTCACTTGGGGCACAAGGCCTCTTCTCCTACTATTAGCAGGTGGGGCAGGTCTTGCATTGAGCAGGCCTACAAAGCTGTGGCCCTTCTGGTTCCCTGAGGTCTGATGGCGCACTCTACCAGAAGCGCGGCCACTTCTGCTGCCTGGGCAACCCAAGCATCCTTGAAGGAGATCTGTTCTGCGGCCACGTGGACATCCCCATCTCCTTTCATCAGACACTATCATCTGGTTGCCTTTGCCTTGGCGACTGCAGCCTTTGGCAGACGGGTACTTCAACAAATGATTCAACAGTCGGTGTGATGAGCCGGACGAGAACCCGCCCGTGGACATGCAAGCTTTAGTATATCCCATCCTGGGCTTTCGATGCAGCATGGAGGAGAATGGGCATTGGTAGAAGTTACCCTGAATGCCCTTTCTATCTGCTGCAAGAGAGCCCAGCCCCTCCCTTGATTCGTCCGGAGAGGGTAAAACATATTTCTGCATTCATTTTGTGCTTTCAGAGACACTTTTCAGTCTGTCAAGTATCTTTGCCAAAGCTGTGGTCTCTCCCGGGGGCTGGCTTTTATATCTTAGTACAGACTCACCTAAATGACATCATAGGAAGGAGTCAACCCATCCTGGGCTCTCTTGCAGCATAGATTGAAAGGGCGTTCATGGTAACTTCTACCAACGCCTATTTTGGCAGGTGAGTATTGACAATGGCAATATTGCTGCATCTGTTTGTTTTCATCCCTTAAGCCAATTATTGTGCAATACTATGTTTTTGTGTAGGTACTTTGTAGTTTATGGATAATTATGCTACAAAGGTTTTTTCTTGTCTGGATAAAATTGTGTGTCCGTGCCTCATAAAGGCTTCTAATTTGCTTGTAGCAGCAATTTATTGTTCATAAACCTTGAAAGTCCCATTCTCTCTATTTTTTTAACATTAATACTTCAGAAGAGCAGGAAAGTTTTACCGGCATACTGTTCAACACGAAGGCAGTTAAGAATTGTATCTGGCAAATTTGTCACAATTGAAATGCAAGTAAGGAGAAAAAAATAAAACATTATTGCGTTAATACAATTTCCAGATGCATTCATTTCTGGAAAATTGCCATCACAAGTGGTCTTAAATAACAACTTCTAAACTGGAGAAAAAAAATAAAAGTTAGAGGTTAGGAACAGTAACTGATTTCTTAAAATGACAGCTATTTATCTTACCTCAATCACAACATTTTATAAGGTTCAGACATTTTATAAGGTTTTTTTAAATCAATTTGTGATCCCTTCTCTTTTTTCTTTTTTTATCTATTCTACATGCCTCTTCCCCCAAATCCTGTTATACATGGGAAAAAAAAGAAGGATTGGCTGCCATAGCTATTTGATCATAGGATTAGGAGACTTCCATCTGGGAGAAACCAGGAAAAATGTTTATCTAATAGTATGTTGAAAAATATACTGCTTAGTTATATTGTAATGAAGTTGAGCAGATGTAAGCATTTTATTGGAAAACATCAAATTCTGCCTGTAATTTACATATTTTATTAGTAAAATATACTGAATTAGTAGTAAATGCTTTATATATTATAGATAATCATGATGGAATTTAAGTTAAAATTCAAGGACTAATGCTAACTATTATGAAAAAAAAATCACAGTATTTCAGTACCTGTATCATTTAAAAAAACAGTGACTCTTAATGTTCATGTTAGATTGGTCTTCCCAATTTCTTGTTCTTTATATATATTAAGGCTTCAACTGTATAAAAGGTTATACGTTGGGAAAACTGTTACAGATAAGTGCTTAAGTCAACTAGTGCAGTTATTTTAGCTTTTGGGTTAAAACCTTGAAAAGCAAAGTTATTCTGTTCTTAATTATTACTTCATCATTCAGCTAATTTGATGTCTATCTCTGAAAAGACAGTTTCTACAGTATTGTTTGTCAGCCAGCTACAAATCCATCTGGTGATGATGTTATCTATTCCACATTTTTCTAGCTTACCAAGAAGTAGATTTGGTCTACTTTGTAAAATGCCTACTGAAATCTAAGTATACTATGTCCGTAGCATTTTGCTGGTCTACTAGTGACTTTATCAAAGAATGAAATTAAGTTGGTTTGGCATGATCTATTTTTAGCACAGTACAAGCCCTGTGCTCCAGAATTTTTGAAAGATTTGGTACAGTGGTCTGCGATAACATCTGCCAGTTCGTTCAGAACTCTGGGATATAATCTGTCAGGTCCCAGTGATTTATATTCATCAAGGTCAGATAGGTATTCTCTTACCATTTTCTTGGTTTATTTTAATTTTTATTTCTAATTTGTCTTTTACAGTAGCTTTTTTGGTATGTTGGGCTATCATTTCTTTTTGCGTGAAGACTGAGGCAAAGAATGAGCTAAGCAGCTCTGCTTTCTTCTTATTGCCTGTTACTTCCTTGCCATCTTCTCTCTTTAGTGGACCAACTGTTTCCTTGACTTTTTTATTTTTATTAATATGTTGAAAGAATTTTTTATTATCTTTGACTTTTGTAGCAAGCCTTATTTCATTCTGAGCCTTTGCTTTCCTGACTTAATCTTTACATGTTCTTGTTATCTGCTGATAATCAGCTTTAGTTATGTGTCCCTCTTTCCATTTTCCATGCTTGTCCTTTTTGTCTTTCAGTTTATCAGATCTTTGTGCAGCCATGGTGGTTTCTTCTTGAATTTCTTGTTTTTCTGTTTCAGTGGTATTGTGCTGGATGAGCTTTTATGATAACATTTTCCAGAGTTTCTCATGCTTCTTGAGTTGTTTTCCCTTTAGGATTTTCATCCATGGAATCTTTCCTAGGTCTCTCTGAATTTGTTAAAATATATATTATAATACGCATGAGTGGAAAGTTAGGTATTTTCCAAGTCTTTGTGATTAAATCTGTCCAATTAGTATTGTGAATGGTTCAGAATTACATGGCTTGTTATCCAAAATATCTGCAGGCATTGCATGATTTCTCTGTTATGTTCTTTGTGTGTGTGTTAGTGTGTGTGTATATATGTATGTGTGTATAATGTTAGATTTAGAGTTGCCATTTTATGAGTAGGAACTTTCACTTATCTCTTAGTATTTTCACTTTTACTAGTTATAAGGATTTACACTACTTTGAATTGGGGTGAAGGAGGCTGTGGAGAGACTCAGAGAAAGGTCCTATGACTAGGAACATTGTGAGTAAAATTGAGTCTCAATTTTACTCAATTTTCATAATTAGTGTGTATGTACACCCCCCCACCCCCCGTATGTATATATGCACACATATTAATTGGTGGTAAGATAAAATAAGCAATGAGAAGAAGAAACATGAGAGCATTATCATATCTTATTCCTCACATTTTCTATGGCCCAAACTTTATCATCTTACCCTGAAACCCTCTTTAGCAGCTGCTTATGTAAGATTATAGAACGAAAGTAAATAGTGCTTTTACTGAATTAAAAACACTCTGCTCTTATGTTTTCAGAAATATGGCAATAACTGGTATTATTCAAATTTACATAATTTCTATTTGTTTTCCACCCCTATTTTTTAAAAATTGCAGGCAGAGGATTCTTGTAAATGTAATGGCTGGAAAAACCCTAACCCACCTCCTACTCCACCCAGGGTAGACTTGCAGCAATCTGTTGTGAGCCTTATTGAACCATGTCGTAGTTGTAATCATGCACTAGGTAAGATTTTTTTTTTTGCTCTTTTTCAGAAATATTTTTGTGAATATTACTGCATACAGTAGGGTTTTCCAAACTGTGAGAGATGTACTTTCCTTGGCAAATGCAGATTGAGTCATGGGAAGATGTAAGTCAAGGGGAAATGTGAAGAATGTTTTAAA
Source organism: Pseudonaja textilis (assembly GCF_900518735.1). The sequence continues at coordinate 6,462,444 of NW_020769346.1, read as the reverse complement.
TACAATGTTACAATAAAATCATTTTTCTATTTTCTTTATTTCTTTATGTTATACAGATGATCCTCAACTTACAACCATAAATAAGCACTACATTTATGTTGCTAAGTGAAGATTTTGAATTTTGCCCCATTTTACTTTTTACATTTACATTTACTTTTTTTGACATGCTTGTTAAGTGAATTACAGCACTTGTTAACTTGTAATACGGTTATAAATTGAATCTAGTTTCCCATTGAGTTCACTTGTCAGAAGGTTGTAAACATGATCATATGACCTTGGGATACTGCAACCATCATATATATGAGCCAGTTGACAAGCATCCAAACTTTGACCGCATGATCATTGGGTTGCTGTAAAGGTTTATTATAAGTATGAAAAAATCACTTTTTTTAGTGGCTTCGAACGTTGAGTAAATGAAAAGTTGTAAGTTGAGGATTATTTGTATTGTTTTCATTTTCGCTGGTGTTTATTTTGGTATTCAGATTTTTAGGGGAGGGATGTTAATTAAGGTTACACTAAAAAGAAATATGAAGATAAAATTTGACGAATCCATGTCAAAGAATATATGGGGATATTTGGGTTTGTGTGTATGCATATAATGCCATTTTACTTATTTCTAAAACTCTTAGTGGTATATCTAAAAATATGCTGCAGATGAAAATAGTGTAGCAAGGAAAGACTGAGTAAGTAGTGATACCAGCATGGTATCATTCAAATATATTATACTTCAACTTCCAGAATCTTCAGATACCATCACAAACATAAATCACAAAATCCAGATGATATTAAGAATGTATTTTATATTGCTATTGCTATTGCTATTGCTATTGCTATTGCTATTGCTATTGCTATTGCTATTGCTATGCTATGCTATGCTATGCCATGCCATGCCATGCCATGCCATGCCATGCCATGCCATGCCATGCCATGCCATACCATACCATACTATACTATATTAAAATAAAAACACAAGTGCGCATATACATACTATAGTTATATGTGTATTTTAATAAGATGAAAGTTGTATTAAAGCTATTTCAGATAAGTCATCAGTCCTGCCTCTAAGAGCGATAAAGCAAGATTATAACGGGAACCTATGTCATACTATCATTTGGCTTGCATACCTTGTCAAAAATAGATTCTGTAACTAGTATTCTATTATATATTGTGCTTTAATTAGCTAGTATCCACAGCTTGTCACATTTGAAAGTAGATAGTGACATTTATTATAGAACAAGGCCACTGAAACAATGGATTTTAATTATATTTGGTGTTAGGAGCTAGAATAGTGTTCAAAAGTACTACAAGTTTGTTTCATGCTACATATACACAAGAATTTGAACCATTAACGATCAAGGTAAATTGGCACCAGATCAGAATAAACTGATCTGGTGCCAAGACTTAGTTCTCTTACAGGATTGTAGTGATTCCAAACTGATAATATGTTTGACCCTGCCCTTGGGCTCATCTTGATCATCTCCTGTGTTTAGCTTTGCAAGGATAAAGAGATAATGATGTTTTTACAAGCAAAAATCTGAAAACTTCTGATTTAAAGCAGATAGATAAATTACTGAAGATAGGAAATCATGATAGAAATTTAGATTTCAGAGTTTAAAGAGTCTATTAAAATGACAGCTTAACTAATTTCCTAATTAGTATCCAGCTGTTGCCTGATTACAACTACCATTTATTAAGCTTTTAAATAGAAATATTATTTTTGTTAAATTATATTAATAAATTTTTTTCAAAAAAATTGAATGAGTTATTAATATACAGCACTTGGGCATTCTTAGAAAATCCTGGTAAAATTTAGTGGAGTTTTTCATTCCAAAATTTTCCTAGAGAAAATGGATCTTTGATTAGTATTTATGAAATAAAATTGTATCTGAGAAGGAAATCTGTAAGAAGGAATTTATTATATTTGTAAATTGTTAACCAAAACATTCTCCTAGTAGCAAACATGCCTGCATTATGAAATGTATAATATTAAACATATAGTAAAATATCAATCCCTAATATAATTTTTTTTAAAAAAATAATTATTTACTATAGTAATAGAATGGTGCTTGTTCCTACAAATAAATCTTTTATTAACTAAACAAGAAGAAAAGCTAAAAATGATTCTGATCATTATTGTAAACAGCCTGTTCTGGGAAAAGAATGCATTAGTAATTTTCAGAGCTTGAACAGGCTTTACCAAATGTTTGTTCCAGGATGATATAAACAAGTTTGACTCTTGCTAGTTTAAGATTGGCATTGTGTTGTTAGGCTCCTCAAACCTATGATTTCCCCAAGCTGAATTGAAGCCTATACATAAAAAGAAGGCATCAAGTCAAGAATGACTGTACTATATATTTTCAATGGTTTGACCTTTTCCTTGAAAGCCTAAGATTTCCTTGTTTGTTTTAGCCGCTCATGTTTCCCATTTGGAGAATGTCTCAGAAGAAGAAATGAACAGGCTGTTGGGAATTGTGTTGGATGTTGAGTATCTCTTCACCTGTGTTCACAAAGAAGAAGATGCAGATACCAAGCAGGTTTATTTCTACTTATTCAAGGTAAATTGAATGTTTTTCTGTTTAGAAAATACATTTTCAGTTGCAACTGTGACCTCAAATGCACTCATTTAAGCCACACATACAACCACGTAGAAATGTTATAAAAATAAAAGTATGAAATTGTCACACTTCATTATCATTTTCCAACTCTTTTCAACAGCTTTTGAGGAAGTGTATATTACAGATGGGGAAACCTGTTGTGGAAGGATCTCTGGAAAGTCCCCCATTTGAGAAACCTAGTATTGAACAGGTAAAGTATACATGCAGGCATCTCTTAGTATGATATTACATTTATCTAATAGTTCTTTAAAAATAGAAAAAGTGTCTATGGCAATACAAAAATTTTTTTCCTTAGGTTGACCAGGAAAGAAAGCAGTCATCATAAAAATTCACATTAGGATAGCTTTGCCTTTTCTTACACCAATAGGCATTGTAAATCTATTGCATGTATTTTAGAATTCTACTTGCATTTTCATCTGTATGTTATAATGATTATCTTTAGTTTAAGTAGTACTCTTCTTAATGTATTCTTTTGTACATGTCTGCAGAGAGGCCTTTGTATTTTAGTTCAGTGCCCCTGGAAATTGGATGGAAAAAGCATCTTGTAAATTGGAAAATCCACCATTAGCAATACAAAAGAGGATGTTTAAAAGGAATCCAGTAGCTGATACAATTTGTATCACTACAGAGCCTAGGTAGGTAGCTGATATTTTTAGAAACTAAGGTGCTGGTTCAGGAAGGTAGCTACTGTAATTAGCTGAGATTAATATATTAGCATTAGTTAAATGTTAAGCATTTAATAAGCTTATTGTACTGGAATGATAGGAATTTTGGTTGTTTTAAGCACCCATTAGAGAAGATTGATAATGTCATGAACAAATCTGGATATATAGCTTAATTATGTCATATTATTTTGACCAAAGTTACTTTGGCAAATGCAGTTTGGATTCATATATGAAACTGGAGCTGTATTTATTACAGCCAGGGAAGATTCACTAAGATGGTCTGATATGGAGAGTAGTGGAAGATACAGGTACAAAGAGCCATTTGAGTTACAATAATTACTTGAGATCCCCTTCTTTTTGTATTTCTCTATACCTTCAAGTGAGAAGAAACATTGATGGGAAGGGAAGGCTTAAAACTTTAAATGCAATATTATAAACTACATTTACTTACAAACTTTAGCTCATGACTCCAGAATTATAGTTTTAAATACTTGGGTGTGTTTTATAAAATTGGGGACATATGCACCTTTAGATGAGAAACTTGTCTTAAACTGAAGGACATCATGGTTTATTATACAGAATTTGCCCATCTGGTTATTGATCCTTAGTTTGCATACCAACATAAAATGTTAGTTATAATGAAATTAATATCTCAGCATATATTGTGGACTAAGAGTGATATGCCATTGTGATCAGCCAAACTATATTATAAAGAGTGATACACAGGTAGTCCTCAACTTATGACCACAATTGGGACCAAATTGTATGTTGCTAGTTGAGACATTTGTTAAGTGAGTTTTGCTCTATTTTATGACTTTTCTTGCCACATTTGTTAAGTGAATCACTGCAGCTGTTAAATTAGTAACCTGGTTGTTAAGTGAATCTGGCTTCCCCATGGACTTTGCTTGTTAGAAGGTTTGCAGAAGGAGATCATGTGACCTTGAGGCAGTGCAACCGTCATAAATGTGAATCAGTTGTCAAGCCTCTGAATGTAAATTATGTGACCATGAACAGTCATGAGTGTGAAAAATGGTCCAGTCACTTTTTCAGTGCCATTGTAATTTTGTATGGTCACTAAGTCAACTGGTGTAAGTTGAGGACCACCTGTAGTGTACCAGATAAAGTTGGTTGGTAAAGATGCTTTGAAATTTTCTATAGAAAATGTTTGTTAGAAATTATTTCTCCTTAGAGCCATAACATTTTTGAATTTTATACCAGGTTTTCACAACTCCTCTCCTTTCTATTTCTTCTTTAAGGGAGTTAATAATTTTGTGCAATACAAATTTAGTCACCTCCCATCAAAAGAGAGACAAACCATAGTAGAATTGGCTAAAATGTTTCTCAATCGCATCAATTACTGGCACTTGGAAACACCTTCGCAGTGGCGACTGAGGTCACCTAATGATGACATTGCTGGCTATAAAATAAACTACACAAGGTAATGTTAGGTTTTCATTGTATCTTGAAATAGTTCATAGTGGATAACAGGTGGCATGATATGATTCCTTCCCATATCATGCCTTGCAGAAGGTAAACATACTAGAATAAAAATGACTATGCTTTTAGATGGTGGCTTTGGAATGACCAAACTGTGCAATGTTAATGTTAATAATAGAACTCGTATATTCAGTTGTAGTCTAACTCTGACAAACAGCAATAGATAAATGACAGTGTTCATAGGATACTACTCCATTTCTGCCACCTAAAGATGTAAATTTTAGCGAAGCCAGAAAGTCAAGTGGCATATGCTTCATCCAGTGGCAGTTAGCAGTGATTTATTTCTCACATTTAAATAACTGCCCATCTCAATACATGACTTTGGGCATCTCAGAAAAAGTTAAAAACAATATAAGAAAACAGAACAACAATTTTAAACAATATAAAACTACCATATTTTTCCTTGTATAAGATTATACTTTTTCTTAAAAATATTTACCTAAAAATGGAGGGGCATCTTATACACGGGGGTGGGGGGTGGGGGGTGGGGTGGGGCTGAGAGGATGCGAAACTGCCTATAGCTTATCTCTACAAACTAGCCTCACAAGCAAAACTTCCGATTGCTTAAAATATTGATTTCTGGTTTTGGGGTAAGATAAGGGGGTGGCATTCCCTCCCCCCACTTTTTTCGCTGAGGTGAGCATATCCACAATTAATACTGCCCGACATAGGCTCTACCTTGGTTTGGTTCTCCATGGGCTTTAGTTTGAAGTTTTCTCCATGAAAACTTTAGAATCAAGTTTTCAGTGCTGGCATAGTTGGATTGGAACCACTCTGATCTCCAGCAGAACGATGTTCAACAGAGCAGAGCCATGATACAAAAAATGAGGAGGGTCTGATGAGATCCAGACCTTGCTCCTTCTGCTGGACCTGTTGGAATATATAAATGTAGTTGGAAAGAGGTAGTCTCTCAGAAAATCCAATCCCATATCATGAAGAATTTTATAGATCACTAGTACCTTTGGACCAATGGAATAGAATTGTAACATGTGCTGATTGATGAGCACATATAACTGTGCAGTTTTGTTCCCTGCTGAAGTTCCTGAATACTCTTAAAAGTAGTGCTCCATATAAACATATTGCAGTCATCCATACTAGAAGTGACCAAGTCTTGAGTGACAGTGAGCAGGGCCTATCAGTCCAGGAAGGGGTACAACTGGCACACAATACATGGCTAAGCAAAAGCTTTTCTGATTACAGCTGCCTTAGCTCCACAAGGACACCTAAACTGTGCACAAGTACAATCCCACCCAAAAGAAGAGATAGAAAGTCCCCAACATCCAAAGGCACCTAGTTTTGCTTGGGTTTAGCTGAAGCGTGTTGTTCTCCATCCATAACCCTACAGATCTCAGACTTCCTGTCAGGACTTCCACAGTAGCACTTAATTTGAGATGTAAAGCTGGTTATCTGATGGTACTTCACCCTACTGATGGTACTTCATCCTGTGCCATTGGATAACCTCAAATAATGGCTTCATGTAGATGTTAAACAGGAGCAGACAAAGTATCAAATCCTGTGGCACCTCACAAAACAAGGGTCACTGACTGGGTCCAACTCTATAAGATAAGAAAACCAATGCTGCTCACTTATAAAGCCTGGAGTTGATCCAGAAGTATACCATGGTCAATGATATCAAAGCCACCAAAAGATCCAAGAAGAATAAAGATAAATGTTTGGCCAATACAGTTTCAGTCCCAAAATAAGGCTTTTAAACCCTGACTGAAAGTGGTCTAGAATAGATAATGTTTCCTGTGAGATCCTCATAAGTTGCTGGGTAACCACCACATAAAATGAGTAGATTGGAAACTGTATGGAAATTGTCCAGAACTGTTGGATGGATTCATGAGAAGGGACACATCACCAGCTCTTTAAAAGGATTTAACCCTCTCAAAGAATAATTTATAACTGACATAATCCAACCACACATAATCTCCCAGAATTTAGCAAGCCAGGATGGGCATGGATTTAATATATAGGTGGCCAACCTTACAGTCATGAGTCCACTTCCACTGGTCCAACAGGTTTAAACTCCTTCTAGGTAATAGAGCAAGACTATTTCCTATCATGTCTACTGGATTTGCACAGAAGTGTAAATCAGAGCAGATCTGAGCAATATTTTTGACAGATCACCAGCAAGCCCTATAGTAGACTTCTGAGCCCATTCAACCAAGAGAGCTCAAAAGACTCCAAAACAAGGCTGCCAGGCAGCTATATACAGATGCAATAAGAGAAATACTGATACTGTACTGTCCTTACTGCCATGAGGTAGGCCTTAATAATGATTTTAACACATATTTAATCAAAATTCATCCCTTAATACCCTCCAAAGAATTCTAGGTTTGCCTTCATCTGTCTCCCTCAACTTTTTGGTAAATCAAGGAGAATGTCAGGATTCATAGTAGGAAAGAGGCCATAGGAATCAGATCCATGCCCCCCACATTCCAGGAGGCAACCAGGGTCTCAGTTGGATTATGCAACAAACTCTCAGGACCAATCTCAAGCTCTGAAACCCAAATGGCACCTTGGTTGGTTGGGCCAGCCACTGTGCCAGTGAACTCCGTGGGATTCTACCAAGGACAGCAGGGAACAAGAGAGATTTTCTCCATATCCAGATCACACTGTCACAGTGACAGCAAAACCAAATTAGACCTATCACTCCTTTCACATGTTGTGTCCTGGATTACATGGGATAGACCCATGGTTACCATGGTATCCATGAATTCCCACATTGCCTCTCACTCCAATTCCAGAAAAGACAGATTAAGTTTCCAGGATCATAAACCCGGGAAACTCCACTGCCAGCCCAGTTATGGAATCAAGAACCCAGGCAACCAGGTTGCTACATATCAAGGAGGCTAGTACAGAAGTAAGAGTCCCAAATGATTTCTAGAGCTCAATCTAAGGAACAGGGAAACTGGGGAAGCACTGTTAAAAGCCATCAGAGACTCTTGGATTATACTTAGCACTTTTTCCATTCCTGACCTAAGGTTTTGGCTGATTTCTGTACCTAAAACACAGCTGGGCAAAGCCACAAGATGGGCACCTGCCCTCTAAGCACAGCCCAATCCTCACAACACATTCTAGATGAACCCTCTCATCTGCAGTCAAATCACAGATGACTTTGCATTAAACAGCAGCAGCCAAAAGCCCAGGCATCTGAATGCCTGCTGACTGCAAAATAGGGTAGAGCACAAAGGGCCAGAAACCAGGGCCAGAATACCCCCCCTCCCATCTTCTACCATATCTCCCCTACTCGTCATCAATGAAATGTTGTCACCCACCTCTACCCCCCCCCCCCAAAGGCCTTTCCTCACTCATTCTGGATGGCTGGTCCCAAAAGTAAAATACATCCTCACCATCACTCATATAAACACATGATCTTAGAGCAGTTTAGCTCACACTTTCGGCTTTCCAATATTCCTAATGGCCTCTCTTTCCAAAAACCAGTTCCCATCAGGCACCCCCCAGCCAGATTTCTTTCACAATCCTGGCATGGAATCTAGTTTGTAATCTATTTACAATCAGGTTCATCCAGGACCATGATGGCGAACCTATGCCACGTGTGGTGGAAGTGACACACAAAGCCATCTCTCCGGGCATGCCAGCTGTCGTCCATTGCTCTTCTGTGTGCCAGCCGGTTGGTTTTCACATGTGTGGGAGCGCTGGAAACTGGAAGAGCAGCTCCCTAGAGCACATGCATGCCGCTGGCCAGCTGGTCTTCACGCATGCACGTTAGAAACTGGAACACCAGGTGGCCAGCATGCATGTTAGCACTGGGAAGCTAAGCTTCCAGTTTCGGCACCTCTGCACGTGCACGTCTTCTGGGTTCCAGCACGCACATGTGTGCTCCTGTTTCAGCACTGAGTGCTGAAAAGGTTAGCCACCATGGATCCTAGAAAATCTAGGCTGTACAATTCTGTTGAATATAGATATGTTCTATAGTTCTGTTAGTTACAATCTACAAAATAATTATATGATATAAAATGCTTGTTTAGAAATTTCAGTAATTCATTCTGTAAAGTAAACAGTTAAGTGAGTGATTGAAATACATTGCATAGTAATTTGGGTTAATTGAGTTTGTATTTTATTTTTTCCTTTGTAGGTGGTTGTGTTACTGCAATGTCCCCCAGTTTTGTGACAGTCTACCTCAATATGAAACCACACAAATTTTTGGGAGAACATTGCTGCGCTCTGTTTTTACCGTTATGAGACGGCAACTTCTTGAACATGCAAGACAGGAAAAAGACAAACTTCCTCTTGAGAAACGAACATTAATCCTAACACATTTTCCCAAGTAATTTTTAAACAGTTATCAACTTTCTGATTAGTTTGAAAGCTACATATTCCTCTTTTAGAGGGTTACAAGGTTTGGGCTGCAAAATTCCAGATAACCACTGGATAAAGAAAAAAAAATTGATTATCATTTAGTGCAGTCCAGAGTTTTGCAGTCCGGATATGGTAGCTTTGCTCTTTCAGTGTGATCATGACCTGTTATTGTAATAGTCTCTCCTTACTGTAAAGCTGAAAGGAAATATGCCATAATTATTTATCATGGAGAGCAATATCAAGAGAAACTGCAATTAACAAGCTGTACGGTAGAATGGTTTCTGTTAAAGACTTCTGGAATCGTTCTGTAGTGATTTAACTCTTTGTTCCTGATAATTCTAAGCCATAATGTGGTTGCTTCATTTTGATTTAACATACTGTTTGAACTCTTGTGGATTATTCAGTAAGGGTTGGTTTACTATGATGTGTAAATTTTATCATAAAGTAAGATCCACAAATAGTTATATATTTTTACAAAAGGGTTTTAAAGCTCTTGCTTCCTATATTAGATTTGAAACACTGGAAATCTGTTTCTCTTGATATTGACAGAAGCTATCAGATGAACTCCATATCTGTAAATCGATACTGTGGATTCAGTGCTTCTAAATGCAAATTTTCATAATTGGGGGTGGCGGGGGAGAGAAGCTGTTCAGTTGACAAATCGACCATAAAAAGTAAGATCAAAGAAACATCATAATGATTTAAGGGACACGCACACACCCTTTGTACATTCATGTGAAGTTCCCTCCCACCCTTATAGCATAATGTAATGCCATTCAGTATCTGGAATATAGCTCTGCATTTGCCTAGGATTTACTGTGATTCACTTCAGTGGTACTTGAATAAATATGTATAGAACAGCAGAGCATTTAGGAAAGTTTGTTGTTTTATCAGGTGAAAACTGCTCTAGATAAAAAGCTCAGCATAAACCATCTAGGTTAAGGTTATTCTTGCTGCAAATTTATGTCAGAATATTTTATATATAAATATATATATTAATATAGCAGAAAAATTATCTTCTCTTGGGAATAATGTAGGTGCCTCTGCTGGCCTACCTATATATGAAGAATGTTAGTCTTCCCAAAACTTCTATCAATCAGTAGATCAATTATAATTTCATCTGGATTCAAATAATGAAAAACAGTTTAAAAATCCTTAATGTGCCTAAAATATTTATATCCAATGATACAAATTGGTTTGGATTGGGATCCTGTATTTTTGCATTTCAACGAAATACTTCCTAATTGCAAAATTTAGTTTTTGAAAATGTCATTCAGAATATAACTATTTCCATAATGTAGTATTCTATTCACAAAGCATCTTAAAAGCCACCAAGCAAACTCTGGAAAAATGGTAATTTTCATAAGTCAAAGGCTTCAAATAATAAAAATGTGTAAATATTCATATAGATTTTAGGGAAAAAAATTAGAACAAAATGGTTTATTTAGGTTTGCTGCCCTGCTCTTAAAATTAACAGGGAAGCAAGTTTTGGACCCAATATAAGTACTAGATCTGGGCTGCAAAAAAACCAGACAACAAAGAGATACAGAAAATTTATGTAATAACAACCCCCCCCACCCCCACACACACCTCCAGACTAAACGTCAGGTTGACTGTGACAAATCATAACAATAATTTATTAAATTTACACGTCGCCTAACTCTTAGCAACATGAGCAGTTGCAATATTATGATGGGGTTTAAGCATGTATATTGTTTTCTGATGAGTCTATGTTGAAAAATGAACATGCAAGCATGGAACAGTCAGATAATTAGCTACCTGTTGTGGAAGAAAGCAGCAGGTTAAGTCACCTGACCTAGAAACTAAAGGCTGGTCATTAGATTTACCTGGTTCTACAAGCAGTTTGTCAGTGAAATAGTAATATGTCCAGGAAGAATCACTATTGAGGATTGTGGTGTGATTGTGATGTGATGTGCCTACTTTTCCCTACTGCTTTAGTTTTTTGGATGATTGCTTTCTTGTTCTGAATGCTTGGAATGTACCACCTTGAAATTAATCCAGAGAAAGAACAGTGGCCAATTAAGCTACTACCTGATTCAACTTCTTTTTCTTACACATACGTAGATAGTGGTGGTCATTCCATGTATCTATAGGATTTTAGAAAGTATCTCAAATATCAAAAGCCATCTTAATTATTAATTTCTTACCACACATGGAACGGTGTTTTATTTTTTTAAAATAATAGGCACAATAATATAAGCTATGACTGCAGTTTGCAGCAGATGCCTCCCATTTGTCATCTAAAGCATTTGTTTCCGTGAGAAACAATCAGATATTGCAGGATAGGCTCAATAGAAAAAAGTTTCTTTAGCTTTTCAAAAGCTTTCTGAGCCAGTGTATCCCAAATAAATACTGTAATGTTTCCTTATGCAGTAGATTAAAGGGCTCTGAACTTAGCAAAACTTGGAACGAAGGAAGAATAATAGTTTATAAAACCCATTAGCCTCTGAACGCTCTTGACTTTCTGGGGCAGTTGCCAGGTTTAATAGCTTGTATTTTGTTAGGCTCCATCTGTATCTGTGTTGGTGACATGCAGTATCCCCCAAAATCTGATGTGCTTCAAATTCACATTTTTATGATGTAACACAGGAGTGATGTACTTGGAGATGCTATAAAACTACTCATACAATATGAGTTTCATATTGTTTAGAAGAAGATAAATGGATTAGAATGTTATCAAGACAATGTTCAATAGTCCTGGCAAATATAATTCTTCAGATGTTGAAAGACAACAGGCACACAGCATTGCCTAGCCCAGGGATTGCCAACCTTTTAGACCTAAGGGACCACCAAATGCATACTTTTAAATCCAGAGAATCACTAATATGCATTTTTTAAAAAAAGATAATATATTTAATATATATTTTTTATTTTTTATATTAAATATAAATGTATTATTTAAAAAAATAATTTTAATATATAAATATATATATTTAAATATAAAAAGGCTTATTTAATTATATATATATAACAAGAAAAGCAGATCCCCCCCCCCCCCCTCAAATCTGGTCTCCTGTCATTTCATATCTCCTCCAAACCTCTCCCTCCTTTGCCAGATTTGGCTGCCTGGAGTTGGGGGAGGAAAGGAGGGCTGGGCTGTAAGCCTCCCTCCCAGTCCGGGTCTTTGACACCTGGCTTGCTTCTCTGATACTGCCGCCTCCTCCTCCTCCAGCACCTCCTTTTCCAGGTAAGGTGATTATGAACTAATCGAGCAACTACATTGATAGTTGCGCAGCTGCGCTTTAAGACTTGGTGTGTGGAGAAAGAAGCTGGTAGCTGCTACTCAGTGGTCCTGCGGGCGAGGCGAAGTCATCCTGGTCCCAGTTAAGACATACCAGACATAAACCCCCAGCGTCCAAGCCAAGACGGGTCACTTTCCCTGCCGGGAAGAGTGGCGGGCATGGGTGCGGGCGTTGCATGGTTCAGCATCGCAGGCAACGTCCACTCTGGGCTGATGAGCCATGTGCTAAAGACCAAATGGCTGTCGGGAAGGTGGGGCAACGGGGTGATATTGGCGATGAATGGACTCATACGTGCAGGAGATCGTGGCATAGGCCTGGCTTGCGAGGGGGTGAGGGGAAAGGATCCACTGAATTAGTGTCACCTCCTGCCTCTTGCCTCCATGCATCGAGGAGGTTGAGTGGCCGCCAGTGATGCCCTCAAGGGAAGATGTTGCAAGGGGGAGGCCTACCCCCAGAAGCTTCTCTTCCTCCTCGCCAGAAGCGCTCACGCACAAAGCGCTCACCACCCCTCTGGCCCCTGACAAGCCACTTCCTTCCTGCTGAGCATGTGAGTGTTTCTGGCTAGGAGGAAGATAAGCTCCTGAGGGCAGGGACGTGGGAGATCATGACATCAGAGTTCTTCCTGGGTGTTTCCTGGTCTGCGAGGGGAGGGCGTGATCTGCACCCCTCCCAGGAGCTTCTCTTCCTCCTCACCAGAAGCTCTCACACGCAAAGCGCTCACTGCCCCTCTGGCCCCTGACAAGCCTCCTCCTTCCGCTGAGCATTTGAGCGCTTCTGGTGAGGGGGTTGAGCCTCGCAACATCTTCACCTGAGGGCAGCTGCTTCCTGCGGCTCAGGAGGTCCGTGCTCTTCCCACTGCTGCTCGGCCTCGATGCACTGTGGCAGGAGGCAGCAGCCATGACATGGGAGACTGCAGGATTTCCCCATCTCCCCGCAGCCCACCAAATTTTTCTCACGGCCCATCAGTGGGCTGTGGCCCACATGTTGGTGACCACTGGCCTAGACAGCATCACTTAAAAGTGATTAAAAGTGATTATGTGGGGTGTGGAAATAAAATTTCCATTCATCACCATCTTGGATGTGAAGTAAATTATAAGCATCACTAGGTTGAACTTACAATAGATACATATCTTTTGCAAATGCTCCAAAAGTTCAGTGATTGAGACAGAGAATATCTGTTACAGATGAAGCTCTGGTTGACAGCCTGGATATTGTTGCAATTTTACAGTTTCCATAATTTATGTTTTTACAAACAGAATACCAGCTGGAGCTGATGCAGTAGGGGAGTGGATGAATTTTGTTAAGGTTATTGTTTATAACATCATAAAAGCCCCAATTCCAAGTAGATCCGCTCACTTGGGCAGTGATCAGGTCAGTGGGGCACTTATAAGGCCAATTAGATGGTAGCTTATCATCCTCTTGCTTGCTGAAATCATTATAACCAGTGTTGCAAAAAAAAATGTGCAGGATGTGTAGTTGGTATACGTTCCACATAATTAAAGAAGCTGAAATTTAGACTTGCCTGTGGTCAGAGGTCATAAATTTGTACCCAGTCAAAGAAACAGAGAAAATATATGAGGTTTTACCAAGTCCATTTCAATTTACTCTAACCCATGATCCAGGACCAGAAAACACTGGCCTGACAGTGAATTCACTGGAAAGGGAGCTGTACTGAACCTTGGGGAATCTTATAGGTCTATGTGAAGTACTGTCCAAGAATTACATATGGCTCCAAAATTCCTTGTGCTCTGAGATCATAAGAGTGGAAAATTAAAATTTAGATTATCACTAATACTACCAAATGTTTTCTGGGTATGGTTCAAGAGCTAAGGCTGCATAGAAGTGCTTGTAATCTTGGTTTAGGAATCTGTCTAAATTGGAGCCATCCATTTATCTGGTACAGAAGAATGTAGAGGGTTTGTGAGGTGGGGGTGGGGGGTGGATATGTACTGTAATCACAGTACAATATTTATCATTTGCCTTGACTTTAATTGGCAGTTGAGATCTGGCCAAACTGATGTCTTAGGCATTTGGAGTTAGAAGCCATTTTATATTTGGTAAGAAACTGGATGGAAATGTGCTTTTTGTTAGTCTAGGTGCTCATGAAATTATAAGCACATATGACTTAAATCTTGCAAAATGTAAGCCCATTCTATTCTATTTTACCTTATCTAGGATGCTATGAGTCGTTCTGCACTAGGTCCATCCTCATTTTACTCCAGTTCTTGTGCCAAGAACCTGAATCAGTCACATGCTCAGCCACTGAAGTGACCTCTAGTAACAATTGTCTAATGTTATGACTTGCCAGAATAGATTTAGTAGGATTTTTCAAACATGAACATGAATTATCTGATATGCTCACTATAAAGGGAGTAGCCTATTTAGCAGTTGAGCCAAAAACAGATTGATAATGAATCTGACTTTATAATCTAAATAGAAATATTCAAGATAAAAAACCACATTTTGTTTCCCAAAGCAGGAACCTAGCAGGGAGCACAATCAAATTTCTCTGGTATTAAGACAGGATATTTAGGACATGGTATTTCCATCTGTATTGGCAAATGTGTCAGCTGAACTTTCAGTTACTCATTTTTAGCTAGCAGTTGTTCCGTAACATTGTCTACAGTTAAGGTACTTCTTATGTGAGTTTAGCAAATACTCAGTCCTGTGCCAACAATTATAAATACAGGAGGTCCTCCTTGTATCAGAGTACTTTATGACAGCTATAAATCTTATCACAATGCAAAAATGTAAATGTTCAGGAAAAACAAGATTACTTCAGAAGCGAAGGCTTCATGTATGCAAGTCCAAGATTCAAATTTGAGAACAGTTTTGTACCAATCCCAAAATCAGAAACAGTACATTCAAGAACTCGTATTCAGAGTTGGAAAGTTGTTTGCTAACAGAAATTTGACTCCCAAGCCCTTATTTTAAAGCACTGATTTGGGTGTACCTGTTTTCCTGAATCACCTTTTTTCTTTAGATGAGCCTCACAGAACATCTCTTTTACTCAATTGATCTTTCTGTATATTAGTGCTTAGGATCATTTTCTGCTCAGAAAAAGTCGGGTAATTTAGCTTAAGTTTTTTTTAAAAACAAATTTTATTAATTTTCAAAGACAATACACAAACAAAACATAAAACGTAAGAACCTAAAACATCTTTTCTAAGAACTGCTTAACAAAACAAATAAAACATCTTATTTAAGTACAACATAATTCTAAATTATCACATTTCCATACTAACACAATTTAATATGCATCTTATGTATTCAACTTCATATCTTATTACTCTTTTTCCAACTTCTCACTGTTTCTTCCTTTACTTCTGTTCAATTTTATTCATTAAACTTACACTTTCATCTATTTCCTTACTATATTTCAAATTATTACATTATTAATTCTCAATAAACAAACAAAATACATAACATAAAGACATAAAACTTTTTTTAGAAAGTGGCTTAACCCTGGGTTACAACTTTTTGTACAGACATAAATCAAATTAATGCTCACCTTATATACTGTTTCATATCTTATTTAACATTCTATATTTTCCATGTCTTCTCCATTCTTTTCACTCTCTTAATTCTATTTTATTTATTTAATCTCAATTTAAATCATTATACTTGTATCTTTTGTCTGTTCTTTTTCAATCATCTATTTATCTTTTCTCTTTAATACAAACTTTTTCCTGTAATCACTGGTTGAAGTATGACACCTTTCTATCTTTCCCCAATTTAACACTTAAAATAATACATAATTTCCATTCTGATTCTGCTTAGTACATTCTACATAACATTTTAAAATAAAAAACATAATGAGCTTATAGTATGGTAAGAACAACGTTCCATAACAAATTAATTAATTAAACTCTATTAGTTAAATCTTAAACATTTTACACATTCCCTACAAAGTTCTATTAACACATGTTATTCCAATTTTCTAACTCTATTTCAAATACAAATACTACAATACAATCTTATGTACTTTTGCAGAATCTCTTTTTAGATTATATTTTACCCTTTGTCTCTGAAAAAAACCTGTTTTTTAACATCTTGTTTTAAGCCTTTATAACTTTTCTTCACTTTTTCCCTTCCTTCCTTGTCAAATCTAGCCTTTTAACCCCCCCCCCTCTCAATCTCCAGCCTTTTAGTCTCCCCTCTCTGTTGTATTCCTCTTTTCTGTTGCTTTCTGACATTATATCGATTTTTCACCCTATTTTTCCCTTTCTTGGTTGCTTTTTTAGGACTTAAATTCTCCATTTTCTTTTCCTTTTTACCCGTTTCTTCCTCAATTAAAATTATATGTCCATTAAAGATGGCCTCTTCTTCTTCATCCCAACCTTCTTGTTGTTGCATTTCTTGATAAGTAGAAATTGCCATTTCTAAGAAGCGAAAAATAGATCCAAAAGAGCCCTTGCCTTCTTCTTCCTCTTCTTTTAACTTTTCAAATTCCATTTTCAATTCTTCAACAGATACCATTGTGAATTTTTTTTTAAACAATCCAAATGTTTTTTTAGTCTTTCAAAATATAGTTTACAAAAGTCCCAAAGTCATCAAGCAATCAAAATCAGCACAAACTGTTTCATTTAGCACTTTCTTCTTTTAATACTTTCTCTTCCTGGGGTAGAATTCAATCACACAATTCCAAGGTAATTTTTGGAAGTTTTATTGCAATTTAATCTCTAATCTTATAAGGTCCAAGCAGTCTCCTTCAACAAATCTTTGTATAAATCATTTACCTCTCTTCCTTCCCACTTATAGCAAAAAGATTTTAATTTTTAAATGTCAGTGTTTAGAAATCTAATGTCCCCTTGGCTTTAATTTTCAAAATTAGTACCTTCTGCTGCCAAAGGGAGTATTTCTGATTTCCATCTGCTGTCTCCGTAGGGAAGGAAAGTGAGGAGAAAAAAAAAGAGCTTTCCCTTTCACTTTCAACCGCAGCTTTACTATCTTCTGGGAAACAATGTATCACTTAAAGAGCCAAAGTTCCAGGATATTCAGATGTTGCTTGTCATCCTGGTTCAGCCAAAAGCTTTCACTTTCTCAACTTCCTCCTGCACAAAACTTGTCCGGTTGAGAGGTTCTTTGTGGCGGCCATTGCTGACCGCCGCTCCACCACCTTTGGAAAAGGGAGTTAAGCCGGCTGGGAAAGGGAGTTGCGATGCCCCCAGACCCCTGCCCGGATCTCTCCTCTCTTCAGTTATCCCTACAGGATAACTATAGCCTTCCAATCCGACTGGATCGAAGGCACTCCAGCAGCGAGCGTGGCAGGGATCGCGCACAAACGCGAACTCCTGCCACCTCCGAAGCCTGACAAACTGGAACTCGCTTGTTAAGTTTTATAGTAGATGTCTAAGACTTGCAGATTTATTTTCCAATCATTTCTGTTCCGTAGTCTTGGCTACAGTTACCTGAGAACTGACTGGCTCCTGATTGCAGAGTCAGAATCTGTCTTCTACTTCAGAATCTGACTCATCAAATGGATCTAAGATAACTTGCTGTAGCCAACTCACCATGGCCTACTTGCTATGTGACAGTTCAATGCTGCATTAATCATTTCATTGAGTTACTTTTAAGTATTGGTGACTACATTTTCATCAAAATTATTGTAACTCTTGTATTTCTGGATTGACTTTCTTTTATTATTATTGGTCCAGGAGTGGGATCTAACAGTGTTAACTATCGGTTTGGTGATTTATGAGGTTTGGTGATTTACGATGTGCTTCCTTGCACGCTGCGCGCCAGCACGCTGTGTGCAGAGAAGCAGCCTTTGAAAAAGCACTTTTTTCCTGCTTTTTAAACTGCAGCTGTGCTTCGTGCGGCAGCTAAAGTTGAAAAAGCAGGATATAAAGGTCAGGTAAGAGCCCGAGCGGGCGGGTGGGCAAAAACATCAGCAGACATAGAACCGGTTCTATGTCTGCTGCTCTTCAGAGCTACCAGTTCTACAGAGGTGGACAGAACCGGTAGCTTCAGTTCCCAAAATTCCCAACTAACATGGCCATCAGAACCAGTATTTCTGAAAAACATGAGGTTGGAGAAAAGCTAAGCTGTTAACATGATTAATGAGTGTGCTACGTAGTTAGTTTTAATAAGCAGTTAGTCATATTTCTCATGTAACATAAAATCTAATACCTTTTCCTTGGAACCATAGCTTATATCAAACATTGTCCAAATTTGATTTATGTGTATTTGTCTTTTTTCCTTGAGCTGACAGGGTCACATATTCAAGGTGAAATAAGAAAGTAGATATCCTGGAACAACAGTCCTTAATGTAATGAGCCATTTTGAGGATTTGTGCAAAAAAAAAAAGTAGCATCTCCTTATATAGGCTTATTTAAAGCTTATCAATTGAATTCAGTTGATTTTCTTCCAAGGAGAGTGCTTTAACATTATCAGCCTCACATTATAAAGTTATGCACATGAAATTAAAATTAAATCCCAAGATGATCAATAGATCACTCCCTTGTCTGTAGGACTGCAGTCATATAATTAAATTTCATAGTTTTGATAACTCAAAAAAGGTTGCATTATGTTTTAGCAGATTTAATTCCTAGAATAAAATACATAGCTAATATACTATAGCTGGAATGATAATTGTTGTGGATATTAACAATAATGATTCTAGTTATATGGGAGCTTTTGAGTGGAAAGCATCTTTTTTTGCATCAGCTCAATGTAAGAAGAAAAATACATATTCATTTAATATATGGATTGAACCATTACATATTTGTAAAATTTATTCTTTCAGTGATTAATGTTATTACTCTGGGACTCCTTTATCTAAACTGCTTGTCTATATTGGTGTAACTGCCATTTAGAATTTTGGGTGGATTCTTATTTTTCAAAACAGTCTTCAACAGACAGCAAGGAATGAATGTAACAGGCATGCTTTAATGAGTTTCAAGGTGCAATATCACTTTAAAAAATTGAAAGTTATAAATAACAGTTTAACAGTCAGAAGAGTAATCGCATCACTTTACCAGGGAAAAGTGATGCCAAGGGAAGTTTAAGCAGTCTCCAAAATGGTTCTCTTACCTGTTGTGATGTGTGATATCAGCAACTATTTGTTTTCAGAACTTAAGATTAGAAAACCAAAACCAAACTTTTAGGATGAGCATCCATTGTTTGTTTCATTTCAAGTGGTTTCATTTTTGGTTTTCTATTTCTTTACTGGTATAATTCCCTTGAGAAGTTATTCTGGATTGTTTGATGTTGATTAATTTCTCTAAGCCATCTTGTTGCATTCTTGTAGATAAAAATGCATGGTTATTTTAAAAAATACTTATGTATAAAATAACATTAAGCCATTTGATAATTTTGACTAGAAAATTGTAGTTGCACTTTATTTCTCTAACTCCTTTGTCCCAAACTAAAATCCATTAAACTCTAAGTAAATATTTAAGGAATAAAATATAGTTTTCATAGATACACAACAACAGTTTTTAAACAATGTCTTTCAGGAAAACAAATATCCTTAAAATTTAGAAGGATTTTTTTATATATAAAAGCAAAATCTAATGTTCTGCTTAGTTCTATTAGGATTGCTTTGCTGCCACCTAGTGTTCCTCTGCATTACAAATATATAGCTATAACTTCCATTCATTTCTGTGAAAAATAACCATATTTCCCACCCAGGTCATTAGCCTCTTAGGCCACCATGTTCTAATCAGTAGTTGCTTATAATATTTAGAAGAAGACAAGACTTCTAAAGTAGAATTGATATAAGTACTATACTTCTAATTCATCTCTTGCCTGGGGCCTCTGAATACATACATAATGCTTGCTTGCTTGCATGCTTGCTTGCTTAGTGGTTAAGATGCTAGACTAGAAGCAAGGAACCCAAGTTCTAATCCTTTTCTTAGGCATGGAGGCCAAATGGTGATTTTGACCAATCACTTAATCCTAGAGTGAGATGTCAAAAAACATAGGCCACAAACTTCAGCAAAGACATCTTCATCTGACATAAGATTTGTTTGGGCTGATAATATATCTTCTAATTGATTATTATGACAAGCATCACAGCAGAATGTGGGAGGTTATATTTATATCTATATCTATATTTACATACTATACATTTATATCTATCTAATCTGTCTATCTTATCTATCTGCTATACGCTTAAACATACACATATGTATGTGTATGTTCATAAATATGTACATATATTCATATGTACGTATACACATATACTGTACACACACACACACACACACACACATTTATAACTTCCTTGTAGGGTCTGCATTACTTAGGGAAGTTTATAACAAGTAAAAATAGTAAGTTAGGCTGATCTGTCTACTGTTTATATATAGCTGTTACGTAATTCTGATCTCACATTTGAAAGAATACCCATATCTTTGTAATCATCATTAGCAAACCAGATAATTTATTAAAATATTATAAATATCTCACCATGAATAGCTGCATGTGGTCAGAATAGAAGAACAAGTGAATCAACAGTTTATTAGTAATCATAAAAAATAAAATAAAAAATTGTAAAAGTAACAGTTTATAGTAATCTTTAAAATCATTAGATACTAATACTAATAAAATGATTCTACTATTTTAATACATTGAAGTACTTCAGGGAATAAAGCCAAACCAATACTCTTCCATGTTTTTCACTTTTAAGACTTTAAAAAATTAGCTATTTTGACTATACCATTTATGTTATAGAAGATATATCTGGTTTGTTATATTTTTTTTTAATTTTCTCTATAATTGAAGAAGTTGTCTTGGTAGGTTACACTACGTACATTGTTGAGGTAATTCCCCATTAGGAGAATGAGAGCGTACAGGGAGACATAGTGAGAGTAGTGAAGAATAATACACACACAGCACACAGATATACTGTACAGTTAATGTAGGTTTTTACTTCCAATAAACGTTCAGGGATAATCCAAATATCAAAGTCCAGTATCAAAAACAGTTCAGTAACAGACTTACATCAATGATCAGTAACAGTCATTTAGGAGGAACAGCAACACTCTCCAACAGAAGAAACTGAGACTCACTGAGACTCTATTCTGAGACTAAAAAACCCAGGTTTCTGGCTCCATCTTATGGCTGTTTGAGAAACCATACCCAATTACAGTTTTTGCATTTTCTTAAAGATACAGTATTAAAATGCCGACCTAGTTTATATATTTCCAACCCAAGTAACTGTTTGGTGACTTACATTACTAACATTCTCCCCTTTGGGTAGGACAATATATACAACCTTACATTCTAAGTCCATAATCTTCACAGCAAGCCTTATGCTTTATAGAGCCTTGGGTCTTTGTAAAATGATCTGCTATACTGTTTTGGTGATTAATGCTATGTCAATCAGTAAACAATAGCAACAATGAAATTATACCATTATTTTCCTTTTTAAACAAATATGGATCAGCCATGCCAGCAACAAAACCTATTTTAGTTAATTCTTTAACTATACCCTGGTTCCACTCATATCCTGATTGCTTCAAGCCATAAAGACTCTTTTTCAATCTCCAGCAATCAGTTGTATTATCTTTTATACCTAAAGGTTTCTTTAAATATATAGTGTGTTGCAACGGTGCATGCAGATATGCGGTCTCTACATCCAAATTATTTATAATGTATTTCACCTTAGCTGCCCACACTAATGCTGTCCTTAATGTAGTAGCCTTCAGACTAGGTGCAAACACTTCATCGTAGTCATTTGCTGTCTGATTGAACCCTTGTGCTATTAACCTGGCTTTATGGGTAACAGTCCCATCCACACCTGTCTTAAACTTATAAATCCATTTACATCCTATGGCATGTTTACCTAGTGGTAATTTAACATTTTTGTATACCTCTAGTTTTTTAATGATTCCAGTTCCTTATCCATTGCTACCTGCCAAGCAGCCTGATCCTTAGCAGGACACAGTTTCAGTTCATTATAAGTACTTGGAACTGTATTCACTTGGCATACAACACTAGCCTGATATGTATCAGGTGGTCATGTTACTCGGATTGAACATCTTGGTAATACAGGGTTTACTGGTGGACTCACCTGTGCCACCTGCTCCTGTTCTTCTACTGTGCCTGTTCTACTACTTCCTCCCGTGCCTGTTCTTCCTCTTTAATGGCTATTCGTGGTTTACTTATTTCATCTTTAAGGACTATTTGGGTATCAATAATAACATCATTGCTGGATTCCTGTTCCAGTTTATCCCACCCAACGTGCTCAAGAAATTTTGCACTAGCACTACAATAAACATGAGCTGATCCCAAAATCTAAACGATCTATGGTTGGCCTCATACAAAAAATAACTTCTTAGCTCTATGTTGTCCTTTCAGTCTTACTTGTGAGGGAATATGCACCCATGCTGGAGCTCCAAATGTGTGTAGGTAACTTAAATTTGGTTTTCTGCCATGCCAACAAGTGAATGGCAATTCACCAGTTGTTGTGTTAACTACATTGTTTAACACATTGTTGCTACACATTATGGCTTCACCCCACAGTGTTTCAGGCAAACCTGAGTCAGATATCATAGTGCGAGCCATGGCTTGTAATGTTTGCCCTCTTTGTTTTACAAACGAGTTATGTTGTGGTCTGTAAGGTGCAGAACGTTTATGCTCAGCACCAGCCAAATTCAACATTGTTTGGAATCTTGTTAACAAACTCAGTCCCATTATCAGTAACTAATGTAATTACTTTACTTTTCATTTTTCTCTCAGCAAACCTTAGCCAGTTAAAGAAATGTTGGAATGTTTCTGTTTTGTTTTTCATGAGATAGCAGAAACCGTATTGTGAGTAATGGTCCATAATACTCAAAATATAGCAGGCACCTCCTAAACTAGGTTTCTTAGGACCAATTATGTCAGCAAACACAACCTCTAAAGGTTCTTTGGTCTTAAAACCATTCAGTCTGTTTGCAGGAGTAACCTTGCTCTTCTCTTGGCTACAAGCATTACAGTTTAAATACTTGCTAAAGGGTTTCAATTTTACTTCCTCTGACAATTCAACAGTTTGTTTGAGCATTTTGAAATTAATGTGCCCCAGACATCTATGCAGTAAATGTATACATTCATCATGTGGCTTAACATTGTTATGAACCGAGTTAGCACTCTGCAACTGGTCATCATGTTACACATGTAAATTATTCTCTAAATTAGCAGTAACACTTTTACCCTCTTTCTATATTATACATTTTTTCTCCCTAAAAATTACTACATAACCAAGAATACTACATAACCAAGAATAACTAAAGCCCTTTACTGATAACAAATTAAATTTCAGTTTAGGTACATATAACATAGTTAAATGTTTGTTTATACAAGAACAATATGCAGTACCTTCACCAGATGCATTCATCTTCCATCCATTTGCCAATGATACGTGTTGTTTACTCGTAGACATCTTTATAAACCTCTATCTTTAGTAATTGCACTGCGATGCTGCACTATCAACAACCCACAAATCATGGTTTACAGTTGAATTGCTAGACATAGCTAAACTAACATTCTTCTTAGCCTTCTGGTGATTATTAGTATTCTGTCTTTTTCCTTTTTTACAGAATCTAGCTATATGCCCCCTAGCCCCGCAAGAAAAACATTTCCTAACGGTATAGGCAGTTGAACACAAATCCTTTTCTTGTGGTTGTTCCTTCCTCAGTTGGTCCCTATCCAGCCATCTTCTTGCTTCTTCTAACAACCTTCCGGTTATGTCAGTCAATGTTAGTTCATCTTTGGGCAGGACTTCCAGTGAAGATACATAATCATCATAACTTTCATCCAATGATGAAAGCTCTGAAAGCTCTTTATGCAGCTCTGAAAATATCAGTTCTTTTTCATGTAGCTCTTGAAAAGTTCTTTTCATGAAGTTTAAATGAGTTAACATCTCCACCTTTCAGAAGACATGCTCTAAACAGTTTACGTGTAAGATGTATGTGTGCACCTACACTGTCACGAACATAAATCCTCTTCAAATTCTCCCAACACCTAGCAGTAGACTCTTCTCCATGAATATGGACTAGCTGCTGGTCACTCAGTATTAGTCCAATTATACAAAGAGCTTGTTCGTTGTTCTGTTTAAAGTGAGCAAGCTTCTTGGCATCACCCTCATTTTCTGGATCCCAAGCATTTACATCCAGTGGATCTTGAACTACATTCCATAACCCTTCTCATAGACCAGGAAACATAGTTTGTTCCATCCAACCGGGTTATCGGTGATAGACTTGTTGAAGTGTCTTGTGCCATCTTTACCAGGATAGTAACCCACAATTAAACAGTAAATACAGTACTGTGCATTCACACTAACTCTCAGTTATCTGAGCCTGGTATGGCCTGGGCCCATAACCAGTGTTGAGGTAATTCCTCATTAGGACAATGAGCGCATACAGGGAGACGTAGTGAGAGTAGTGAAGAATAATACACACACAGCACACAGATACACTGTACAGTTAATGTAGGTTTTTACTTCCAATAAATGTTTAAGCAAAGTCCAAACAAGCAGTCCAAAGTCATTCACAGGTACGGCAGTCAGTGTTCAGTTCAGGGATAATCCAAATATCAAAGTCCAGTATCAAAAACAGTTCAGTAATATTACATCAACGATCAGTAACAGTCATTTAGGAGGAACGGCAACACTCTCCAACAGAAGAAACAGAGACTCACTGAGACTCTATTCTGAGACTAAAAAACCCAGGTTTCTGGCTCCATCTTATGGCCGTTTGAGAAACCACACCCAATTACAGTTTTTGCATTTTCTTAAAGATACAATATTAAAATGTCTATCCTAGTTTATATATTTCCAACCCAAATAACTGTTAGGTGACTTACATTCCTAACATACATTAATACTGCTTTGACTTCTGTGTTAAGGTTCCTGTCCATGTTGGAGGAAGAGGTATACAGTCAAAATTCTCCTATCTGGGATCCAGATTTCATAACTTCCACTTCTCGAAGCAGCCAACTAGGCATCCAAACAGGTAAATATTGTAATACAAAACAAGATCAGGACCAATAGATTCTGTGTTAACTTTATTCAGTTAATGGACAGTTTTATGCCACTTATAAATGCATAAAGATTGTCTTCTAAGTTAATTTGAATAACATTTACACAGCCTTTACAATTATGGTTCTTCTGTTTTATTTATTAACTTTATATGCCTTCCCTCTCATTGTAAAGGAACTCTGCATGATTTATATGTATCATAAAAGCAAAAGTACACACAATTAAACATTAAAATTAACAGAGATTTAATAAAAAACAGGATACTATCGTTTGGATGCAGAATCTCTTTTTTTCTAGTCAGCTGACCACTTTCAACACTGAATGTCCCACCAGGACCCAGGGCCAATCAGCAGAGCCACATTTTGAGGTTCTTACAGAAGGCAAAGAGAATAGGAGCCAGAATAGGACAACTTGACACAGCTAACATAGCATGGCCAGGTCACTGCCACCAGTTCACCACTGCCAAGTCTCCCCTGCCAATTCTCTGGCACCAAATTGTTGCAAGACAACTTCATATGTCCAATTTGCTGTGGGGACAACTTGCCATGGCGGCCATAGGGAGAACCAAATGGATGGTTGAGCAAGCAGGTGAGGAGAGTGCAGAATGGTGACAGGGGCCTTCCCATTTTCACATCTCCACTGCTGACGTGCTGAGCTCTGGGTCAAAAAAGTTGGGCACTGTGTTGTCTGTAGACGGGGCAGGTGGGAGGGAGGCAGTAGCTGTGAGGGACAGCCACTGCCACTGCCACACCAAGCTCTGGGATAAAGAGGCCAGCTTCAGTGGTGGTGGTGGTGCGGTGTGTGAAAATATGATACCTCTGGCCACTGCTGCCTCCCCCCACTTCTCAATCTGCCCACTGAATGCGAAGCCCCTGGCCCCCACCAATCTCCGCTCTGTCCACCTGCTTGCTCACCCACCCACCTGGGTCTCTTTCTGACCTCCTGCATGAGTTGTCCCCAGGATGAGTTGACCATATAGAATTTTCTTGCAGCAATTTAGTGGCCTTGAGCTGACTACTCCAAATTGTCCTAGACCCATAGAGGTGTATCTTCTCTGGAAGGCTGCAGTGTTTCAGAGAATATCATGTTTTGCTGTAATTTTGTCCAGATGAAATCTGGTAGAGCATCTTTGTTTAATAAGAAACAGGCAGGAAGTATCTAGTTAGATTTTTATTTAATATATTTCTATAGAAGCAGAGACACATTTAATTAAATTTATACAATATCAACACAAGATAATATGTATAGCTCCATTCTGAACTGTAGATTTTTGGTTCTTTGAGTTTGGTTTTCTTGAAGATTGTTTACTATCAGTAACATCAGTATATAGGAAACTGGGCTTTGCTGTTTATATGTAGTAGTTTGCCTTGCCAATTTTAGTACAGATGTTGTTTCCTCCTTAGTTGTTCCTTGATTAGGGCATTGTTTCCTCTCTGATAGTTGATTTCATTCTGTTTCTTATTTTAGCAGCTTGTGAAGATGTGTTCTAGGCTGTTCGTTTCCCATCCAAGTTTTTGATTGTATCTTTCAAATAATACGTAAATGGGGTTGTGTCTGTGTGTCTGTTGATGGCTTATTTGGGTGAATGCCAAGCTTCTAGGAATTCCCTTGCATTTTTTAAAAAATTTGACAGTTGAATAACAGTTGAAATGAGGAATTTTTGTCATATCTTCTAACAGCTAGTAGATGTTCATGGAAAGCAGTCTGCTAGTCTTTTTTCTAACAGCCTACATAGTGGCTGTTATGGTGTTTACACTATACGATGAGTCCAATGTTTCTTCTTTGGCTGTTGAGTCTTTTGGTTTGCTTAAGATGTTTTTGAGGGATTTTGTTGCTTGGTGAGCTTCAGTGATGATGAATGGTTTTAGTAGTCTGTTTAATTGACTCAGATATGTTTTTGATGTATGGGAACAAACACTTTTTTGTAAGCTATAATAGTTGAGCACTGTACTTAGCCTCTTCTGATGAAGTTGCTGGGTGTCTATTGGAAGGTGACTTATATGTGGTCTGCTTCCCCTTTTTGATATTCCAGATTACTACAATGAGCTTGTGCTCATCTGAATAATGTTTGTATGCAGTTCCTCTTTTGAGTGGTTGGGTGATTGTTTTGACAGTGAAGCTCTAATGTGAGTTATGTTTTAATAAAATGAATTTCTAATTTGACAATGTTTCTTTGCTCATGAGGGTATCCAGGAAGGATAATGTGGTTTTGCCTTCTTTTGAAAGTTTATTTCTGTATTCCAACATGTTGTTTATTGCCTCATATATCTTTTCTACTGTTCCTGTTTTAATGTGATAGAGCAGAGGTGCCAAACTCAAGGCCTGCAGGCTGCATCCGGCCTGTGATATGGTTGGATCCGGCCCTCAGGGCTGTCCCAGTCTACCTACATCACTTTAACCCGGTCTACTCACATCGCTTCGGCCTGGTCTGTCCAATGCAGAGAGGAAAGATCAAGCCAGCGAAGCTTCAGCCCGGTCTGCCTGGTGCGAAGAGGAAAGATCAGGCAAATGTAGCTTCAGCCCAGTCTACTCAATTAGGCCAGCGTGGCTTCGGCCTGGTCTACTCAATGTGAAGAGAAAACATGCCAGCAGTTTGGAGAGTAATGTCAAGCTGGCCAAGCCCACCTAGTCAGCCACACCTACCCAGTCAGCACCCTCCCCCCAGCTCAACCCACAGCCCTGATGTGGCCCTCAATAAAATTGAGTTTGACATTCCTGTGAAAGAGGGATAAGGAAGAAACAGCACCAGGGAGTCAGTAAGAGAAGATACAGTAACAGACAAGGAACCATCAAGGAGGAAGCCACAAACCCAGTAAGATTGGCAGAACAACTTACTATGTATAAATAACTATCAAATCCCATTCTCACTTGCATTGATAATGTTACCTAGCCTGGTAATAAAGTATCTGGAAAAAAAGCAAGAACAAGAACAAGCTCAGAGATCAAGAACCAACAATTTCAAAGTGCAATTGTTGGCCTGACAAACTACTAGAAGCTGATTAAGATTACTCCTCTTAAATAAGTAGCTATTTGTTAATAGTACTACTTCAGACTATGTAAAATTTATGTAACAGTTCCCTCAAGAGTTTGAAACATTGTATTATGATTCCATAGTTCTTCAGTTAAGAGCTTCACTTGCTTTCTAGGGCAATCCTCATATACATAACATTGGCTTTGATTAATTCAAGCCATGGCATCTGGAAAACAATTCAAAATTCAAAATGAAAACCGGACTAATTTCAAATGCTAGAATGTAAAGACTTAAAAGCAATTGCTAAATTTTAGATAAGACCAAGTGAAATGGTATCCAATAAAAATTCAGGTTGGCTAAAAAGCCAGTTTACTTGGAGAAATTGAACCTAATGATGCTAGATATTGAAATCACCATAGATTAGATTTTGGGGAAAAAATCACAGACAAGTGTCCCTTCAGTAAGGACTGGACTGATAGGCCAGAGGCCTAATTTGTTAGATAGTTCTTTTGCAAGGGTCAGTCACGTCTCAACATACCTTATGAGTAGATGTTCAGATTTTGGGATTTCCGGTTAACAGTTTTAGATAAAAGAACCAGGAATTATTTCAATTCAATGCTTATTACAGTCATGGATCAGCAGAAAAAAGTAAACATTAAATTAAAACTGAACAGAACCGAACAGCGCAAGGCATAAGTAATATGTTATGATTGACAATGAAATTAATGGGTGACTAAAGTCTGCCTAATTTTACAGACAATGTAACAAAACTTAACTATACAGAGAAACTGAATCATACTGATCCAACAATAGTAGTTTAGTGTAAAAATGTTCAGAATTTCTGAAATATTTCATCAGGTAAGGTGTTATAAGAGAAGTCCCTGAGTCCGGGGGGGGTGGAATGTAACAGGATATGAGCTGCAGTTTCAATTGTCCCTTCTCCACAGGGGCACAGCTTCATCTCATATGGAACTTTTTAATATTGGCCCTCTAGAACTGCTGTGGGCAGAGCATTTCAACATGCTAAAGTTAATTCCTCTGAAATTTAGAGAAGTTATGTGATACAAATACCTTGCTGGTTTGTGATGGGGGTGTGGGGGGGAGGAGTCCTGCCTGTTTAAGAAAACATTATTGGGTAAAATGGGTCCTGTTGAATGTCTTGGTTATTAATATGTTTAAATGCACTAAGTACATGTTCATAGCCTATCATTAGGAACAACTCCTTGGAGAGACTGAGATGTTGGCATTTTAATACAATAGCATTAATCCATGTTAATTAATAATTTTTCCCCATAAGAAAAGGACTCAGGCATGTGAGAAAGAACAGAAGTTTCAGTTAATGTGTTACATGCACTAGTTTCTATTTTGAACAGGCCTGCCTTCCACCATAGAACTATATTGGAAACAAAGGGGTCTACCTGCGATATGCTCTTAGAAATTTAAACTGTAACTTTTCAAGAGGGGCAAAAGAGGAATAGGGTCCTAGCTGGGCATCAAAGAGTAGTTGCACATGTGCCTTTGCTGAAAATAGCTTTGGTGGAGCTTATCATGCTCCTTTAGTGAAATAGAAAGATTGGATTGCAGTAGTTGTTTTTTGAGAATTTTTTTATAACATAGTTTTAGTGCACACTCTATTTTGTGAAACAATGGAAAATCATGCCAGATATTTGAAGATTTTAACTTATTAATGTTCTGCTCATTTATTCTCCAAGCATACTATTTAGGTATCTGCAAAAAATTAGAATTTTGGTTTTACTACAATTGATTTTGAAAGCTTCCTGGTCAAGGGATTAATTGCTCAGATTGAGTCCAATTAATGTTTGTGACAGAAATGCTCTGTCATCTGCATATAACAAGATAGCAATATGCCTGTTTGCTAATTTTGGTGGGTGGTTACTCTGCTTCATTCTGGCTACAAGTAAATTTATATACAAATTAAATAGAGGAGAGGCTAAAATACATACAGGTGAAACTCGAAAAATTAGAATATCGTGGAAAAGTTCATTTATTTCAGTAATGCAACTTAAAGAGTGAACCTAATCTATGAGATAGACTCATTACGTGCAAAGCAAGATAGTTCAAGCCATGATTTGTCATAATTGAGATGATTATGAAAACCCCAAATCCACAATCTCAGAAAATTAGAATATTGTGAAAAGGTTCAATATTCTAGGCTCGAAGTGTCCCACTCTAATCAGCTAATTAAGCCATAACATCTGCAAAGGGTTCCTGAGCCTTTAAATGGTCTCTCAGTTTGGTTCAGTAGGAAGCACAATCATGGGAAAGACTGCTGACCTGACAGTTGTGCAGAAAACCATCATTGATACCCTCTGTAAGTAGGGAAAGCCTCAAAAGGTAATTGCAAAAGAAGTTGGATGTTCCCAAAATGCTGTATCAAAGCACATTAATAGAAAGTCAGATGGCAGGGAAAAGTGTGGAAGAAAAAGGTGCACAAACAGCAGGGATGACTGCAGCCTGGAGAGGATTGTCAGGAAAAGGCTATTTAAAGGTGTTAGGGACTTTCACAAGTGGACTGAGGCTGGGGTCAGTGCATGAAGAGCCACCACACAAAGACGGATCCTGGACATAGGCTTCAAATGTTGTATTCCTCTTGTCAAGCCACTCCTGAACAACAAACAACATCAGAACTACAAACAATGTCTT
The DNA here is from genome assembly GCF_900518735.1 of Pseudonaja textilis. Next base: position 6,431,479 of record NW_020769346.1, on the reverse strand, counting down.
ACCTGGGCTAAAGAAAAACAGAACTAGTTTGTTGCTCAGTGGTCCAAAGTCCTCTTTTCTGATGAGAGCAACTTTTGCATCTCATTTGGAAACCAAGGACCCAGAATCTGGAGGAAGAATGGAGAGGCACACACTGCAAGATGCTTGAAGTCCAGTGTGAAGTTTCCACAGTCTGTGTTGATTTGGGGAGCCATGTCATCTGCTGGTGTTGGTCCACTGTGCTTCATTAAGTCCAGGGTCAATGCAGCCATCTACCAGGAGATTTTCATGCTTCCTTCCACAGACGAAGGAAGGGGATGCTGACTTCATTTTCCAGCAGGACTTGGCACCTGGCCACACTGCCAAAAGCACCAAAAACTGGTTCAATAACCTTGGGATACTGTGCTTGATTGGCCAGCAAACTTGCCTGACCTGAACCCCATAGAGAATCTATGGGGCACTGCCAAGAGAAAGATGAGAGACATGAAACTGAAAAATGCAGAAGAGCTGAAGGCCACTATTGAAGCATCCTGGTCTTCCATAACACCTCAGCAGTGCCACAGGCTGATAGCTTCCATGCCACGCTGCATTGAGGCAGTAATTGCTGCAAAAGAGGCCCAACCAAGTACTGAGTACATATGCATGCTTATACTTTTCAGAGGTCTGATATTGTTCTATGTACAATCCTTGTTTTATTGCTTGCATGTCATATTCTAATTTTCCGAGATTGTCGATTTGGGGTTTTCATGAACTGTAAGCCATAATCTTCACAATTATGACACATCATGGCTTGAACTATTTTGCTTTGCATGTAATGAGTCTATCTCACATATTAGTTTCACCTTTTAAGTTGCATTACTGAAATAAATGAATTTTGGCATGATATTCTAATTTTTCGAGTTTCACCTGTAAATGTTATGCATGAGTAAAAGTTACTGTCTATCAATGGCAGAAGCTTTGTCCCAAGCCTTGCTCTGGGAACAAAATCAAATGCAGATCTAAAATCAGCATACAGGTTAGAATCTGCTTTAGATGTGTATTTTTAAAACCAGACGTTGAAATTTAAGGGCATGTCCATATATAGAGTATCCAGACCTAAAGCCTTCTTGCTTATCAGCCAGCTCTGAATCAATACAGTCAACTAATTTATTATATAGGTGTCTAGCAAATAGCTTGCTTACTATGCTTAACAAGTTGCTAAACTGTAATTTGCAGACAAATCTCATGTGCCCTTTTTGTAGATGGGCACAATAATAACTAAGCTCCAGTCCTCAGGAATTTGTGCAGTGTGATCAATAATAAAGATAAAACAGGTGGGCACGAACAGGGGTCCATCAGCCTATATTATTTCATAATATTTCAGGTGTAATAAAGTTGCTGCCTGAGGCTTTACCAGGTTTTAACTGCTTTACAAGCTTCTTTAGTTCAGCATTTGTGACAGTGGCCCACTTTGGAAGCTTTAAGATCTAAATTAAATTTGGAGAGCTCTTCTTGTAGATATAATGCTCCAAAGTGATTTTCCTACACAGATCCAGGTAAGAGGTGAGGAGCGGAAGAGGTCTCTTGGTTGTATGAGAAGCTATCAAGAGCAATAATGAAATGGAATTTCTGGCTTGGGAGGTCTAGTGAATTTTTTAATCATATTTTTAAAAAAGATGTTTACATTGTTTCTTCAGGAACATATAATCCTGAATAGAATGCTAAGCTGGATTTTTATTACCGTATTTATCGGCGTATAACACGCACTTTTTCCCCCTGAAAATAGGGGGCAAATGATGTATGCGTGTTATACGCCGATGTCCAGGGAGCGGAATCCTCTTTAAGGGATCCCGTTCCCAATAGTGCCTAGCGGCGGCGCAGCGTCGTGACGTGATGTCAGCGCTGCGCCCGCCGCATATTTTTTTCCTGAAATTTCCCTCTTAAAGGGAATGCGTGTTATACGCCTGTGCGTGTTATACGCCGATAAATACGGTATATAAATTGGATCCCCTGATCAGTTTACCCTTGGCCTCAAGACATTCTATGTCAGACCAGGGCTGAGAGAAAAAAATCCCTACTTGCTTGTTTTTCTCTCTTTGAGAACTGAGTGGAAAGTACTGGCTGGAATAATTGCATTAACTGGGAGAATGTCTGTAAGAGTGAGCTTCAAATTTCTCTTTAACTGTAGTAGAATGGAGATGCAGAACTGCTTCAGATTGAAGCAGGTGAGAGATTTGCTTACTAAGTTATTAAGACCATTTGGCACAGACCATTCTGAGTTTTGAATTCAGTTCCACAATTGGAATACGTTCTGTTTCCGTAAAACAATTGTTAAATGTTCTTATGATTGTCATACCTGGGAAGTGATTGTTTTCAGGCTGGTTATCTAAGTAAAATTTTTCTTCATACATAATTAAGTTCTGTAAGATCAGAGTATAATCAATAGTCTTGAAGCAGCCCAGTGAGAGAATTCACTACAAGTACTGAGAGATCCATTCAATAAATGTAGACTTGGGTTGGTTTTAGTTTTTAGAAAGCATAACCCCTCATAACCTCTTTTAAATCTGTGGATTGTTGGGTTAATAAAGGGAACATTACAGCTGATTCAGAAGAGTTTTGATGAAACTGAGTGAAAAGTACCTTATCATTCAATCCTATCCCTGCATTGAAGCCACCTAAAACAATTACATAAGATGAGGTATTATTTGATCAATGGTGGGATTCAAAAAAATTTACTACCGGTTTTGTGGGTGTGGCTTGGTGGGTGTGGCAGGGGAAGGATACTATAAAATCTCCATTCCCATCCCACTCCAGGGGAAGGATACTATAAAATCTCCATTCCCACCCCATTCCAAGGGAAGGATACTGCAAAATCTCCATTCCCTCCCCACTGCTGGGGAAAGGTTACTGCAAAAATCCCATTCCCTCCCCATCCTGCTAACCTGCTTTCCAGCTCTGTTCTCCTGTGCAGGGCAACAAAAGAAGACCCAGCCAATCAGCTGGGACTTGGGAAGCAGAGAATATATGGGGGCGGGGCTAGTCAGAGGTGGTATTTGCCGGTTCTCTGAACTACCCAAAATTTCCGCTACCGGTTCTCTAGAACTTCAGAATCTGCTGAATACCACCTCTATTTGATATGAGAATACTTATCTATGTTTCAAATTTAGACCATAAACTATTAAATTGGAATCTGTTTAGAGATGATGGAAGAGAAACAGTGATAATGTAACATTATTAAATTTTAACAGCATAGACATTGTATAATGCTTCATAAGATCTAGCTGTATAACATTTAGGTGTAGCTTAATTGAGCCTTATATACAGATATACTTATGATCACAACTGAACCCAACAATTATGTGGCTAAGTAAGACAGTTGTTAAATGAATTTTACCCCACTTTACAGTGCTTCTTACCACAAGTATAAGTGAATGAATCACTGTAGTTGTTAAGTTAGTAACACAATTGTTAAGTGAATCTGGCTGCCCCATTGTCTTTGCTTGTCAGAAGTTTGGATATGGGATCAATGTGACCCTGGGACAATGCAACCATCATAAATATGAATCAGTTGCCAAGCATCTGAATTTTGATCACGGGATCATGAGGATACTGCAATGGTCATAAATCTGAAAAAAGTCATAAGTCACTTTTTTCAGTGCCATTGTAACTTTGAATAGTCACTAAATAAACTGTTGTAAGTAGAGGACTACCTGTACTTAAACCACCACACTATCTGCCTTATCCTGCTCCAGCAACTTATGAAAGTTGCTGGAGTCCATTTACATACATTTACATACAGATTATTGTCAAACCAAGTTTCTTGAAGCAGGGATAAGTCAAATTCAGCAATATAATTTGTAAACAGAAAATCTCAAAATATATCATTCCATGAAAGGATAGTTAGGAATTTAGGAGCATACAACTGTCAATCTGAATTCCCAATAGTGTCAACTGCTAAAGGCAGATCCTGAGGAACAGTGGAAACACAGGTTACTTCATGGTGTTCATTATTAAGATCGGCTGTTCAATAAGTTATTTTATAAATGTCAGTGGAGTATCAGTATCAATATTGAGAACAATACATCTGGTATATACACAGTTATTTTAAGGTTCAACTTTCTTCTTCCTATTGTAATTGTTTTCTTTATCCTGAGAGTCAGTATTCCACAGATTGAGGTCTCGTACAGGTGTCTCTGAATGTGCGATCACCACTACTGCTGGTTATGATGTGGATATGAAATCAATAGAATGTGTTGTATTCAGATGTACTCAATGGTTCATGTCTTGGATTTTTCTTGAGGTCTCTACTTGGCAAGATAGCTTGCTTGATCCATTAAGTTCTTCACCAAATTGATTTCCTTTTGTTGTGATGTTTGTCTGCTGACAATGTGATTTGGGCTAAAGCTCCTTTTTTATTTTGTTTTGTGGGGATGCTGGAAAATGAGCTTGTCAGCTTTTCAGCAGAAGAGCAGCTAGGGGGTAGTAGAGTATTGAAAGTTTCAATCCAAAAAGCTTGAGGCAATAAAATCAAGCTTATACATGATGGTTTTTGCTTTTCCTAGGGAGGTCGCCAAATAACTGTCCTAGTTCTTCCTCATCTTCCATAGTCGGCTGATGTCAGTATCTCTGTTTTAATTAAATCAAGGGCATTATGCCTCTTGTGCTTATCTGAGCCTGACCTTGAGTTGGTGGAACATTCTGCTGTATAGGTATTGGCTGGCTGATTTCATCAGCTCTGGGACTTGCTGCCCTCCCTTATGTGATTGGCTGTCCTCCCCAAGTTTAGCAGAAGGCCGTACACATGTAGGTGTAATTTGAAAGCCCCAAGACATATCTGTTTAAAAATCATCGAAGAGAATGTTAAATGACTAAAAGCTAGCATTATTCTTTCAAGACCTTGCCATATGGAGCCAGGAGATTTCAGTAAGTTCGGCTGGAATATACTCTACAGGGAAGCAGTTGTGAAAGGGAATAGAGTACTATTCTTCTATTTTCCCACCTAACTTTGTTGAGAGGATTAATTGCCACCTGCAGCAAAATCCTGTGACGTTGTAGAACTAGCTTATCCTTGGCAATTTCCATACATATGAGGACTTGTGCGTATGTGAGTATTTTGAGAGAGTTCTGGAGCAGCTGGGTTGGTGACTGGCTTCATGTCAGATTTAGTTATTATTTTCCATTATAGCTTTAAGTTTGTTTAAATGTCTGATTGACATTTAATAGCTAGTTAAAAATTGCAATAATTGTTTTAGCAGTTAGTAGGTAGTTCTTAGCAACCATACCTGCATCCACGTTTCAGGTTTTTTTGTGTGTGTATAGTTTTAAAGATGTCCTCTCCTCTTTCTCCTGTAGAAACTTCATCTTCAGAAGAAGAGAAATCATCCTCTTCCCAGTCATGTAGGGCATAAGGTTTATTGGTGAAAATTGTGAGGGAGGGGAAGGGGAAAAGGAGACTTATTGCTATACCCTTATGCTGGAATAAATCCTTCGGTTTCAGTTGTCTAGAAGTTGCTGCCACCTTAGAATGTTCAGAATGCTTGGAATTTTCTCTTTGTGGCATCTCAGGCTTTACTCTTTCTCTTTGAGCACTTTTCTGTTCCTATCATTATATGTCTTGCTACCTCACATCATTGGCAGATATCCAGTGCAGTTAGACTGCAGGCACTAAAATATTGGCTAACTTTAATTCTAAAGCTCTAAAATTATTAAGACTAAGTGTGAAAAATAGTCATAAGTCATTTTCTCAGTGCTGTTGTAAATGGTCACTAAACAAATAGTTGTAAGTTGAGGACTGCCTATACTTTAAAGGGGCTGCCAAACCCATATTAATGATTGTTTAGATTCTTACCTCATACTGATATAATTGTTACATGTATGAGGGTTTTTTGATGTTACATCCACCTGGATCTTGACTTCAAATATCTTTAACTCTGCCTTTCTTTCTCCTTTAGTTATTAACCATCCGCCTATGGTGAGATCTGTTTCATATAGTTCAAGTCCCTCATCTTTGGAACAACCCAGTGGAGGAACTATGAGTCCTGCTTCCAAATCTGCTTCTGGCCAGGACCAAAACCTAGGTAATATAGTTAGCAAAGAATTTTGTTTGTTTTGCTAATTGTAAATATTATAGAAATCTTTCAAAATCAACTTCTGTAAAATACATATTAAGTGAAGAAGAATAAAGTTGTGGATGGCTGTTACCCATACTACCATATCAATAAGAGTTTATAGGAATAAAGTGTTTTTCACAATTTCTATAGATGAATGAGGTAAAGAGTTTTGATGCAACGACTATAATTGCTTTAATGATTGTGCAGATGATATGCTCATATTGCCTTCAGGAAGAGCTATGACATATTTATATATGGAAATAGGTTAGCTATTAGTTAAAGCTAGGGCAACAATACTATACAAAAATATCTTAAAATACTATAGCTTAATATAATAAACTGTGTTTACCAAAATTGTGGAGTAGCCAGGAAAATACTAATTCAAGCAAAATACTAATTCAAGCAATGTGTGTAATGATCTTTTACCATGTCCCAAATCTTATCAGTTTAGTTTTGCAGTAAAATAAAAATGCTAAGTAATGTGGCTACAAGCCGTACTGAGGGTCAATGAATGACTACTTTTTTATAAATGGGAAATTATTTTAACCCACTGTCTGAATGATAAACTGAATGATAATTATGATATCCTTTTGTTATTCTTTGAAGAGTTTTAGTGGGTTAAGTTCCAGATTTGGTTATATTTAAAAATATCTTCCCTATGCATGCGTATTTTAGACCTAGAACTAGTCCTGGTATAGCATTGGCTTAAATCAAGTACTATCTTACTAGAATTGAACCTTCACATCCTTTATAATAAGTCAAAGAGTCTAAATGCTCCCTAAAAAAGCTTTGAGGTATATAAAAGGTTCCAGGCATTCTTTGTTGTGGCCCCCATTGGAACGCCCAATCCTTAGGGATTTGGGAAGTCCCTTCCTAGCCATTGGTAATATGGAAAGTTGAATTCTACTGAGATGGTAAATGCAGCTGACTTCTGTTATTCTTATTGTTTAATATAATTTGTTTGCTACTGAAGTTCATAGCTTATTTAACTCAATCAAATATTTTTCAACAATGAAGTAATTCAATATTTTTTGGTTCTGGTAATGTAGAACATTTGGATTTTGTTTTATTGTTAAATAATTATTTTGTTTCAACTTCATTGTTTAGGGGAAAAAAGAAAAAATAATGAAGGTTATTCTGCGGAGAATGCTAAGAAGCCACGGGTTATAGGAGATATTCCTGTTGAACTGATCAATGAAGTGATGTCAACTATTACAGATCCAACAGCAATGCTTGGTCCAGAGGTAAGAAATGTACTTTTCACAATTAATTAATGTTAAATAGCACATTATATTTTCTAAATACAGTATCAATATGTTTATTGTCATACAAGATATTTTTAAATTTTCAACAGTATTGAACTGATTTTTATTTGAAGGCATTTTTCATTATTAATACATTAATAGAATTCAGCCTAAGTAAGTTCCTCATATTGCCTGGACTTTAATTCTTAGAATTCCTATCCAGTATAATCATAGCTAAGAATTCTGGGATTATTAAAAGTAGTAAATGTATCCAAACACATCAAGCTGCTAGTATTTATACATATACAACATGTAAGTTGTATGTATACATTAGAAAACGACAAGTACATTAACAGAATGGGAAAAGATCTGGAATAGAAACATTAAGATTACGAAATCCGCGGCGTACAAAGAAAATATGTATAAAATGTTATATAGATGGCACTTACCCCCTTCGAGGTTAACGAAAATGAACCCAAACTCTAGTCCAAAATGTTGGAAATGTAAAAACATAGAAGGAACCTACTTTCATATGTGGTAGTCCTGTAAAGAAGCCCAGAAATACTGGCAAAAAATTAGAAAATGGTTGGAGGAAATAACCAAAGAACAAATCGAATACAAACCAGAGTTCTTCCTACTAGGGATCTCTGATAAACATTTACCTAAAAAGATGAAATATATAACAATTCATATTCTAACTGCGGCCAGATTAGCATTTGCCCAGTGCTGGAAATCATCCTATATACCTACAGATCAAAGGGTCATCCAGAAAATATGTGACTGTGCAGAAATGGACAATTTAACCATAGCACTTAAAAATAAAGAGTCTTCAGCATTTTATGATAATTGGAATGCGTGGTATAATTGGTTATCTCAGAGATAAACTGTTCAATGAACAATGGGTAATCTAAGCATAAATTGTGATAAGATGTGTATATTTAAAGTAAGGTAGGAGAATTGGATCTTGCAGACTGTCAAAAAGGATATCTGTCTGTTTTTAATGTATTTTCTTTTTTCTTCCGTTTCTTTGTTTTCTTCTTTCTTTTATACCTCTTTTTCTCCTTTTTCGGTTCGCAAGACCGAGTTTTTTTTTTCCCTCCCCTTTTTTCTTTTTCCTTTTTCTCCCTCTGTTGTATATATAATGTTGTTATGTTTTTAATTCTAAATTCAACAAAATTTATTCAAAAAAAAAAAAAGAAAACGACAAGTTTAAAAATAAATTTGAACTTAAAGGATATTTTTAATGGCACGGCTGGCATATAGTTTCATTCAAACATCTTGTCTTTTTGGATATGACTCAGTTTTACTATTTTCATTTCAAAATGTGCTCATTTAGATGAAGAATTGTTCCTATGAATTACATTATATATCAGACACATGAAAAAAATTAGCCAAGATCTCATCTAAAACAAATTTATAATGTTTCATGAACTTAGAATAATTTGCTAGATTTACTTAATTTATGGTCTGCTCAACTCCTAAATGAATCTGAGCAGCTTGCAATTCAAAACTCAGCATATAAGATCAAAATAAACCATATCAAATCAAACAAATCATATAAAACAAAACAAAACAAAAAAAGGTTCCAAATCCTGTCTCTAAACCTTGTCCTGTAACATGGCTCATCATCTATATTTTTATTAGAGTATTTTAAGGATATGTGAATATCAAATTCTCATTTATTTGGTTTAGATTTTCTTCTGTTTTCCCCCTTTTCTCTTCAGTCTCCACTAAGCATTGTCAAGAAACGGAGAGAAAATGTGACCGCATGGCTTCTGTTTATGTATCCATTACTAGATCTTTGTGTCTCAGGGATCCTCAAGTGCTAGTAGAGTTGTAAAAAAGGATGAAGGGACAGAATGTATGCATTGGGCAACTTTTGTATGTAGCTAGTTAGCCAAGTTGTCAAAGAAGGCATAATTGGCATAGTTGTACTAGTTCTCACCGTCTTTAGAACATTTTTTTCTGCATGTTGTAATCATTGTACAGGTAGTCCTTGACATGATCATAATTGGTATCAGAAATCTAATTGTAAGTCATTGCAGTTATAAATCAAGGCACCTAGATGACTGGACCTATTTTTGACATTTCTTGAAGCAGTCATTAAATGAATCATGCAATTATAATGCAAACAAGATGTTTTTGCCGGAGACTGGCAAAAAAAAAAAAATCTTACATATTACCATCACATGAACTCAGGATGGTGCCACCAGCTATAAAGTTGAGCTGGATGCTATGTGCCCAAAATATGCCAGACCACAGGGAGGAACATTTTATGGTTGATCAGAAATGCTTTACAGGCCATAAAGCACTTTTTTCAAGGCCATCATAACTTCATAGTCATAAAAAGACTGGTCACAAGTTGAAGGCTATCACTGTGGTTGATATTAAATAATTCAGTGGACTTTTTTGAAATGCGAAACAAACAACTGCTGGCTATTTAATACTATTTCAATTTAGATGTTTGTAATTGAGAAGATAAATTAAAGCAGCGACCTCCAACCTTTTGGATGCTAGGGACCAGTTCCATGGGGGACAGTTTTTCATCAACTAGTGTGTGTGTGCATGGTTTCACGTGCTGCCTAGATTCTGTATGTGCATGGATGGCACTTTGCTCACTTAGGCGGCCCAGTTTCTGGTGGGTCATGGCCCAGTGATTTGGGGCCCCCTTGTATTAAAGGACACAAGTAATGTTGAATGATATTTTGTTGACTTTTCAAGTAGGAATTATGCAAGGTTTTTCATTTTTTAAAAGTATTAGATATAAGCTGGTTGACAAAAATCTTCTTTTGTATACAAGAGCCCATAATGGACTTTTAAAACATTTTTTTCACATGGTAAATATCTAGCCAAATAATTAATTAAATATTTACCCTGAATTACTGGATATTTTTCAGATATATTACTTACTCAGTTAGAAATGCAACCTTGAAAAGAAGTATGTGTCATCAAAACAAATGGAAAAGATTTCCAACTCTATTTACTGAGATATGTATTAACTATATATGAAAAGAGAAAAAAAGGATTCCTGAAATACATTTTGAATCACTTTTCATTGTTTTTTTCTTTAAAGCAGACTAATTTTCTATCTGCACACTCAGCCCGGGATGAAGCTGCAAGATTGGAAGAGCGTAGGGGAGTGATTGAATTTCATGTGGTTGGAAATTCCTTAAATCAAAAACCAAATAAAAAGATTATGATGTGGCTGGTTGGCTTACAAAATGTATTCTCACATCAGCTACCCAGAATGCCAAAAGAATATATTACTCGTCTAGTCTTTGATCCGTGAGTATTATGTCTATTTTCTTCTCAAAGGGAAAGGTAGAACAAGAAAGGGGATAATATTTATTGAATGGGTTCATTTTTAGAAGCTGAAAACAAGCCCTTAAATCTAGGGACTGTTGATTTGGGACTTGGAACAAGAACGGTAACAAAAAGGAAGATGACAAGTTTGGTATCTAGATAGCTAGGTGTACATTTGGCAAAGTGTAGTGGTTGTAATTTTTTTGTTAGAATTCTCAAACTTTGGGCATGCTAAAAGTTAGAGCTAAAGATTGGGATTTGCATTTAGTGATTCATTGTAAAGTTTGTTCCAAATAATAAGAAATAGACAATACTTAATCTTTCACAGAGACAATTTATCATTGGAACCGGAAAGAGGACAATTTGGGCAATTCTTGCTCCCCTCCAAAATGTTCTCTGGTTTAGGAATTGCAGGTACAATTGCTTTCATCACATCAACTTGCAATAGTAATATTAATGTTTGGCTCTTCAGAATTATCAATCAGTAAGATGTCTCTAGTACTACCTCTTAAAAACTCCATTTTATCTGATTAGTAACTATAGTTAAAGCCCTTCAAAACACAATATTTGCCTATTTGTAAGTTTGCCTGCCTCTAACTCTGTTTGCCCCATGACATGTAGCAGAAAGGTGGCATGCTTCAAGTCTCTTTCATGAAAAAAGGCACCTATTTGTGACTTAGGAAGTGTGCCTTCTCTGTGATAGATCTGGGCATATTTGTCACATGTTTCAAAATATTTGAAGCATTATCAAGATTGTTTTTTGCAGTTTGAAATTTATTCAGTATAAAATATCTGTTGAAAAGATTGTCAAAAAAGTACACCTGCCAGAAACTGAGTCAGTCAGAAGAGGAATTCTTCATTTTTCTGGCAAACTTCCAGAAAAACTACTACACTTTTCACTCAATCACATACTAATTCACACCCTGCTAGGAGTATTTTAGAAGTTTATATGGACCATGCTAGTAACATGAACGAGAATGGGACTGACCTGGACCAATGTGGGACTGACTTGGGCCAAGTTCAAAATTGGCTCCCTATCTGTGTGAAACAAATAGCCCAATTGGTTTAAGAGTAGACAGGAATGCCCTACAATTCTGCTAAATGTTTGAAAGATGTTGATAAAATACAGGTTGAAAATTCACCCAGTCAAACAAACTCTTTTAGTTTTAGTAGACAATTTTCCTTCTTTCTGGAAACAGGACACGGAGTAGAAGTTAGCATTATTCAATAGAGCTGTTTCCATCTTGAAGAAATGAGTTGTTATTCCTGTATAATAAGATGGGACGGGAGATAATAATTTGAAAGGGAACCTAGAAAATGCAATCGGAATATTTTATGTTGACATAGTATCAGTTTTCTGGATACCTTCTTTTGAAAATAAAATCTAATCTAGTATCAAAATCTATGCAAAAATATTCTATTTATAATTGCTATGGCTATGAAGGCACCAGTGATGGGCATCATTAATAGATATATGGTTTATATGTCAAAATATATAACTACAGGAAACACAAGACCCTTGCATTAATAAAGGATGGTCGTGTGATTGGTGGTATCTGTTTCCGGATGTTCCTATCTCAAGGATTTACAGAAATAGTTTTCTGTGCAGTGACTTCTAATGAACAAGTCAAGGTAAAAGTAATATTAATTGCATTATCAAACAAATGTATTGTATATTGTGCAGGTATAATTGGATTTTATGTGACCCTATAGTCCTGAACTTGATCAAATGGCAAAAATTATAATTCTGCCCAAAGTGCAGTTTACTTTTTTTTAAAAAAACCAGAAGACTGAATAAAACACAAGGCAAAGTAATATTCTCTTTCGACTTAATTCTACTTGCACTACTTAGAGAAAATTTACTTCTGTGTCTGTCACTAATAAATGTAGCGTCTATATAATTCTTCTATCTTATTTCCAGTTTGGCCCCAGTGCAAATGACATATAAGATAAAAGGGGATGGGTAAGAAACTATGTGCGTAATTAGAATGTGTTTTGTCTTTGCTGAGTGTGGTTGAAGTATACCGAAAGTCACAACCTATTGTAACAGGTGTGGGTATTATTATAATAAGGTTAATTATAATATTGAAAAATCTTTGGTAGCAATAAACAATAATTGTTTCCCAACTTTTAGATCCTGTCCGTAATAATGGAATTATTCTTTTTTTTACTAAATTTTATTAAACAATTAGTTCTATTAGGAAGATATGTGATGTTTACTAATCATTCAAAAAGTTTTGTACATTCAATGGTCAGAATAACTAATCATTAGATAACAGATCTTGAATGAATTATAATGATGATCTATCCTTGCTCATTGCAGGAAACTATTATATCCTGGTGTCTGATTTTGCCATATGCTGGTTGCTTAATCAGCAACCTAACCAAACAGAATGAACAAGTAAATTTAACCCCAACAATATGCTAAGCCTTAGCAGTCTAAGTAAATAGAAAGCAAAATGTCCAAAACAAAAAAGCTTTGGGCTAAACCACGTAAACTAATAATAAAACTTGCATTCAAATGGGCATACAATACTAATAATAATGCAGTCTGATTGTGGGAATACCCCACAAACTTTACACCTCATTGTGAAGAAATGTCCCTTCAGAAAGTTCCCTGGTCCCTATGAGAACTACATTATCTTGAGGGCACTGTTGTCCAATGGCTAAACAATCTAGATAACCAGCTTAAGCATTTTAGTAATTGCTCATACATAATTTAATTTTATTTACCATTTTATTCATCATTTGTATTGTGCATTTTTAAAATAATTCACTGTATGGGTGGTTTATATTTAATACACATTTTATATGCCATTTTTTTTTAATGTACTAATGTTATATTTTGTTATGCCATATGAACTAAATAAATATAAAGTAATGATGCCGGAAAAAAGAAAACATGAGGAGAAATTATAACATCAACCCTAAGAGCAGGTTATGTCAAGTGCCCCATTAAAGGTAGAAAAAAAAAGCAAAAAAATAAACACTGAGTGGATAAAATCCTTCCTACAAATTACCAAATAAGCTCAGACACAGATGTAGCTTTGCCTGCAATATTCCCTTATTCATTCTCTCAGGAAAAATAGACTAGTTATAACTTCCTACTCTGGTTAGACTTGGCTGCAAAGTATTATTTTGAAAATAGTTTTTGGAAGCAGGATTTAACATGGCTCATGCAATTAGAAAAGAAAATCTGATAACTAATACTTCTTCCAGGAGACAAAAATTCTGTTCTCACATATACTTCTTAGGGGTCCACAATATTTCTGTATTTAAATTGCTTTATTGCTGCAAACTGGAAGCAGCAAAGTTTTAATACATTGTAATTGTCAATTGATAAAATGTCATCATACTTTCTTTGCAGGGCTATGGAACACACTTAATGAATCATCTGAAAGAATATCACATTAAGCATAATATTCTTAATTTCCTTACATATGCTGATGAATATGCAATTGGCTACTTTAAGAAGCAAGTAAGTAGAACTTTGGGACTAATTTTCAATCTGTGTAGCAAAATAAAATTTGAATAACTATTAGACACACTCAAAAGACTTTCAGAGTGATCTTATTATCTGAAGGAAAATATTACTATTCATTGAATTTAAAGTCTATTGTTTGTATACAATTGACCTAAAATGTTCTGGCAATTTAAGCTAATCAATTGTATTATGGTATAAGTTTTCATTATCATATTAAATATTAATTTTTAACATGTAAATTATTTTGTTTTTGTTACAAATGATTAATTGGGCCACTAAAAAAACTAAAGTAGTTTTGTTTCTGTTTTTTGGAAATCTATAATTCTCAGTATTTCTTTGTAATAATAGTTCATTCCTGGTTGTATTTTTTATTGCTGTTATGTGACTCCTCTGTGTAATATATTTCCCTCTTGCTGTTTTTGAGAGCTTCTGACAGTTGCTAGAGGAGTGTAATTATCTCTGGATAGTAACCACTGATGGTGACCTTGAAAAGATATATTGTGTATCCTGTTTCTTTCATGTATAATGGGATATTTTCATACATTTAAATTAAGGGTGGTAGTAACTGATCTGTCAGGTTGCTGAATTGCAGTCTCTTAAGTACATGAAGAAAAATATCACTACTGTAAAATATCACAATGTCTTCAGTAAGCAAATAAAAATACATTGATTGTTTTTTCCTTAGGGCTTTTCAAAAGAGATTAAGGTACCAAAAGCAAAATATGTAGGCTATATCAAGGACTATGAAGGAGCAACTTTAATGGGATGTGAATTGAATCCAAGAATCCCTTATACTGAATTTTCAGTCATCATTAAGAAACAAAAAGAGGTAAAAAGTTATTCCTCCCCCCCACCTCCCAAAAATATATACAAATTAAGTGTTGTTTTTAACCACCTCATTCATACCAGCAAAGCTACTCAGGAGTTAGGATAATTGTACAATATTTAATTTTTTTATTCCAATGATACAGTACAAAATACTATTCCCCTTCTGAAGGAAATGCATAGCTTGAAACAAAAGTAGAATAATTCTATTTCCCCCTTGTCTGTTTTCTGAGTATCAGTTGAAAAGCAGTATATTTAATAATTTGACAATAATTTTTGTATACTGCAGATGGGTATCTTTATAGTCCCCATTTAGTGACTGCCTCAAATAGCAAACTTCAATGCTGATGAAAAAGTAACTTTGCAACCAGTGCCCATGTTTATGACCTTCACAGTGTCTGTTTTTCTCTCTCTCATCAGGCATTTGCCATTATCATTAGTTGTATATTTTTGTCTTTTGTTTGTTATTTTATTCCATTGCCCTCCCTACCACAGCAGAGAGATTGCCTAAAAAGCTATCTCTTCTTCAGCTGCTTTGTCCCCAATACAGTGCATCACTAAAAAAATGCTAACTGCAAAATCAACTCTTAATTAGTTGATTAGAACTCTTTGGCTAAGTCTTGCTGCTTCCTGACACTGACAATACCTAATTAATTTTAAGGCTTCTTTGAATCCTAAATGACTCTAGCACATTCCTTTCTATTTGTATTCCCTATTACATACCTCTTGTAATTGTTTTTTTCTGTAAGGAATATAAATACAAAGATCAATTCTTTTCTTGCTAATTATCCCGACACCAAAGAGCAAGAAATGGGGGAAAAGAGCTGTAAGATTTGCCTTTTTACTCAGCTTCTTGTGAGTTGAATTCTGGAATCCTTCCCTGCCATTTGGGCTCACGCAATTGTTTGTGGTTGTAGCTTTCTGATGCATGCTGTAAAAATACAACCACAAACAGCCAGGTGGTCCCAAATTTATTGAATGCTACCTCTTCAGGAGAAATGGTTGGCCCTATAAACTTGACCAACTATAATAAAAATAAATAAAAGGAAAGCTGAAATAAAATTGTAAGCATAGTATGGTCATATGGTTTTTGCTTAGTGACTACTTTGCTTAATAACCAGTTTCTGTCCCCAACTGCAGTTGCAGAATGATTCTGTTCTGTTTTGTCAGGGAGAAAAAGTAGATCAGGGGTGTCAAACTCAATTTCATTGTGGGCCACATCAGGGCTGTTGACCTTGGGGGAGGAGGGTGGTTGGGCATGGCCAACTGGACAGGCATGGCCAGCTTGATGCCACACCCCAAACTGCTGGCATGTTTCCTCTTTGCACTGGGTAGACTGGGCTGAAGCTATGCTGGCATGATCTTTTCTCTTCACATTGGGTAGACTGGGCCGAAGCTACCTTGGCCTGACCTTTTCTCTTCACACTGTATAGACCAGGACAGCCTTTGGGCCAGATCTCACTATATTTTGGGCCAATCTGGCCCATGGACCTTGAATTTGACACTGGAATAGATCATCAACCTTGGATGTAGAACAGTGGTGGCTAACCTTTTTGGGTTCCTGTGCCAAAATTGCGTGCACTTGCATGTTCGTGTTTGTGTGCCAGGACCCAGAAGGCAATGCGCGCCCCCCCCACATTCTCTACGCATGTGTGTGCAATCCCCACCCCCACCCTCAGTGCCCCCTTACCTGCACTGCGCCTCACAGCTCATTTTTGGCCGGTTTGAGGCCTTTTTTGGCCTCCTAAAGGCTTGAGGAAGGCTTCTGCAGGCTTCTACAAGCTTTGTAGGCTGAAATCTAGCCCCGTTTCGTCACTTCCTGTTTTTCCACTGCACACATGTGCAGTGAGGTAAGTTTGCCTGCAACTTGCGTGTTGGCACAAATGGCTGTGTGTGCCACCTGTGGTACGCGTGCATGCCATAGGTTTGCCATCATGGATGTAGGAGATCAATTGTGTCTTCCTATCAGTGATTTTGACCAGTTTTTTTTTTGAATTGAGGAAGTCATTTTGAAAGTCCTAAATGTCAGTGCCATAAACAGATGATGGGACTGGAGAAGCTTTAAATCTGAGAAATCCAAAGCTGTCAAGTTTTGCAAGTCTGGCAACTGAGGAAGCAAGAACAAATTGGATTTCTTCAGTTATTTGTTGCTAATAGTGTAATATAACTGAATCTTTAAAAATGCTAAAGCCAACTTATTCTATCAGAATTAAGTGGGGTTTCTCTTCGTCTTATATTTTTCTCTGTTTATAGATTCATAGATCTTTTCTGCTTCCAGTATTGATCTTGTTTTCACATTCATATTCTGTTCCATGAATAGAGTCTGTTAGACCTTCCATCATGCCACTTCCTCCTTCACTTTTTCCTTCGGGCATAGAATGTACCCTCCTCCCCAAAGAAGGAACAAGCATCTTCTCTAGATCAATGGAACAATCCAAAATAGATGAATCCAGAGAAACAGTAATGTGCCCCTACTTACCACGTAAAGAATGCACAGTATATGCATCATGGGGAATATTGAGGAGAATATTGAGCCCTTTCTTCCTAGTTATCAAAAATTGATCATGGGGCAGTTCAGGGAGACGAAGGTTGTCTCGAAATTTTATACAGATCTGGCGATATGGGCATGTGTACTCCTGCATGAGAAAGGCAGAGAGTTATATGTAAATTCTGGAAATGGCAATTTCAGATCAATTGTCCTGTTGACAACATATATCTCGACACAACACACAGCATTACTTTTTCCTGTCTACCTATTAATGTCCAAGTGAGTGACACTAACAAATATAAATATGCAGTGCGGTACTTATTGCTGGAGAGGGAGAGATACATACAAATAGCTGCATGAAAGTTGGTCCTTCCTCCATAGCAGGGCTGTCAAACTCCTGGCCTGTGGGCTGGATGTGTCACGTGCTGGCCATGTCCATGCCTGTTTAGCAAACTGGAAAAAGTCCTGATACATGTGATGCCGCTGTGATGGCGTGAGTTTTGACACCCCTGATCCATAGAGGAAACAAGAAATGAAAAAATTATATGTATGGGGTTCCTTGGAGAATATTGATCTGAGCCCTGACAAATGAACTTTTTGTTGCAAAATAATCCAACAGATCCACTATAATTGTTATGGGATGTATAAAAGACTCTGGGGACATAGAGATCACATGAAGGCTCCCATTCCATCTCTAACCTCTTTATAGTGTTCCTCTTTGGGGGCCCTCAAGTGATCTCTATGTTCCCAGAATCTTTTATACATCCCAAAGCAATTATCTGCTACATGGCAGAAATGTATAAAAGACTAATTCAGTGAACTACAGGTTGTCTTTAATTTATGATCATAACTGAGCCCAAAACTTCTGTTGCTAAGTGAGAAAGTTTTAAGTAAGTTTTGTCCCATTTTACAAACTTTCTTGCTTAGCAACTTCTGTTCTGGATTCCCTTTATAACCAGATTAGACCGGGGCAATCTGATCATAGTGCTGCTATGCCACAGTTCTATAGATCCAGCAAATTACTAATTGCTTTTTGGATGCCTTCTGATAGACATTTGTACATTAAAGCCAATATGGTGGCTTCAGGGGGCATTCAGATCATTTCAAAGGGCAGGGCAAATATAGTTTTGTCAACTGCTTCTTCCAACTGTTCAATGTTTCTCAAGTGGACTTGTTATTAATCTTTCCCAAACGTATACCCAGTCCCCAAATTACCATTTCTTCAGTGCTTAATGTTGATAAAACAACTATGCATTTATATTGTTTCATAGAGGTTTATGCTAACCTTGCCCTTTTCTTGTTTTAGAGGCATTTCACTTCTATATTCAGTGGCTGCTTCAACTGTGACTGGGTAGAGTCTCCCAATGTTGTAATGCAGAATAAACTGCAATAGAGAGCACCATATTTCTGCACTTTTGAAAATCTTATTGAACTAAAAGTTTTACCTCGCTGAAAGGATGGTGGGAGGTAAAACCTCTGTCCTTTCTGACCACAGGACTCCTGTCTGGTTTTTTTTAAAACCAGAACCTGGTATTTTGGCTTCATTAGGGTTAGGTATCCATCCTCAGGTGTGTAAGTGTGTTTGCAAGTCCCATGAATACTTCTGCACTAAAGATAAATCACCAACAATTAACACAATCACAACAATGCCTGAAAAGGTACAACTGATTTCAAGTTACCTTATGACAAAACCTGAACACTAGTTCATTGCATTTTCTGTTCAGCTAAGACATTGTATAATTCAACTGCAAAGAAATTTAATAGTATTTAACTCCTATATAACTTCCCCAAAGAGAGGGGGGAGGGAGGGAGGGAGAGAGAAAGCATCCATGGACACACACAGACACACAAATACCAATCCATGGAAGCTCCATCAAGCATTGTTCTAAACATATTTCCTTTTTCTCCCTTTTATGCATCATGTGCCCTGTTGAGGGACAAATACGTAAAATTTAAAAGCTAAAACATCTTCCTATAAAATCCAATCCTTTCTATCTGAATCACTTACAATCATTGTTACACTGTCAGCAGTGATAATTTTCTTCCGTCTTCCATACAAACATTTTTGGCTTGCATCCTCATCATTTAGGACCTTTTCCCATTTAATCCCATCAATATTACTTTCCTGATTCCTTCTTATCGCTGCCATAAGCAAAGGTACTTGCAACCTCAATTCAACCTTTCCTCCCTTTTCTCTCTTCCAAGGTCCTGAATTAGAGCCTTGCTAGACTCTTGTTGTAAGACAGGGAGTAAGATTATGGGTAAAAACTGGAATGCAAAATATTTTTGTGGGCAGCACAACAGATAGCAATAAGCAAATTTGTTCTTAGAGACTACTTGAGTTTCCTCAAAAAGAGCAATCACTTTTCTTAACAGAAACAATTCTAGGAAACGATATTTATAAAATGCAAATATTATTCTAATAAAGAACAGAACATCTAGGAAATTTATTATAATTATTTTTACACTAAAGTAAAAAGCAATTTCCCCTCACCCTTCCAAATTTAGCAAATTAAAATAATTTATTCACGACTGCTTTTATGCTCTTTCTAGGGAACTAAAAAAATCCCAATCAATGTAAACTGCGGGTTCCTGAAATCTTGCACACTTTCCATGCATAGGGGTGATATAATTCAGTATGTACATTTGACCAACGTAAAATGCTTCTTTTAAAGCCATGAAAAGAAGCAAAGGCAGAACTCTGTTTCTATCCTGGTGCTTCAATCACCACAAATGACTCTCTATAAAATATTGTTAGCCTTTCTTTTCCATGGCTTTAAAAGAAGCATTTTACGTTGGTCAAATGTACATACTGAATTATATCAAAGTTTATAAAGCAAAAGCATACCAGATTTCATTCTCTTTGTATTAAGTGCCTTCAAATGAATTACTAAAGACAAAAAAATACAATAATCAATATTTATACATTGTATAAAATTTCTAGACATTGCTGACAGTAATGGGGCATGCTTAATTAATTAACAGTAATATTCTGTCATTATTCATGTCCTGTTTGCTTTTTCAGAGGTCATGCAAGGAAATAAAAAGGAGATACATTTAGTCTTAAAATTACAACTTCCAACACCCCCTTTCCTATGATTTTAGATTTATTGCCCACCTCCCCTCCAACCAGTATTGTTTAACTGTATTGCAGGGATATTTTCAAAGGTGTCAATTTTGCTCTTCCCACTTAAAATAGTTGGGATTTCAAAAGCAAAACAGTACACTGGGGTCTGAAACAATTCATAAACACAATAGATCATTAAATTGTTAAAGGTAAATTACATTGTTGGTCTTCAGGGATTGCTGTCTTTATTACCCTTACCACTGGAGTCTTACCACCTCTAATCCAAAGGCTGGGGCATCATCCACTCCCAATTTCTACATAGAGAAGGACATAATTGCTCTTCAGGTGGTGCAATTGGATAGTTTCCCTCACCTGCACATTTTCTTAACCCCTTTTTCCCATCGGGAACATTTTTCCTTCCACCTTTTATACCACTCTAAGCTTGGAAGACAATGTATATCAGCTTTTGGCACATTTTTTTAAGTTCTATAAACATTTCACTTATGAAATTCTATTATTGGATTCTCTTTTCTCAAAACTGCCTCCTCCCTTAGCTACTTGGGTACAAGTGTGGGGAGCATTTTTTCTCTGAGCATCTCTTAATTGCTCTATCAACACAATGACCTCCCCTATAGATATTCACAGGCCTGGACTTATCTAGGGATTATGCATATAGGAAAGGGCTCCTTTCATTAAATGGGCCTCTCCTGACTTCTGCCTATTAATATCTTAGATAGTCAACTGACTCCAGCTATAATATCTGCCAGTCTGTGTTCCTTGACTAGCATCTGGATTGCCAGGTGGCCTCTTAAGTTTATTAGTGACAAAGAGTCCTATCTTAGCCACCCAAGCATTCTCAACTCCTTTATCCTGCTTAGTCAAACTGGATTCCTCAACATCAAATCCTACATATCTCCATCTCAGGTTTCTGGATTTAACTGCTGGGATGAGATGAGAGGTCTATCTTTATAAGGATTGTGTATGTACCCTTTCTTCAACTGTTTATGGTGGTTTAATTTTAATTTAATTGAATTTTGCAAGCTGAACAGCCATAGTTACTTCTTGATCCTCTGCTGAATTCCCATATGCACATTCCAGTGCCTCTCTTAAAAGGGTCTGCTGACTTTTATAAGTAATTATTTCTTCAGCTTGCTGTTGTACCTTTCGCTGAGAAGCTTCTAATTGCTCCCAGGCATTATGGAGCCTAATAAGAAAGACTAGTTCATCCACTGACTTTTCCCTGTCTTCTCTCCCACTTGCCAATTTCTGCAGGCATGTAGGTGAGGTCAGCTGGTATTTGAGCCACTGGTTCCCAGACATTTGAGCAACCAGCAATATAATTCTGGCTTCCATTTCTTTGCCTTTCCTAGAACCAGCGCATTGTCACTGGATCCCATTTTTGTTACCAATTATGTTTTGCCAAATATCAGGGCAGTGATCACATGACCGGGCAATTGGTTCTTCTTGATTTAGAGACTCCAGCAGATTAAGGGATTTTAAGCTTTATTATCTCAAACAAACACATCTGAAAACATAACTTAAAAAGCATACATACCAAGCAATATATGTTATAAATCTCTTACAGGCTGTCATGACCTCCTTAATAGACAAGAGTTAACTGTGCCTCAAGCACAGTTAATTTTTCAACAGTACCCAGCACTAGGTTCCACTGCAGAAGCTCCCCACTAATAATAACCCCATAGTTATTATAAAAACTTGGCACCAT
This sequence comes from Pseudonaja textilis, assembly GCF_900518735.1. The sequence continues at coordinate 6,409,274 of NW_020769346.1, read as the reverse complement.
GATTTCATGTGCCAAGAAGACTGCAAGACCTGACCTTGACTTGCTGGCACATAACTCTGGGATGAGAAATGAAAATGTGAGACTATCATAGGAAAAAAAGCTTTGAAGTTACTTGAAAATTTCCCCCCACCTTCTCTGTTCAACAAGCAAGAGTGAATACAAGCAGGCCACTTCAGAATGAGGTCTACATTTCTAGACTTTTCTTAATAAATCAAAATACGTCACTAATTCCTTGCTAATCCTAATGTTTGTCTACATTGCCTCTACAAACTATCTGAGCAATGAAGGATTTAAAATCAAGATTTTCAAATATTTTGGATCTCTATATGCCCTTAATTTTGCTTTTTCTCTGTGATTGACCTCTCAGAGGGTGAGTGGGTGGGAGAAATCTGCAAATACTTTTATAAAAAAACCCAGTTGACTGTGAACATCTGCCTGAATTTCCAATGAGACTGGATTCTGAACAGATCTGAAGAGTCCAATTATATTTCTAATTATGTGAAACCCTGAATTCCTAGGGTTATCAGTACCTGCAACTATACATATTCAACATTTCTTCCAATAAGTGGGAAAACCACCTGGTTGCTGGCAGCACTGTGCCAAATCAAACTATCAGAGCCAATGAGAAGAGAAAGGCTAGTGTGAGAAATACAACTCTAAATGCAGGCATTGATCATGCATGATAGTGGTGCCCTTCAGTATCATTATCAAAGAAAGAAGCACATTGGATAAACGTGCTGCAGCTGAGTTCCACATTCACATTTGCATTTACTACATTAGGTAAATGGCTTACAAACATCAATATCTTAATTTATATATTTCAGATCCATATCTTCATTCCCCTGTAAATATTCATTTTTTACTGAACATTCACTTATGAATATGAACGAGCCTGTTAAAAGATTAATCACATTTAAAATAATATTGCTTTTTATACTTCTATTTTTGTCCTGTCTTTATTCCAGATCATTAAAAAATTAATTGAAAGGAAGCAAGCACAGATTCAGAAAGTTTATCCTGGCCTTTCTTGTTTCAAAGATGGAGTACGACAGATTCCCATAGAAAGTATTCCTGGAATTAGTATGTACCCATGCTCTTAGCTGTTAAAAAAGGTCATGTTTAATGATTTCTACCCTTTTCTGCAAACATTGGTTTAATTTAATTTTAAACTACTGGATTCTCTTCTCCAGAAATGATACACTTTTTAAGTTATTTATAAAATTTTACTGACAATTATGCACTTTAATTGTGTATCATGGCAGGATTCTTTATTTTCTTGTTATTAGCCAGTATTAATTAAATTACCATTATTTTTATAGTATTTGGGAATTAAAAATAAAAACTGGTAGAGTTCTGATGGTTTCTTGACTGATTTGTATGTAGGTAATTATTGTTGGGAATTTGTTCCTTAAGATATTCAGATATGTCTGAATATTGGCTTATCCTCTGAAGCAGAGTATATGGATTTAAGACCATACATCAGGAGTCTTCAAACTTGACACTTTAAGATTTGTGGACTTCAACTCCCAGGATTCCTGCTCCATAAGTCTTAAACTTGCCAAGTTTGAAGACGCTTGCCATACATTGTAACTTACCATTTTTTATTTGCCTTTTGCTTTAATTTTGCTTGTTGCATAGGAGAGACTGGCTGGAAACCAAATAATAAAGAGAAGAGGTAAGCATTGTTGAGTAAAATAAATTAAACTCTTTTCAAATTGACTGTTAATACATTCCTTAAAAATAATTGAATCTGTATTTTTAACAGCAGAATATAGAGTTTTGTGATTAATAGTTTTATCATTCATTGGTGGGTTGTTGGCTAGTTAAAATAACAGTAAAGACCATACATTTTAATCTTGTCTGTATTTTGTTTTAAGTAAAGAACCCAAAGATCTGGATCAACTTTACAGCACGCTAAAAAACATTCTGCAACAGGTCAAGGTATGTTTTGTTTTTGTAAATATCATGAAACATTTTCTGATATAAAACATTGATCAGTAATACTTTTTTTCTCTAGAGCCACCAAAGTGCTTGGCCTTTCATGGAACCAGTGAAGAGAACAGAGGCTCCTGGATATTATGAAGTTATAAGATTTCCTATGGGTAATGCCATTAGTATTTTAAAAAGGCCTTTACAGAAAGTGAAAATAAATTTTAAAATATGGAAGTGTAAAAGTGTGCTTTGTTCCATCAATTTTGCACAAACATCAGAAACTTTTTTTCAGTGTAAGTTTAGTGATACCTTGATTAAAAAAAGCAAATACATAGGAACATGATCTTAAAGCTTCTTGTGGTAGCTCATGCAAGGAATTTTAGTATTTGGGTTCACCTGTGTCATCAGCAATCAGTTTGTTCAGAAATAGATTGTAAGGAAAGCTTTCCGCTTAAAGAAAGTTGCTTCTATCCAAACAATAATTATGTACTTTAAAAGGCAGCATTCTCCTCTACAGTAAAATTATTTTTACTCATCCCACTCCTAAAAACAGTAGAATACCTGTCCACATTCATTTTCTGCAACTGGATGGTAGATTCATTATAATTTATAAAGAATTATGGTTTAGCTGCAAAAAGGAGGCAATGTGATTATATGTGATTATATATATAAACTGATTTTATGTAGCACTGAAATAACTGAAGTTCAGTGAAGAGCCATTTTTTCACTAAAGGGGGAAAACACAGAACCAGATATTCTAGTAATAAGATGTTTGTTCTTATACAGATCTGAAAACTATGAGTGAACGATTGAAGAACAGATACTACGTATCTAAAAAATTATTCATGGCAGATATGCAACGAGTGTTTACTAACTGCAGAGAATACAACCCACCGGAAAGTGAATATTACAAATGTGCCAATATACTGGAGAAATTTTTCTACACAAAAATTAAAGAAGCTGGATTAATTGACAAATAATTTTCTTCTCATACAATTAAGATGCCTAATGTAATAGCAAAATATGCAGTTCTTTCACTAGATTTGAAACTTGTTTATAAAATAAAACTTTCTTAACTAGCACTTTTAAACATGTAATATAGAAGAGTTTATTTTATTAAAGTATTTTTAAATGTACACTTGCATGCCCTTTTGCGGTGTATTCAATTTTTATTAGATGTATTGCACAAACTGTTTGGAGATTTGGAAAGGGTAAATTTCCAAGCAGTGAATGTTTAAGCTTAATGTATCAGATTGAAAAATGGATTATTTTTACAGCAAAGATGTTAATGAAGGGGAAGTGAATTATATATATTATGAATTATATATAATATATACCAATACATACAGTTCATACACACATACACATAAAACATTCACTAAGAGAAGGTGCTTAAGCTATAGGAAAGGAATTCCCTTATTAGGTGGAATTAGGTGGAATTCCTTCTGTGAATTTGATTCTTAGAATGAAAGCAAATATACATGACCCAGGATGTTGCAGGATCCAATCTGGGTTAGTCAGTGGGATCAGAGGTTGTCTTCCAACCTTTTAGACTCGTGCTGGAGCCATCCTTAGAGCTGAGGATGGGTTTCCAAGGATGGGGTCTAGCACAAGTTGAAACCTCAGAAGATTAAGTCTCTGCCCCGATGACTGGCCCAGATTGGACCTTGGTTCCTAATATTTGCATTTCAAGGAAAATGAAGCATCATTTTCACTTAGGTCAAGTTCTGAAAAGAACATCAGACTTAAGCTCCCAACTGTTGTTTAGTCTTTTAATAGATTTAGAAAAGTACTATTTCTACTATGGGAACCAATTTAGCAATAGCTTTCTTTAAATTTGTATGGTTCTTGATGCATGGAAGCCATTTCGCAAAAATATAACACAATGAATGGGTGGAATGGACAAAAATTTGAATTCTCATATAGACTGTAGCCCTGAATACAGTATGTTGATAAATATACACCTAAAGCATACATCCCTGAAGAATGTGTACTTAACTGCACAATGGGATCAGTAATACCTAATTTATAAGAAACCATATCTAGTTTTAGTGCAGATGAGTCTCTCTCATTTAACTATATAATAAAGGCTGATATGCAGTTTTTTCATAACTGTTTGCATTGTAGTGATGGAAAATATACTGAAATCTGAAGACACTAACAAGATTGATAGATTTTAGTGATTAGCTCAGAATTTGACTGCATCCAGCCCAATGCCAGCTTGTATACAATTTGGTTTGCATCTTACCATAGATAAAACAATTTTATAAAAGCAGATTTGAGTAGATTGTTATCCCACTGTTAACTTTTATTTGGATTAATACTAGTTTTTTAAAATTAGGAACTTGAATTTTAGTATTAATTCCATATATATTTGAGCTATTTTGTTACATTATACACAAGAAATAAACTTCATTTGATATCATTAGTTATTAGGGAAGCCATACTCATTAACCACTCAGTTCTACAGTGTATCTCAACACTGGAGGGGAAAGTAAGATACCCCTAGTATATTTATGTATGTATGTGTGTACACGCTCATGTACACACAGACTCTGTTCATGCTGAAATATTTCACTAGTAAACTGTTGTAGAAAGTAAAAAATGACATTACAAAGGAGGGTTTTTTGGCACAATGCCTGTAATGTTTTATTCTGATTAGATGAACATTGCTAGAAGGAAATGGTACAAAATAGACAAAATAGTAATATAGAAATGCCTTAGCGCTTTATATAAACCAGAATGAGCTTTGTATTTAAGGTACAATGATGTAATTTTCATGTATTTTGTAAACTGGGCCAACAGAGTCACCTCTAAAGCTTGATATCCTGTGAAAGTGTTATTTTCAAAGATTCTTATTGTCTTGAAATTAGAGTCTCTTCTATATTGAGGACATTTTGGTTTCTAATTTAAAGATTATTTTCATAGATATTGTGCAATAAAGTTATACACAGTATGTGTTTAAATACTTTAACTGAAATTTTACATTTGTAAAATTATTTATTGTACTGGTATAAAATGGGTTTAAATTATATGTAAAACTTTGATCTTGTGTGCTATTTTGTAATTTGCATATAAAAATACCAGACATACTCATTGTTTGTAGAGTACCTTTCATTTTATGAAATAGAATATATGCTATAACACCTTCAGATAATAAGCACTGTGCAGTACCAAATTCAATGGAATTTCGTTTTCATACAGACATTAATATAAGATTTCAAGTGAAATCAAAACATGTTATGAGTTTTACATTCTCCTTAAAAGGTATCTACTTAGAAAAACTAGTTAAACCACTGATATCATAGGCTTACAATCTAAAGACACAAAAGACAAAAAAAAAGGCAATTTAGTATTTGTTAAAATTCTTGTACTAAAAGTAAATACATATAGGTTTCTGCTTATCTTTCTCTTTGCTGTAAGTGCTATCAGAAGACTAATAGCTGTTTTGAAAAAAACTGCTAATAAAAATACTAGCATATAACTTGAGATACATCACATCACAAAAGACTACTTGACATTGTGGAAGTTGGATAGCTGAAATATAAGCCAACTCATTTATTCAGAACTAGAGAGTTCACTGGTGTTTATTCCTAATAAACCTACAAGATAACATATTCAGCTTATTTTTTTACAAACTGTTAGAATAGTTGCAAGAAAACGGAGGCTGAAAACATGCTAGTGATAATTAAACCAAATCACCTTTAATAAAAATTATTCAAAATTTTATTATAAATGCCATTAAGCAAGTAATAATTCAGAAAATACAACACGGTTTAACTTTATTTCTAATGACAGACTGTTAAAATGAACTGCATTTTTAAGCAAATAAATGATGATCTGCATTTCAACCTATTTTCTATCATGTTCAGGATGTAGCTCCTATTAAAATAGGTTATTCATATCTTTCTGAATAGATAAATTCTGGAAGGCAGTGTATGTATGATAAAATATTAGCAAAGTATTCATAAGCCTAGATCAGAAACATGCATAAGCTCCATCTCCACAATTTTAGTTCATAAACTTTCAGCATAATATAAATGAGAAGCTAAGTATACTCCATGAAAAGTATCTTAATAGCCAACAAATGCTTCGTTATATCTGGACAGCAACTTTTTATTAAGCGATTTCGATTTGGTGTTCTTTCTCTCTTTAAAAATGGGAGAGTTCAGAAAGCTGGTATCTGTAAATGGGTCTCCTCTTCTGAGTTTCCTATCAAAACAAATCAGAATTTTTTTGGTAAACTGAAACAATTCAAATTATAACAAAAATGTGAAATTAATATAGTTCTTACAGCAGGAAAAACTGTAAGACTATATAACTTACTTTTAAGAGAATCCAGAAACAAAGATACTAACCCACTGAGACTTGGCTCCTTGTAACTCACATAACTTGTACTTCTACGTCTTTGATGAGTAGCATCTTTTGCTGCAGTACTGAAGTCTAGGTGAGAAATTCTTGTTTGGTAAGAAGTTGATGCAACATTGGTAATATCATTGAGATGATGTTTTTGAAGTGCCTCAGATGATTCATCTGTTTAAAGAAAGTACCATCACTTTTCCCCCAATAGTTACCATTATTATTCCTCTACCACCACCCCCATTTCAGGCAACACTAATCTGAAGGAAATTCACTCAGCTTTAACATTTGAATATATTACTCAATATAAACAATATTTAGTTGTTCTGAAATTATGACCACTACAGCATGTTCATTTAATGCTTTGTTGACTACCTTCAAAATATGGCCAATTTTAAAGCTTATATTGCAATGGACTTGTGCATATTTATTTTTAAAAAATCTTTTGAAATAATGCACACACTTTAGAATCTGCAACTATGTACTATTTTTGATTCCAGTACTGGAGATTGAGAACCATGTTCTAAAGTAATACATTTATATAATAATACACATAAAAAACAAGAATTTTCTTACCCAAATGAGATTCAAGTGTCTTGGTATTCCTGTTTTTCCCTTTAGGATTTATATCATGTTGCTCAGACACAGTTTTCTTTGATCGTGACTTTGTGCGTAGTGGGATTACATCTGTTCCAGTATTTAAAGTTTCATTGGATTTTGATTTTTTTGAATAAGGCACATAGAGACTATCATCAGGATCTTCTTCTGAAACAGAAGATTCACCACTGCAGATTTCTCCTTCTGTATAATCTTTGTCATCAACATGTTCATTTTGTTTGTTTTGCCGGAAAGGTGTTATATGAACAGACTCTTCACTAATAAAATCATAAGCATCATTGGAATGAATGGGTGTATTTGCTTTTTGTTTAGGTCCTGCATGCTTATTGCAGTTTTTGTCTTTGTTGGATCTTACCTTGGACACATTTTTTGTGGTTACCAACTTTCTCTTCTGACCCTTCCCTTTCTGACTTTTAAAGCCACCAGTATTATTAAAATTACTTTGTTCTGAAAAAGCTATGGCCTTTTCAATTTGTGTATCTGATCCACTTTTATCAGATTCAATTTGCATATCTGATTCACTTTTATCAATGTTTACACTATGCTTGTCCTCCTGACTAATAGATATTTCTTCAGAATTTTCATTATTCTTTGAACAGGAAAGATCAACATTGATATCTGGAATGCCATCTTGTAATTCAAGGACTTCATGGAGGGAATTAATTTTTAAATAACGACGACGGGTAGAAACATTTTTAGGTACAGAATAATCAGTTTGCCTGTCTTCAACTGAAATAATTCTGCTCCCAGAGTTTACATGATATGGATGATCTTCACAGGAATAATTCTGGTAACCTAGAATTTAAGGTATGCATCAGTGATCAGCAAAACTATATTTAAAGAGAAATAACTTATTTTCTATAGAAGGTTAAGCAGATGTATAAATTTATAAATCGTATTTTCCATAATAAGTAACAAGTTCTACTATTTTGGAAACAGTAAATATAATTAATAAAATTTATTAGATGCAAATCATAATGAAATTCTATAGTCATTATGAAATTCTTCCAGTCAAATGATGCATGGATTACTTATATTTAAATAATTATTTAATTTTCACCATCTATTTTGCATTAGCAAGACAGTTAATAGAATGTTATAAAAAGTGAACATTATAAATTAAAGGCACCATTTAAAGAGTAGGAAAAGAGATAGTTTTTTTAAAAAAAATATTCAGTTACCAAAACACTAGGCCAAAAACTGCTAAACAAGTGCCTTCCATAACCTGGATGTAGCCCAGGAAGCAATATTTATCTGCTAGAAAGACAGGTTTCTAATGGGGACTCTTCAAAATAGCCTGCCATCCTGATCTCAATACCCAGACAGATTCATCATGACGGAGCATTTTTTATTATCTTTGACTGGAGCTTTTCAAGCTTTAATAATTAGTAATACTCAAAATGTTGCTTCCCAATAGACTCTAGCAAACTAGTGTACATATGAAAAGTCCCAGCCAGTCATCCTAGCCATCTGATTTTTGTTGTCTTTTTGCTTTCACTACTGATGAGATATGCATATTCTAGCTCTTCGGTGAAACGGCTGCTGGTCATATGAGATCATCTTCCCCAAACCTAACAAGGAAACTACACTTCAGTGGTCTTGGGAAGAAAGCCTTAAGAGCCAGGCTGGGCATGCTTGGTCAGTAACAGAGAGAAGATGGCAAAGATCAACTAGTAGCAGAGACTCAAAAGGGCATAGATTGGTACAGATATTCAGTGAGGAAAGATGAAGCAGATGAAGCAACTCTGCAGTCATAAGTGTGGGTGAGCTGCCAAGTACCCAAATTTTGATCACATGACTAGATGGCACAACAGCTGTAACTTCCCGGACTACAGTTAACTCCTTCTATTCAATGCCACCTAACTAAATGGTTGTTGAACAAAATTATTGTAAGTTGAAGATATACTGCAGTAGTTAAGATACCAGACTAAAAATGGGAGATTGAGTTTTAACCCGGTTTTAGGCACAAATCCATCACTCCCTTTCAACCCTATTTAACAGGGAACGTCAAACCATTTCTGCAAATCTTGTCAAGAAAACTGCAGGGACTAGTCCAGGCAGTCACCACGAGTCAATACTGACCTGAAGGCACCAAAATAAACAAAATGTTAAAAAATACAGGATTCTAGTACATCGAAGTCTGACTTCACAATTTGAACTGCGTAATAGATATTTTAGCAGCACCCAAAACCTGTAAATTATCAATGCTCCAGAAATACGATTTGAAAAATTTTCAACCTACCTTCATTTTTTTAAAAAATTGATATAATTGCAAAAAGGAGTTGGAATAATCCATACTGACAAACCAACAAGGTTCTTAAAGAATGTTAAGCATATTTTTTAGATTAATTGAGACTTAATTTCACAAACAACTACTATTTAAATATTTACTGGACACTGCAGAGAACATGAGTTATCAAATTCTTTATTTTGGAAAAATAAAATGATTGTGGGGACACATCTATTATATGAGTTTGTTTTGCTATGTTTAATATTCAGTTTAATATTCAGATAATTATAAGAAAAGTTTGATGTGATAGTGATTTCTGAACTATGTACCAAAACTTTGGAATGTATGAACTCATGAGCTATGGATTAATCAATCACTAGGCGTAGCAAAAACATTTTGCAATTATTCAAAGAGTCCACTAGATTAATTATATGTATTTGCTTTCAACTTTCTTCCGATGAAAAATTGATCAATGTTATTTTGTTTAATGCTGTATTGTTTAATACAGTTTAATACTATATTTAAAAAATCCCGAGCTTGCTGTTAGTATATAAACCCTTCATACTGAAAATATAATAGATACATTTCTTACTTAGGACTGACATCATTTTACTTTTCTGGAGTCCTAGTAGCTATTTTCAATAGCAAATATTCAGTAGCTACTGAATATTTTATTCCTCCATTCGCATATAACAATAAACTTCTTTAAATATAAGTTTCAAAAATTACATCCTTTTCAAGTTTCAAGAACAATTTCTAAGTAAACAGGCAAATGATTAATCTGCAATATGCATAAAGCAGTAGTTAAGCTTTCACCTCGCTTTTATACACTTTGTTTTGGGATAGCTCACCTGTATCTATCTGAGACACTGAAGATGTATTGTCAATGACATCACAGAAATTTAAGTCAGAATCTGAATAATAAAGTTTTTCCACTTTATCTTGTATTTCATCTGTATCTTCTTTACTTACTTCTACAGCAAGAATGTGCCTTAGAAGTGCCCTATGAAAGATAGATAGACTAAATATCTAGGTTAAAACACTTCGTTATACTGGAAATGTATTAAATTTCTAAAACTTCAACTTTCTAAAACTGCTTCTTAAATTAAATTTGAATGAATATTTCAAATGTAATATCTTTCAGGAACATGTATTTAAAAAGGTGAAATAAAAGCAGTTATTATCAAATGTAATTTATACTTTCATGCATTTTAATACAAAAAATCTCTATATAAACTTCAAATATTATATAGTCTTGTAAAATCACATGGTTCAAAATCTCTGATGAATTTTTTGTAACATTTAGAAAATAAGAGTAGAATATGCCCAATTCATATTAGTATTAAAATTAATTAGAATTAAAAGAAAAAAAAGACTTCTGATCTTTGAATTATGGGAATACTTTCAAGATTGTACTTATTACATAAACCTCAATAAACCTGTTACTTATTACATTTGTTCTTCAACAAACTTGATTAAGCTGGGTAAAAAATGTATCTGTTAGTAGAGAGCCCCTAAAAAAATCCTGTCCCCCATCTTAAGGATACAACATCTCAATTCTATCTTCTACTGTATTGCACATGATGAAAAATATACTTTTAATACATGCATGATATAAAGTGTCCTATCATTAAGTGACTGCAATAATTAAAACTTGCTTTAATATAAATAATTATAATATAATGATTTATTTTCCCCAGAATAATAAACTTAAACTACTAATCTCATTTTATTAATACAAAATCCATATCTTTCCTTATAATATATTAAATAAATTGAAAACAGCCAATCACCTGAAGTTTATTTCAAAATATACTTGCTTTGTAGAATTTATTTTTTACATTTTGTTAGGGCCTGGATATTTCTGATACTGCTTACTCTACTCACCAAGGACAGAGAATGCCTGTTGAAAGTGCTCAACTATTAAGAGTTGTGAAAGGAAAACCCCACCCCCACCCCAAAGCAGGTGTCCATTGTCCTGATCGTTTTCTCTGGATCAGCTTGTACTTGTTTTCATACATCAAATCTTACCCTTTCTAGAATTGTTCTTACTCTCTTGGAGGTTGTTAACAATTTGGCCATTAAAAAAGGTTTTCAGGACTTGAGCGACAGCGTAGTAATATAATTATAATTTTATTATACTTTTATATTATGTTGGTGCTACTATTGAATCCACTGTGTTAACTGGTATCAATTGGCTTTGTACACTGTTTAAATTAGCCTTGATTGAAGCACTTTATGCATTCTTAAAACAGATTTTAAAAGCCAATTGTTTTGAAGGATACTTACAAAGAATTATGCTTCTTTAAACTTCCAGAAGCACATTCCTCATCTTCAGAGTTATACTGAATTGTATTCTACAGAAATTAAAGACATATTGGAAAAACATTATTGGGTATCCATAACAGAGTCAGATACAATATTTAAATATGCATAAACATGAGTTTCCAACAGCCGTTTGTAGATTAATTTACTGTGAAAGGTCAGTAAGAGGAATTCTACCAGTGAAAGGTCAGTAAGAGGAATTAAAAGTATAGTAGGTCATTGTAAAAAAATAGAAACTCCCTGAGTAATTCAAATCTTACAAAACATTAAGACTCATGTTTTTAACATTGAATTAATGTCTACAGATAAGGACACTGAATTTCTGTTTCTGTTCATCATACACCTTCATTAGGAATTTGTTTTTCAACTTGTTAACTAGTTGTGGTATCAAACAATAATATTAAAAATAAACCCTATATTATCAAAATCTCATTTTTAGTGCTATCACTTTATTTTTGTAAAAAAGTAGGCGTAAAAAAATAGGAAGAGAACGCTTGGGGTTTTATAGAAGAAAATAGAATCCTACTTGAAGTCCAAAAGGATTTAAGCAATTAAATATAAATATATATCAAGACAATTCGTTATTGCAACTTATCTAAAATGGTTCTGCAACATTCTGATGACAGAATAGGCCATTTGGAGTTTTAGCAAAGTAATTCAGTCTTGAATACTTGAAACATTTCATGTTTGAGATAATTTTTAGATCCTAATAGGTTAAGAATTTTGAATTACATATTTTTCCAGTAGCCTGAACTAATAGATCAAGCCTATAAATTACAAATACGCATACAAAAAGTAGAATAAAAAACTTACAAAATCAGCAGTAGAGACATCATTTAAGGGATCAAGAATATTTGCTGCACTGAGTAGATCTTGAACAACTTTAGCAATAATCTTCTTCACTACCACGAATCCATTCTAATTGAAACAAAATAAACAGCTATAAAAGGCATTTCATAGTAAAGTTCAATGAACTTCTTTAAACATAAAAATAAATTAAAATGGTAGCAATTAATAATTTAATATATAATTTTCTGAAACCATATTAAAACAAATACCTCAGCATGTTGTTTTTCTTGCTGTAACTTAAGCTTTTTTTGTAGGTCAAAATTCTGAAACTTCAAGCTCTGATATTCTTTCTTTAAACACAGTATGATATCTTGTGCTTCCCTCATTTTACTCCTTTCTTCTTCTAAAGCCAAAGCTAAAGCACGATTATTTACTTGGAAGTTTTTCAATTGTGCCGCAGAATTATCTAGAAAAGATGGATAATTGTAACTTCAAAAATTCTATTTTTGGAGTGGTGGGGGAGAGAGAAAAGAAAGTATTAAAATACTTACCTGCAATTTTACTCTTAATAGGTAAAACTTGGTTTGCTTTACCCAGTCTTGCCCATTTTTTATTTCTCTTTTCTTTCATTCGTTCTTTTATATCTTCCAAACTATCCTTAAATGACTTTTTCAAAGCTTTCGCCATATTTCATTCTAAAAATATAGAAACTGTTGTATTCAGATATATTTAAAATTTTACTACTTTAAAAATAATTTATAATTACTACATTTTAGAGCAACAAAGAGTTTTATACATGAAAAAAAAACATTTTAAAATACTTCTGCGATATCTCTTCATGAAAGCTTCAACAAGACTTAATGTAAAAGTTAAATTTGGAAAAATACAATACAAATGGATATGAACTTACAGACTTAGATATTTTAGTATCTGTATCAGGATCAAGGAGATGATTAAGATAAAACATTTATTACACAATAAAAATATTTGTCCCCTATATAAACAGTTGCTGCTGTTTATATAAAAAAAAGCAGTTTAACCAACTGTATTCTGTTCCCTATGGCTTATTTCATTGAAAGATAGTTTTACTTATGAATTATGAATAGTTAATAATGTTCTTTTCCCCTTATAATATTTATACTATTATTGGAATATTTTATTTCTTACCAAATCAGATTCTGAGCTGGATCAAGAAAACAGCCACTTGCATAAAGTTCCTTTTTCTTCACCTAAAGATGATGACAGCAAGCTGCTAAGTGTGAAGCTGCAAAGAACCCTTCTTCCAGCACAGGTTATATACCCAATTAGCCCCTCCTTTACAATGCCACCCTTTACCCATTTAACCAATTCTACCCTCTCATCATTCCATATAAGGAACATCTTCCTCCCATGCCAGGACCTCTAAATTTTCTGAGAATAATCTGTCTAATGAGAAGCTATCCTTGAAATGTACACCTTATCTCACTTTCCTGGATAAGCTACTTTCAAGGCCTACGAACAGTGAAAAGTAAGAAGGCTAGTAAATCTTAAGGAAAACAAAATGACAGGATTTCTGAGCTTTAATAAAAGTGCTCAAAATGCAGATGAAGTATAATATAAACACTAAAATATTCTAACAATTTCCTTCTAAATTTTTTCTTAAATTTTAAAGCACACTTAAATTTCAATGACTGCATTTAGCATCAAGCTAAATATATTACAGTTCACGCAGATTGATTTTCATTAGTGAAGATTTAAAAGCAGCAGCAAGTTGATAAGAAAGTAAACCTTGACAACAACCTATAGGAAAAATGCAGCTATCCTATCACAGTAACTGTCTTATCTAGGTCATATCCAAGATCATGTTGTTCTAAATGGTCTCTTAAGATTTGTCTCATTTGAGTAACAAAAAAATACAAACAAAGCAAATGTTCCTTCATTGTAGTGTCTAAATCATGAAAAACCTTATATTGGGCACCTCTGAATATGACCATGCAAAACCATGCCTTTTAGCTAAGAAACTATTTGGTTTACTAGGCCACAGGTTCTTGACTCAATCTTCTCTCTGCCACTATTCAGGATCAATTTAGATTGTTAGGAATGTTTTATTATAGTAGCACTTTAAACAGTTCACATATGTGTAGAGCAATGAGGTTTAGTAGTGAATGTAACACACATACACACACACAGAGTGGGTACCTTATATCACCACAGCTTCCCAAATATTTTCTTCTCCTTCAAATGTATAACATGATGGAGGGGTTTCAGACAGATAGCAATCAAAACTTAGGTGTGCTTTTTTATGCACTTCTAATATCAGTGAGATCATGGAAACCAACTCTATAATTAAACATCCATACTTACCTTCTGCAATGTATATGGGATATGGCAATAGTATTTTAAAAACAGTATGTTCCTTTCCTATAACTCAAACATGGAGTTTTCTAAAAAAAATAAAAATAACAAGGAGCATTCTAGAATACAGCTTCCTTAAAGTTACACAGACATAAATCCTGACTATAAATTGGAAGCCTATCTGAAGTCTCCTTTTACTATTTTAATTATCTTGGGGTCTGTGATATTGATATATAAACTAAAACAAATACAACCCCCCAAGATCTAGAATGAAATTATTAATTAAATACCAGCCTAAATGTTTTTGCTATTAGTATCTCCAGTTAAGGTGATGTACGTATCTATGTATGTATGTAAAACGTAAAGGTTTCCCCTGTCCAATTGTGTTCAATTCTGGAGAGTGGTACCCATTTCTATTTCTTAACTAAGGTCTCCCTTAGTGCACTAAATGCTGTTACTTTCCCATCAAATGTATTTTAAAGGTATCCTCAAACTTTACAAATGGAACTATTTATCAAATAATAATTATGCTGCCATGCTATCTCTCAGATAACAGTACAAGAAAATTATTAGGTCATAAAGTCTCATCACTTGTCCCCTCTCATTATATTTAGAGATAAACAAAAATCCACCTAATCCTTTTCTGGCACTCATTTATAGGACTATTGTGGGAATGTAGGTTATCCTTGGACACCCCTATATCTACCTGCACATGGGAAGAATATTGCTACCAATTATTTACACACGAAGTGGACTAATGGACTAGAAGACCCACAAAATGATCAACAGGAGACCTGTAACTTCACTGCACCATGCTCTTTGATGACTGAACAAGAGAAAACTCATTCAGACTCTGACGCTCAACAAGAAGTCCAAAGAAGATCTTCTATACCCAAAGTTATTTAAATGTCATATTGACTGGTATGCTCCCTTACTTGAAAGTTTATTTACCCATAGAAATAATCCCTGCCAAATTCCGAATGGTTGGGACCTCTTTATTTTGGTTCCCATTTACAAAAAGAGAAGTTAGGGTGATCCTTCAAATTATAAATTAATTAACCTAATTGACATTGTAGCAAAACTGTATGCAAAGTATTTTTTTTATGTAAGATTGAGAAATGGATGATGAAAAAGAGCTTGTTTCCTTAAAAGCAAAATGCTTTTAGGTCAGTTTGCTCCACTAGTGATAACTGCTTCATTTTATGCCATGTAACAGAAAAATAAACAGTTAAAGGGAGCCAGTCATCTATTTACAACTTTTATAGATCTCAGTGCAGCATTTGATTTGACAAACAGGAACCTTCTTTGGAAGAAACTTATGCACCTGATCATATACCCCAGAATGGACTATAAGGCAGCTCACCTACCACAGTTACCTGCGTTCTCCAATTCTAATAATAAAGATATACAACAAAATGGTCCCCAAGATCAGGAATTCCTAAGCATTAAGGTGTTGGGCAAGACCCTGGTATCAAGTCCCTTAGGAATGTTTTTAGTGAGGAAGGTTATTGATAAATATAGGGCTTACTTTGTAATCTTTAGGTTGTAACCTTTACCTGAATTGTGTTATTATGACCCCTGAAGATATATACATGATGTTGCTCTTAATGACTGATTTATAATGGGGATGTGTTTCCATGGTTGATTCAAGGAAATGTATATTTTTCAAAATTGTATAAGCGGGAATCCACTCCAAGCCCAGGTGTGCCCATTTGGAACTTGCTTCCAGGTAATTCTTTAATTTGTAAAATAAAAGTTTTCTTTTCCTTTCCAGGGGCAATTTCCTGTGATGCTAATATCTGCTGAAACTATTTTGCAAAGGCAATTATTGTTATAATCAGCGGTAGTTGTTTTTGCTGACAAATGAGCAAATGGAATAAATGTGTATGTTGAGATATTTTTGAGGGTTTTTTGCGGGGGAGGGGAAGAAATGATGTAAAATATAAATTAGCTGTTCCCACAATACCTTCTAAAGCCGGATTCACTTAAGAAATTCATGGAGGACATGTAATGGCTTCAGCTCCTCCACTTTATTTGGTTAAAAAGCAGCCTTTGAATTCACCACTACCAGGTATTTGGAAAAGGGAGAAGAATTACTGGTTAATAAAGTCTACTGGCTTTCTCACTTTAAGACGGATTCTCCTCCTGGGATAAAGAACTTAGCTGGGCCTTTTTAACCTTTCTATATTGGTAAACATTGCCAGCCCAATTGTCATAGTTCTGATCATTTTTTCACATCCCCAAAGAAAATAAAATGTTACATAGAATGCAAGGGGAAAAGGATGATTAAAGAATGATTAAGCGGCTATGTATGGGACTGAGCTCTGATGTTAAAGGCTGAGTGTAAAAGAAAGAAAAGTTTAAAAGGAAAAGGCCAGCCAAAAGGGTTTTGAAGGGGGAAGAGAGCAGAAACCCTATTGATGGCAATGGCTGCAAGTGCTGTTGGCCTTGAAGCCAAGAGAGGATGATTACTGCTTTAGGCATAAAAGATAGCTGGATGACTTTGAACAAGTCTCATTCTCGCAGCACAACCCACCTCGCAAGGTTGTTGTTATGAGAAAAAGTGGAGGAAGGAGTTATTAGGTATGTTAGCAGCCTTGTGTTAATTATACTTATTATACTTAATGTTCGTTAAGAGGCCCTAAGTTGCCTCTTGGTGAGATGGGAGGCACACATCAATTAATAAATAATAAATAAATAAAAGGAAGGATAAAAAAATAAAACTAATAAATAAAAAGGGGAAAAGGGAGACCCATGCAAAACAATTCGTTTTCCTCCGGGCCAAAATGGAAATATAAGAGAAACATATTTTTTTAAGTAGTTCTAAATGTGAAAATATTACTTGTTAGACGAAATGCTAATTAAACTTTTTTCTTTTAGCAATGGATTATGTGATATTTCCTCCACCCTAAGAAACAGGTTGAAAAAATTAACTTTGCCCCCAGAAATCTCAGCCCAGAAATTGGAACTTTCATATTTTGCCTTTGAATATTTACACATTTTCAGCACGCGTAGACTTTTGTACATTAAGAACCTTGAGAAAGGAACAAGGATTTTTCACACAACTGGAATTAAAATCCAATATATCCTAAACATATTTATTTTGTTAGGAGTTCTTTTCCTCCCCTAAACATCAGTATGTAAAAATGCTATTTCTGGGAAAATCAAAGAACATATAAAGCAGGAATGTGGACAGTTCTTATGTGTTTAGGAGAGGCTATCTAAAAGCAGCTGTGTTAATTCGATACACTGAACACCTCTTTCCCTCTGAAGCACATTTTGATGTCCAAGTGCAAGGGGCAAGTTATCCTGCATAACATTTAAAAAAAATACTGAATTAATCCTGATAGATCCATTCATTAGTATAAATGTTAAAATTAAGCCAGTTGCCTGGCGAGACACAGCAAGGACATTCTGGATCAGATAATAGCCCAGGATGGGTTTTTTAATCTTTTCAAGGCAATTTGCTTCGCCCACAACTTGGACAAAGAGCAAAGTGGGGGGAGCTGGAACCTTATGTTTTATTCTAGGATATGCAATCCTATAGCCAGACAGCACAAGATCTTTTTTACCTTTTAGATATTAAATGGTTTATCAGGAATTTATTGAATTTTATTTATCCATGTACATGGCACAAGATTAAAAATAAATAGAGAAAAAGGGCGTTTGTACTTACCTGACACGCCCGTTCTCTTTGAGCTGTGAAGAGCATCCAGTAGTGGGAGGTGCTTCAGTCTCTGCATGTGTAGGCTGGGCTTAATTTGTGGAACGCTCCTCCTCCTCCACGGGACTCCTCCCCAGCGTTCCCCAGTTTTGGCAAAGACGAGAGAAATAAACGCCCTCATCCTCAATGCCCTAACAATTCGTTGGCCGAAACAGGACCCCACCAGATGGAAAAAAGGGTGGGGTTGGATGCTCTTCACAGCTCAAAGAGAACGGGTGTGTCAGGTAAGTACCAATGCCCATGAACTGCTCAGAGCATCCAGTAGTGGGACATACCAAAGCTTGGCCTGTCCTACGGGAGAGACTCCGTCTGGCCTGGAATCTCCTCCTGGTCCCTGTGGATCCGTTGCAGAACTCTTCTGCCAAAGGAAGCCTCAGCAGATGCAAACACATTATTTTATAATGTCTAATGAATGGTGATGGGGAAGCCCAAGTTGCGGCTCAACAAATTTCAGTTATTGGTGCCTGTGTGGCCCACGCTGCCGATGTTGCGGCGCTCCTTGTTGAATGAGCTGTTATGCCCCTGGGCATCTGCAGGGATTGAGTCTGATACATTTTCACTATTGCGGCCCGTAGCCAACGGCCTATCGTAGAAGGTGACATCCCTGCATGTTGGGCTGAAAGGACACGAATAAGATCTCCGTTTTTCTGAAAGCCGCTGTACGATTGATATATATCTGCAATGCTCGCCTCACATCAAGCCTATGCCATTGCAGTTCCATCCCTTGTGATGGTCTTGGGCAAAAATTAGAAAGTATCAGCTCTTGTGCCCTATGAAAGGCCGAGTTAATTTTGGGTATAAATGTAGGATCAGAGCGAAAGACCACCCGGTCAGCATGGAAAACACAAAGATCTTGTCTGATAGACAAAGCTGCAATCTCCGAAATATGACGAGCAGAAGTGATCGCTACAAGGAAAACTACTTTATACGTCAGAAATTGTAGACTTGATGATCTCAAAGGTTCGAAAGGGCCCTTAGTGAGTGCGACAAGAACCTTGTTAAGGTCCCAGGTGGGATAACAGTGCACCACTGGAGGGCGTAAATTTGTGGCTCCTCGAAGGAAAGAGCATATACGTGGATGATGAGAAAGAGAAAATAGACCTTCACAAGAACTGATGCCAAGGCCGCCACCTGTCTTTACAACGTATTGGGTGATAACCCCTTGTCAAGTCCCTCTTGCAAAAACTCTAGTATTTGAGCCACGGAAGGAGAGGTAGGATCAATTCGAGACTTGGTACACCATTTGCAGAAACTGGATCATGTGGCATTGTAAATGCGAGCTGTTGAGGGGCATCTGGCGGCTAGAATAGTGGCGATAACTCTGTTGGAAAACTTTTTGCTCTTCAGACCACTCTGCTCAACCTCCAGAGGGTCAGGTGCAACCACTGAGGGTCCGGATGTTGAAGGGGCCCGAGTTAACAAAACCCTGGCTGATGGAATTCTCCAAGGAGCTGATATGGAGAGACTGCGGAGGTCTGCAAACCATGGCCGTATGGGCCAGTAAGGAGCTACTAGAAGTAGTTCCGCCCTCTCGTCTAGCAATTACTGGATGACCTTGGGAATCAGTGGAAGTGGCAGGAATGCATACAGGAGCCCCGGGGGCAAATGACAGCAGAGCGAGTTGAAATTCTCCGCTCCTTGCGAGGGGTACCTGGAAAAAAATCTCGGAAGCTGAGTGTTGAGGGGGGAAGCGAACAGGTCCACCACCGGCTGTCCAAATGTCCTGACCGCTTCTTGAAAAAGGGAGGGATGGAGGCGCCACTCCGATTGATCAATGGTGGCCCTGCTCAGCCAGTCTGCCTGTGTATTTGACAGGCCCGAAATGTGCTCTGCTCTGATGGAAAGTAGGTTGGTCTCCGCCCAACAACACAAGCGGTCCGCTTCCCGCATGAGATGTTTTGACTGTGTGCCCCCGTTTATGTGAGCTTTGGCTGTTACGTTGTCGGTCAGTATTAGTATGTGTTGATGGCGTACCTGGGGAAGGAAGCTGTGGAGAGCCAGGTGTACTGCTCGAAGCTCCATCCAGTTTATGCTGCACGACTGTTCTATGGCAGACCAACGGCCTTGTGTTGTAAGCGATTGAACGTGAGCTCCCCATCCAAACAGACTGGCATCGGTGGTGATGGTAAGTCTTTGTGGCTCCTTGAAGAGGCAGCCTCTGTTGATGACTGGTGTGGTCCACCAGAGGAGAGATATGAGGACCTTTGGTGGTACCTTGACCTTGTGTTTGGAGTTGCTTCGGCCTGAGCGCTGGTACAGAAGCAGGAACCACTGGAGGGATCTAGTGTAGAGGCGGGCCCAAGGGATGATAGAAATACATGAGATCATCTTGCCTAACAATTTTGATAGTTCAGCTAAGGACACCCTCTTAAGACCCCTGATCTCCTTAACTAATTGCTGAATGCTATTTAGTCTATCTGGTGACAGGTAAACCTTGCCTTCCACCATATCTATGACAGCCCCCAGATGGGTTAACCAAGTCGATGGTGTTAATTGATTCTTTTTCCAATTTATTAAGAAGCCATGCTTTTGTAGGGATTGTAATGTGTTCTGAGTGTCTTGAACTGCTTGATGGGCGGAAGATGACAAAATCAAGATGTCATCAAGATAACACTGGAGTTGTACGGGGATGTCCTGGAAATGAGCAGCTAGCGCTGCAAGAACCTTCATGCAGGTCCTAGGGGCAGAAGCTAATCCGAAAGGAAATGGTGGTTATTATAACAGAATCTCAGAAATTTATAGTGGGAAGGCTGAATAGCAATATGCAGGTATGCCTCTGTCAAGTCTATTGCCGTGAGGACGTCCCCCTTTCTGATGCCAAGTAAGATAGATTGCAGGGTATGCATTTTAAACTTGCGATATACTAAGAAACGGTTGAGACGTTTCAGGTCTAATATCGCTCTCCACCCCCCCGAACTTTTGGGCACAACAAAAAGATGTGAATAGAAACCTCGCCCGCGTTGAGTGGTAGCTACTGCTTGGATGGCTCGTATATCCAGTAGATGTTAGATAGCCGATTCCATGAGATTACGTTTAATTGGGTCTCTGGAGAGAGGGCATGACATGAAAAAATCTGGGGGAGTGGAGTGAAACTCCAGCACAAGGCCAAATCTGATCGTATCTCTGACCCAGGAAACAGAGGTTGAGGAGTCCCATTGGTTGGCGAATAATTTAAGGCATCCGCCAATGGGGGTTGGGTCCCGGGGGTTTCTTGGATGCCGAAAGGACCTGTTTCCTGCTCCCCAAAAGGATCTTTTGGATTGACCACCCCTTCTGCTCCTATCCCCGAAGTCGGACCTCTCTGGTTGCTGCCCTGGTCTGAATGATGCGGGTCTCTGGTATCTGGGTGAAAAGGATCCCTGGTAAAAAGGTCGAAAGGATCCCCTCCGAAAGGACTGGGGGTTCCTATGATCTGACTTCCGAAAAAGGGAAGGAAGAATTTTCTTTTTGTTACGGGTTTCAATTAGTAGCGGATCAAGGGAAGGGCCAAACAGTCTGTCTCTCACAATTGGGGATGAAGCCAGCTTGGATTTGTGTTTGAAGTCAGTTTGTCAATGTTTTAACCATAGCAAGCAACGCGCTGTGACATGTGAAGTAATGGCCCTGGCTGAAACTTGACTGCATGATAAGTTGCGTCAGCTGAAAATTCATCAGCAGCAATAAGTTTAGCAATATCTTGTTGCGCTCTAAGGTTAGAATTAGGGATGTGTTGCTGTAGGAGATGGAGCCATCTGAGAGACGAACGCGTGAAGAAGGAGGCGTCCGTGGCTGCTCTGATGGCCCACGCGTCAGACTGATGGGCTCTGCGTAGGGTAGCTCGGCCTGTTTTTCCTCTGGCTTTAATGCCTCCAGTGCATCACTGGGAATGGAGGAGGACCTTAGTCCCACTATAGGTTCATCTACCTTGGGAGTATTCAATAATTTTGAGAAACCAGGGGCCAGATTGAAATATTTCCTGTCATATCCAGTGCAGGCTGTCTACACCACTGCAGAGGCCCACTGCTTCTGTACCAGGTCCGAAAACATGGGAGGAACTGGGATCACCTCTGCTTCAACTACTGGTTGGTTGAAGATCAGATCCTCTGGTCCGTCTTCCGAAGGAGTTGGTGTGGTGAAAGGGGTCGACTTGTTTAGACGTGCAATATTTTTTGCCTTAAACAAGAAAGATCTGAAAAGCTGTGGGCAGAATAAGCCTGTAAAAACAGGTTGGTCAGGAATAAGACCCTCATCCTCAGACATTCCCCTTTCTAAGGGGTCTGCTTCTGACAGGGGCTCGCTATCATGTATTGATCCCAATTCAATCTCTTCCATTTGATCAATTTGATCCACTTCTTCCTCCTCCGTCGGCCCTTGGAGGGGGGGGTCTCCCCCTGTAAATGTACCTGGGTATGGTGCTGCTCCGACCTGGTCAATAACCTCAGCGATTGGGACTCATGATCGGTGATCACAGGATATTCCCTGGTCATGACTGCGTGTTGAAGCCCTGCTGTGATTCCCTGGTGGATTGCCAGCTCCATCCAGGCTTTCATCCTCTCTGGAACCTCCTCAATAAGACTATTGCCTTGACGAAGAACAGCAGCCATCCAAGTGAATGTGGCTTCAGGAGCCCTTCGCGTGGTCCGTGGCCCGGGCACTTGGGCCTGTTGGCCTTGGGGAGCCAAGCTGCGCCTGGATGAGAGGGAGAGATCCAGGGGAGGAGGAGGGTGGGAAGAGACAGATGGACTGGAGAAGGAGAAGTCCTGTGGTACATTGTGCGCCTCCCAAGTGCGCTTGTCTATCTGCTTTTGTAAAGCTTTATGGCACCTGATAGTGTCCCTTTCTGAGGCTTTAGAAGTCCCCTTAGCCTGCTTAGGTTTGTGTTGAGATTTGGCTTTTGTCTTCAAGGATGAGGTCTGAGAGGTGCTACCGTCTGCCATTTCGATTCAAATTGGAATTACAGTGTGCTTGTTATATAATGCTGTGAAGGCGGTTGGCACGCCCAGGGACCTGATCTGAGTCAAGACTGGTTGCCCTGATAATGGTTTTATTGCCCCCCCCCTTTTTACTATCTAAAATGAGTTGTATCTCAGTAATAATATTTTATTGAAATTAAAATATTATACTGAAGAGAAATTTATTATTATTATTGCTCTTATAAGCACTCATGTGTATGTGTATATATGTGTATGTATGTATGTATGTATGTATACGTGTATGGCATTCAGCTTTGTTTGGGTATTTTCCCACATCATTGTAGTTGTGCTTTTAAAGTTGTAGCAAGGTTTCGGCAGAATCTCTTGCTTGTAAGTTTCGATGTGGTTTCACTATTCACTCAAGTCCCGATAAAAGAGACCCTTGAAATCATCAAAAATAAATACCAACCAGCTAAACACCTCATGGAACTAACAGAACACTGCTTAACCAACACATATTTCATATACAAAGGACAAAGATACAAACAAATTGAAGGCTCCCCTATGGGATCACCACTGTCACCCATCACTGCAAACCTGTTCATGGAAGAATTCGAATCCAGAGCCCTGGCCAATGCCATCCACAAACCCAAACTATGGTTAAGATACATCGATGACACATTTGTGATTTGGCCCCATGGAAAAGAAACCTAAACAATTTCCTAACACACCTAAACAGCACACACCCCAAAATCAAGTTCACCATGGAAACAGAAACAAACAACTACCATTCCTAGATGTACTAATCTACAAAAAAAACAGATGGCACACTAGGACACACCATATACCAGAAGAAAACACAAACCAACCGCTACCTCAATGCCCAATCCCACCACCACCCAGCACAGATAAACTCCATGGCTAAAACACTAATTACTAGAACCAAACGCCTGGTAGACAAGACACACATTAAGACTGAAATATGCACCCTGACTAAAGTACTGACAGCCAACGGCTTCCACAAAAGCAAAATCACCGGCTTGATCCACAAAAACACACTGAGACATAACAGAGACCCAGAAGATGAACAGACCTATGGAACAGCTGTCCTGCCCTACATAAGAGGTACTACAGACAAAATTAGTAAGATACTGCACAGACATCACATCAAGACTGCCTTCAAAACAGACAGAAAAATAGCAGCAATCCTTAGAAACCCCAAAGATAAAATTGACCTGGAAAACCAAAGCATATACAAAGTCCCCTGTGCATCATGCCTGGCCACATACATTGGACAGACCAATAGAAGAATAAGTACCCGCCTGGATGAACACAAAAATGAAGTCAAAAAGCTGGAACACACTTCCTCACTAGTCCAACACATGAAAGCCACAGGTCATAGCATCAACTTAAATGGCACCAAAACCCTAGCCGCTATAGAAAACCCCTGCCACAGAATTATCAGAGAAGCCATACAGATTGAAAAAAGACCTGAAAGCATGAAGAGAAGAGATGACACCACCAGACTGTCAATTATCTGGAAGCCTGCACTCACAAACAAAAAAATATCCACACCACAAGCCAGGCAAACACCTGGGTACAAACAGATCCCCCCCGATACCTCCAGCTCAAACACACCCCAACCAGGCACCCAGATGAAACCTAGCTTCCTAACAAATGATAGCCGTCCATTTACTCAGAGCCAAGCTGCACTAAAAGCCTCCAATACAGGAACATAATGTTGCCAGCCAATCAAGACACAAAAAGAGACACAAAACAGACAGAAAATATTAGAAACACCAATCAAGCAGAACACAGCAAACTCCAAGACCAATAAACGGACCAAGACTCCCAACCAATCAGGATGAAGAAAAAACCATTCTGGCACAGCAGTAGGCTAGCCCCAAATTTAAAACAGAAACGGCCCATGAAAGTCTGACTCACAGATGAACACACTACAGAAGCCTGATGATGGCAGATGAGATTCTGCCGAAACGTTGCTACAACTTTAAAAGCACAACTACAATGACGTGGGAAAATATCCGAACAATGCCATATACATACATACATACATACATACATATATACACACATACATACACACACACACACACACACACACATATACATACATACATACATACACACGTACCCATTGTAATGCCATATACACACACACACACACACACACACACACACACATACACACGTACCCATTGTACTATTCTCTGTTAGGGTAAACAATTTTATGCAAAATACTGAAAGAATAAGTGGTAGAAACAAAATAAAGGTAGGCATAGGCTGCCCAAATTTAAATCTGAAACCACTGTAAAAGTCTGACTCACAGATGAACACTATACAGAAGCCTGATGTTTAGCAGACATTTAAGGGAGCCTGGAATCCAGTTTGACACACAGCTTTGTTCAATAGACAAATTTATCAACAAAAACTATTACTCACATGGATATTCACCCAAGCATAAAAAGAATTTCACTGGTACTATAAAATGATTAAATTTACACAACAGGCACCTGAAAGACATCCCAATAACAGCCGAGTTTGTCTATTCTGAAACTCAACTTTCTAATCTTAGAGAACTCAG
Source organism: Pseudonaja textilis (assembly GCF_900518735.1). The sequence continues at coordinate 6,383,469 of NW_020769346.1, read as the reverse complement.
GGCCTTGGCTGGGCTCATCAAAATTACTGGAATATTTTATTGCTTAGAAAAATTGTTTCTGAGCTGGGATCAAGAAAACAGGCAATTACATGAATGAAGTTCAATTACATAACTTAAGTCCAGCACAATATCACTGAAAAAGAAAAATAAGAAATCCAAGAAGAAATCAACATGGCTGCACAAGGAATTATCTGATAAATTGAAAGACAAAAAGTAAAAAATAAAAATAAAGAGGAATACATAATTACGGCAGAATACCAGCATAAAATCTGAATCTGCACTGAGAATAAAATAAGACCTGAAGAAATGTCAAAAATAATAAAAAATGTTTCTTTCAGCATGTTAAAAACAAGAAAAAAGCCAAAGAAACAAATGGTTCATTAATGGGAAAAGTTAGCAAGGAAGTGATGGGCAGCAGGGAGAAAGCAGAGCTACTTAATTCATTCTCTGCATCTGTCTTCACAGGTAATGAAAAAACAGCCCAATCTACCAAAAGCAGAACCTTAAAAGATTGGCTAGGAAAATAAATTAAAATAGGCAAAAAATGGTAAGACAAATCTGTCCATGTTGGAAGGGTTCAAATCACCAGACCAGATCAGATGGATTATATTCCAAAGTTCTGAAGGAGATGGCAGTCGTGATCTCGGAGCCAACGAACCATCTTTCAAAGATCTTGGAGCACTGGGGAACTACAAGAGGACTGGAAAATAGATCCAAGAAACTATAGACCTGACATCAACACCCAAGAAGATCCTGAAAAAGATAATCAAGCAACAGGTCTGTGAACACCTAGAGGCAAGCAAAGTTATAACTAGAAGCTAACATGGGTTTGCCAAAAACAAATCATGCCAAACAAACCTTATTGTATTATTTGACAAAGTAAATAAATTAGTGGACCAGCAAAATGCTGTGGACATAGTATACTTGGATGTCAATAAGGCATACAGTATCACCAATGATTCATAACTGGCTGACAAACCAAATTCAACATGTAGTCCTCAATGGAACTATATCTACATGGAAAGAAGTATGCAGTGGAATACCCCAAAGTTCTGTCTTAGGCCCAGTACTTTTCAACATCTTCATAATGATTTAGATGAGGGGATAGAAGCGGAACTCATCAAATTAACAGATGACACTAAGCTGGAAAAAATAGCCAATATCTGAGAAGATAAGCTCAAAATCCAAAAAAATCTTGAGTCAACAGATTGGAACACTGGACCCCAATTAACAAAACAAAATTCAGTGGTGAGAATAGTAACGTTTTACATTTAGGCAAGAAAAAGCAAACATACAGGTACAGAATAGGTGGCATCTGGTCCAACAGCAATAACTGAGAGGAATCCAGGAGTTCTAACAGACAACTAATATAAATATAAGATAGCAGTGTGCAGCAGCAATCAAAAAAGGCAATGCAGTCCTAGGCTGAATTAAGAGATAGAATCAAGATTATGTGAAGTGTTAGTACTGCCTTATAATGCTTTAGTAAGATCAGACTTGGAATATTTTATCAAGTTTTGGTCATCACAATATAAAAAAGATGTTGAGACTGTACAAAGTGCAGAGAACAGCAACAAAAATAATTAGGAGGCTGGAAGCGAAACATATGAAAAATGGTTGTAAGCATTGGACATGTTTAAGTCTATAGAAAAGAAGGACTAGGGGTAACATGATAGGAAGTCTTTCAATATTTGAAGGGCTGACACAAAGATGATAGGCTCAACCTATTCTTCAAAGCACCTGAAGGCAGGAAAAGTAGCAAGAGATGGAAACTAATCAAGGAGAACCAATCTAGAACTAAGGAAATTTCCTGTCAGTGTCCAGGAATTAAATACTAGAAGTGTCCAGAAGTTATAAGTGCTCCATCATTGAAGGCTTTTAAGAAGAGATTGGACATCTATTTGTCTGAAATGGTATAGGGCAGGGGTGTCAAATTCGATTTCATTGAGGATCGCATCAGGATTGTGTTTAATCTCAGGGGGCTGGGTGGGCGTGGCTGGTTCGACATCACTTATGTCAAGGGTACCTAGGGTGCCCCAGGTGGGGCTGGGGGGATCCATTGTCTCCAGCAGAGGAAGGCGAGACCAGGGAGAGCGCAAAACCCTTGTCCTCCAGAGGAGCCTTGCCGTCTACTGGTAGCCAAGTGCTAAGGCAGGACTTCCCTTCCTTCTTTTTCCTTCCCTCTTCATTCTCCTTTCTTTCCCTCTTTTCTCCTTTTTCTTTCCTTTCCCTTTCCTGATCTTTCTTAGATACTCAAATGCAAAAGGGGAAACATTTTTCCTTGTATTTTGTTTTTAGTTTGTTTCTCTAGCCATCTGCCAGTGAAAACGTATCTCAGGGTGTGGGGGTGTACTGGCAGAGGCTCCAGGAGGCACTCCAGACCAAAAACGGGACACAGGAAGGCTGCATGTGGCCCTCCCAAATTCCATTTTTCCTGACAGAGGAACTGTGGGCCAGTCCTTCACTGTTTCCAAGGAAGCCTCGTGTGCCAGATTTCTAAGCACCCTGCACACCAGATCCAGCCCCAAGCCTTGAGTTTGACACCCTTGGCATAGGGTCCTCTTCTTGAGGAGGGGATTGGATTGGAAGACCTCCAAGGTCCCTTCCAGATCTGTAATTGTTAAATTCTCCATTCTAAGAACGATGACAGAAAGCTGTTAGGTGGATGGTCACAAAAATCCCACTTCTTCTACTACACTTTATATATAAATCGGCTTCAGTTCATTTTGTGACTGTTCAAAGTTACAATGGCACTGAAAAAAGTGACACGACTGTTTTTTCACACTTAAATTTGTTGAAGCATCCCCAAGGTCACATGAGCAAACTTCAGATGCTTAGCAACTTACTCATATTTATGACATTTGAAGTGTCCCAGGGTCATATGATCCCATTTGTAACCTTCTGACAAACAAAGTAAAAGTGAACGCAAGATTCACCTAAGAAGCATGTTACTAACTGCAGTGATTTACTTAACTGTTGCAAAAAATCATAAAATGGGGAAAACTCACTTAAGAACTGTCTCACTTAGTAACATAAATTTTGGGTTCAATTGTAGTCATAAGTGAAAGCCAAATATGGCTTTTTCAAGCTCGTGCTTCAGTGTGCATATTTTCCAATGATACAAACCAAAGACAGGAAGATCATTTTATTACAATTTATCTGAATATTCAGGCAAAAGGGATTTCTCATTCAAAGAGGAAACCCCAATCTTTATCTTACATCCCTTTTTATAGTTTACATAACAAATCCTTATCACTCATCCCCTCTCACTTTGTCGCTTGTATCTTTACGATTTATATTGACTGTTCCTTAGTATGATTTGCTTGCTTATTGTATCTTATGACTATTATTAAGTGTTGTACCTTATGATTCTTGACTCTTGACAAACATACCTCTTCTTTTATGTACGCTGAGAGCATTTGCATCAAGACAAATTCCTTGTGTGTCCAATCACACTTGGCCAATAAAGAATTCTATTCTATTCTATCTACAAAGAAATCTGAAAGAGGAAAGTTGATTTGATATGATAATAGCATATATCTTTATTAAAATGAGTCTGAAGAGGAATAAATTGTAAGAAGGTAGTTTAGGGTTCACAAAGAGATAAGCCAGACCCCAATTTGTACTAACAACTTTTCTTATCAGGAGCTAGTCTCCAACTTGTTTATCAGTTTAGGAATGTTAAAAGCTAGTAAATCTGAACATAACTTTAAAAAAAAGAATATAAGTCAGATTAAAATACAAAGTAACCTTACAAATTACAAAATGCATGTCATTTGTCTCTCATAAGTCAAGGACTACCTGCATTGGTCCAAAACCACGGCTTCTAGATTTTCTGATGAGAAGAAAAAAAATTTCAAATGAGAAGCTATTCTAGGAATATATACCTTGTTTCACTTCCCAGGTAAGCAACTTTCAAAGTCTATGAACAGTAATAAGAAGGCTAGCAGATCTTAAAGAAAGTAAAATGAAACATGGTTCCTGAGCATTAATAAAGGACCTCAAACAAATTATATTATAAAATAAAATACAAATATATTCTAACAGCCTTATTAGATCAGAAGACTATCAGGTACGACATAGAAATATGTTATAACTATTATTTGTGAGAAAAACTAGTCACCTGTGACATGAATGAAAACAATCAAATCTCAGGTTTCTAAATTTCTTAAAATACAGAAACTATAAAATGCAATACATTCTTGATATATTAAGACCGCTTGATTTTGTCAGGCACAAAACTGAATAAAAATCTGAATTGTTCTCAACTTCACGCAGAAGTCACTTTAATCAAGTGACTTCTGCAATAATTTAGGTACGCAGCAAAAAAAAATCATAATGCAAATGCATGTGAATTGCATTACATGAAATAGTTGTACAAATACCACAAAGCTGTAAAACAATATACACATTTCCCTGGAGCAATTCCCCCTCCCCATTCAATTCAAAGAAACTTACTTCTGAATTGGTATACCTGGGATAGCCCTACTTCCATTGAATTAAACAGGATTTACAAAACAGTTTTAACAATCACTGAGCAAGGGGTAATTCTAGGAGAAAGCCCAGTTATTTTAAGACCTGCTCTTAATGGGACGGGATGTTTATTATCTCCGTTCCCTTCCGACTGTGCCCTTCGCAACCACTGCCCGCATGCCCCAGGGACTGCCCGCGACTTTAAGCAAATCGAACTCAACTCAGCATCCCTTTGGGCGCGCGGCTCGTGTTCTTCCCTCAACACCCTTTTTCTTCACTGCAGGGTTACAAACACGCGGAAACTCTCGGGGACTCTAGGCCGTTAGCTCTTTACTACTGTTTTCAACTTCTGCCCTCCAAAGCTTCGCTTCCCGCTTGTTCGAAAGTCTCCGCTGCTGGTCCTGATTGGCTGTTGAGGCGCACTTTGAACGAGACAGCACATGCGCGATAAAGGCACGTTCTCCGCCTTTGTTACCTAGCCTATAGTATGCGCTACAGAGCATGTCTATAAATTCCTTCCTCTTTTGCTTGTGTTCGCCCAAACTTTTGACCGTTCCAGGTTTCCGTCCTAGCTTGGTTTTATTAAGCTTTGGGTTTTGCTATGTAAAAAAACAATTAGGTGGATGTAGCCGAATGATAATCGTTCGTGTGTCTGCTCAGAGTTGCATTTTTCTCCCCCGTTGGCTTATTAAATGTAGTATTGTAACCGTGCACCTTCTACAACAGATTCAGGACAGATAATCTGAAAAGGGTTTCACGTTATTTTTACGGAAAAAAAAGTTTTACAAAAGTTTTATAAATCGCCGCTCCCCCCTCTTTTTTCAGAATGACTAGAAAAAATATTTTCCCAGTTCCCTCCACACACCGGCCTGCATCAGTCTATTTTAATATTTGTTTCTGAGATTCTGTTGAAGAGCAAACTTGAAAATGAAGTGAGGCAGTCTCAGGTTGCAGACTTCACAAATGTAAGTGAAGGCCACGATCTTTTTAAAGTTGGTGCTTTATCTTAAGTTCATTGTTTGTTATAGAACCACAATAAAGGAATCCGTAGTTTGAAATGCAATCCAAAAGCAGGAAATCTCAGATGAAATATGTTCAGTGGAGTTACAATGGGTTAGGGTTAGGTGTTATCCTTCAAATCACAGGAAAACAGGAGACAACTTTTGTTTTTTTCTATTATTTTCACTAAGGCTTATTTTACTCTGAATTTTTGAAACCACAATAAACCATGCAGTAGCTTGTAAAACCTATTGTACTTTAACACAGTAAAATTATTTTGTTTTGCTTTAAAGTATTTGACACTATTGTTACCATTTACAATACAAATAATTTTTCATGTTTTACAGGCAAATCTTAAGAGCCAAGGCAAAGTATAGTTCCCGATTTTCCATGGCCAAAGGAGCCACACTTCCTGGAAAAGAGCAGTTTCCTGTGATTTTAAGGTGAGAAATACAAAAAATATAGGATATAAAAAGAGAAGGATTTGCTGCTGTGCCATTGAGATAAATTTGCATGTTTTGCAAATAAGTGGCTCAAATTCGTGAAATCGTCATTCTTTCCTCACTTCATGTCTCTCTTGACTCTTTAGATCAGGGGTCGCCAACCTTTTGGACCTCAGGGACCATCAAACTCATAATTTTAAATCCTGGGTACCACTAATATGAATTTTGATTGATGGTGGGTTGCTGACTGTTGGTGGGAAAGAGAGAGAGAGATCTGATCTAATCTCTCCCTCTCTCTCTCTCTCTCTCTCTCTCTCACACACACACACACACACACACACACACAAACAAACACAAACACACAGGCAGGGTTGGGATTCAAATTTCTTAACAACCAGTTCTGTGGGCGTGACCTAATTTGTGGGTGTGGCTTGTGACTGGCTGGGCATAACTTGTATGTAAATATTATAAATATTTATATAGATATTGATTTTTTTTATTAAAAAAAGAGCAACTTTTACCCAAAATCAGGCAGGCAGACTGAGTTGCTCATAGAATCACAGATTCACTTAGAGATCTGCATTTCTGTCATCAGCTATCTGAGTCTGCCACATAAAATTTCTTGCAAGCAAACTCATAAAATTTGCTAGCAAGCAATCCTACAAAATTAACCCACAACACAGCACGTATGTAAATATTGAATTTTTTATTTAAAAAAAGAGCAACTTTTACCAAGCAAACTTTTATCAAGCAAAGCAGGCAGGCAGATTGAGTTGTTCACAGATTCATTTAGAGATCTGTGTTTCTGCCATCGGCTATCTAAGTCTGCACTGCTTCAGTCCTAAGGATTAACTAGAGATTAACTAAAGATCAGCTAGAAAGCAAGAAATCCAATGATTTCCTGCTTTCTAACTAATCTGAATCTCCCGGCACAGCAAAAGAGCTGATGGTCGGAAAAAGGAAAAATAGCAACTTAGCAGGCCAGGTAAGGAGTGAGTGGGCGGGAGTGTTTCCACAGGACATGTGAGTGGCACAGCCTTGTGTTCCCATGCTGCCTGGATTAATTGCTTTGGGGGGGTGCTCTGGGGGTGGCATTTCTATGCGGACCACCAACATTTTCACATGGACCACCAGTGGGCCACGGTCCACCAGTTGGCGACCACTGCTTTAGATGGTTAGAAAAAGGTCAAGAGCTGGATCTGAAAATTTGTCCATAACCTCCTTAGCATGCTTGAAAGAGGTAGCGGTCCTGTTGAAGGGCATTCCCAGAGGTTATATTAAAGAAGATTGTAAAAAAAGTGATGGGAATTCAACTAACCACATCTTTAACTGTGACTATTTTACCTTGGTTCTGTCTTGTATTTTTCCACAGGAAGAAATCTTGCTAAAAAGCAAAGCACTGACAAGAAGGGAGTTAATAAAAGAGACAAAGAATGTGTATTCAAATAAGATATGCCTGTCTATAGCAGCTATAGAGTATGTGGCTCATGTCAGGTAGACTGGTCTGAAAAGATTAACATTGTATCTCTTTGCCTTCCTGTAAATTTCCTCTCTGACCCCCTCCCTTGAATTAGCACAATAAAAGAGGACAGCAAAAAGCCTGGGGAAGCAGAAGAAAGGAGCAGGAGAAGAAGCAGAGAGCCCGGACATTTTCCATCTGTTCCAGGGCAGCCAGGGAATCCCATCTCCCCCAGTCTCAGGGTGCTGCCTCATTTTGAAGATTTCTTGTGTTTTGTGTGTTTTATTTCTTGTGCTTGCTTGGCAATCACTCTTGTGAGAGTCTTGCCTAGCCTCACCCTTGCGAGGGTCCCACTCTATCTCGCCCTTGCGAGGGCTATTTTCTCACCCTTGCGAGGGTTACTTTAAACTTCGTCCTTGCGAGGACTAATTCACCCTTGCGAGGGTCCCACTGTCTCGCCCTTGCGAGGGCTACTTTAAATCTCACCCTTGCGAGGGTTATTCTCTGAGAGGAATTCAGCAATCAACCAGAAGGGCGAAACAACAGACCGGTCGCTCAACGCGACATTTAACCTAAACAGTTTATCTAGATACTTTTTAATCATGGTTTGGCCATGAGCCTGGGATAGAACTGTCATTTGTTCAGTCTTAGGTGGGGAAAGTGTGCTCTTCCTGATCTGAGTTGAATTCTTAGTAGTGTTCGATAACACCCATGATATTCTGAACCACCTACGAAGGTTAGAGATTGAGAAAACTGTTCTAAAATCTCAAGTCTTCCTAAGGAAGCAGCAATGATCAGAAATGGTGGACAGAGATTGGCCTGCTAGGATTCATATGTGAGCTACCAGACAGTTTGGTCATCACAACCTGGAAGAAAAGATCTGTCAGTTTGATGTGATCATTATTTATTTATTTATTTAATTTATATTGCTGCCTATTCACCCATGGCAACTCAAGGCGGCTTACAGAATGTAAACCACATTTTTTAAAAAAACAATGAAACTAACAAACAAAATCAAATAAAATAATACAGTACAATAGAACAAAATCTGGAAAAAAAAAATCACCCCCCAACTCCCACCCCCTGCCCCCGTGACAGCAGATTACACAAGCCATTTGATGGGCTCCATCCCGCATTGGATTTCGCTGGCTCGCTGGCAGAACCAGGTCTTCAATGCCTTCTGGAAGAGTATTAGAGAGGGGGGGCATTCTAATCTGGGGGAATGATATTCCAGATAGAGGGAGCCACCATGGAAAAAATTATTATTAATCATGGCAAAAATTATTGTAAAATTGGGCACAACTCACTTAACAACCATTTTACCTAACCATGGAAATTTTGGTCCCAATTGTGGTCATTAGTTGAGGCTTATCTATATGATAAAACAGATTTTTCATCCTATTGATTCATTTATATTAATTTATCAATTCCAAAAGGAGTACTTTCCTAAATATTCCATTTACTGTTGATTATTTGATCAAAACAACTCTTCAGAAAGTAATTAAAATGATACTCTTCAACTTGAAATTCCATGTTTCTTCTAGGTTTAGTGAAGAAATGATATTTATTTTATCTGAAATGGGCTAATTCAAGCATGCTGGTTTGCTCTCACTTTACCGGACGGCAGTTTTTTAAAAGATCACTTGGTGGAGCTAGATTATTCTCTAAGTGAAAGGTCTGGGAGCAAAGCACACTGCCTGAAATCTTTGTGAGAAGGATTTTACTGAAAATTACAAATAAAATATTCAGAAACAATTTAGTGATAACGACTTTTCCTTGGGATGGTTCAGGAAGGCCAATATAAAGGCAGTGCTGCAGCTTGCCATTAGCCCATTGCTCTGGTTCTTCAAAACTGAAAAAAGAAAAAAATAGCTCAATTCACCAGCCATGGATCAAAGAGACTTTCAGTTCTATGCTATATGTGAGGTATTTTGTTTTATTGCAGTTGCATAATGTTTATTTTTGGAGAAAGTCTCTCAGTTAAAAGATAGCGTATGCATAGTAAAAAAAGTGTAAAATACTTAGAATGGAGAATGTACTGGTTATTAGTCATTTTTTCTTACTCACATGCATACTAGTTAGGTGAAACTTTTCCACTTCACTGGTAAAACCGATATAGAATCTGTCAATATATTCATTATTGCAAGACTTCCAGATAGCCGAGACTTACTGTCTAACAACGCATTATACGATTATACTCTAATTTCTGTGTGGTTTATGCTAGACATGAAATTGGAACCAGGGTGTCTCAACCAACTGGATGACTTACCAGATCTACTTCAGCAGCAATGGTTGTAGCATACAGGTTGCTGTGTTCAAAGAATGACGGCGGTCCTCACTCCGGTCTGCCGCCTGCATGGGAACTCCCATTGGCTGATGCCACTTGACAGCCGGCTATAAAAGGAGCTGTCAAACTGCATCAGCTGTTGTCACCAGCTGACTGCCAGTTAGCCTCGGCAGCCACGGCAACCCTTTATTCGCTTGAATAAAGCCTGTAAAAAGTCACGCCTGTGTCCGTCTCAGTCTCTAACGCCGCTCCACAACACTGGCGACGAGTATGGGATCCGATAAGAGACAACCAGGCAAAGACAGCTGAGCACAGTCACTGTCAAAAAGAGCCGAAGCCGCTGAGAGCTGAATAACGTCACTGCCGCTGATGCTCTCCACGAGCGCGAAGTTCAAAAACTCCCCAGCTGAGGAGTCAGATGCCGCCTGACAGGCGCAGCCGCAAGCGCTTTTCTAAAAGCGCAAATTTAAAGCTCCCACAGCTGAGGAGACCGACGCTGCCGCCTCAAGATGGGTTCAAACCCGACATTTCCTCCATTCCAGCCAACGGGTGAAACGTGGGAGTTGTATATAAACCAGTTCGACTGCTTCCTAAACGCAATTGACCTGACAGAAGCCCGACCGATCTGAGGAAAAGATCCTATTTTCTGAGCTTCTGTGGAGCTGCTGTTTTTGACACAGCCTCCACACTAGTATCCCCACACTCTGTAAAGGCTAGGAGACTGGCTTTTAGAAGGAGAGTTCAGGCTGAGGGGGAAACCATTCGTCAGTATATGGCAGCCTTAAGATCAGCTGCCATACACTGTGGTTTTAGAGATTACTTGGAAGACATGCTGCTTGACCAAATTGTAGGAGGGGTTAGAGACCTAAAGCTACAAAGGCGTTTACTAGCAAAAAAGGACTTAACCCTAGCCTTAGCCATAGAAGAAGCTCAGGCTACTGAGCTGTCTGAGCTATCAGCAGCTGAGATTCAGGGGAACCCCATAAAGCAAGGAAGCTCTACCATTCATTTTGATGAGGTTTCCCTAGAGGAGGAACTGCTTGATGTAAACCGTCTCAGGCAACCAAGACCCCCTCCAGAGATGCCAAGGAAAAACACCAACCCAACAACCAGACAGCAACCCAATTGTCTGAGCTGTGGGGGGGCACATCTCAGGTCAACATGCAGATTCAGAAATGTCATCTGCCTAAACTGCCAGAAAAAAGGCCACATAGTTAGGGTTTGCCAAGCTGAAAAAACCTTCCCTCAAAGACCTCAAGCCACTTCCTCCTTCCAAAGGCAAGTTGAAGATTGCTACACCTGTTACTACTCAGACAATACCACCCCTGGGTCTAACAAAATAAGTATTTTTGTCTTTTTAGAAGGTAAGCCCTGCCGGATGGAGGTAGACACTGGGTCAGCCCTCTCCATCATCTCGTGGGCCACCCTGAAGAAGCTGCTCCTTACACTGTCCAAGAAGAAGCTGCTCAACTGCCACCTGACTCTCCGAGACTATCAGGGAAAGACCATCCCAGTCCTGGGGAAAGGCAAGTTCCTAATTCAATTCCAGAACTTTAGAGGCCACTTGCCTCTAGTGGTTGTAGATGGTGCCCTTCCCAGCTTGCTTGGGCTAGATTGGTTCCCTGCCCTTGGCCTTAGTGTAACTGGAATTCACTCTGTAGTGAATACCGAAGTAGACACCCTATTTAGGGACTATGCTGATGTTTTTAGTAATGAGCTGGGATGTTACTCTGGTACCCCCATCTCATTTGATGTAGACCCACAAGCCACCCCCATTCGTTTAAAACCCCGCAGAGTCCCTTTTGCCATTCGCCCTAAATTGGATGCAGAATTAGATAAGCTAATTAATCAAGGGGTATTAGAGCAAGTAGATTTCGCAAAATGGGAGACACCCATAGTCACCCCCCTTAAAAAAGATGGCAGCGTGCGAATCTGCGCAGACTATAAAACATCCCTCAATCGTTTCCTCCAAATTAGTGCATACCCAGTCCCCGTAATCCAACACCTGCTGCACTCCTTTGAGCCAGGTACAATTTTCGCAAAGCTAGATATGTCTCAAGCATATCAGCAGTTTCCTCTAGACAAACATATTGCTGATCTGCAAACAATAGTTACCCACAGGGGCGCTTTTAGGTGTAAGCGTTTACAATTTGGAGTTAGTGTGGCCCCTGGTATCTTCCAGTCCCTTATGGAGAGGATTCTCCAAGGACTCCCTGGTGTAGTCCCATACTTTGATGACACTTTGGTCTCTGCCACCAACAAAACACAATTATTACTTAGGGTTAGGTCAGTTATTGACCGTTTTAGGCAACACGGGTTAAAACTCAAAAAAGACAAGTGCACCATTGCCACTAAGCAAGTGGACTTCCTAGGTTATCGAATTGACGCCTCTGGAATACATCCTATAGAATCAAAAGTCAGGGCCATCCATGAGGCACCCACCCTCCAACAAAACGGAACTACAAGCCTTTTTAGGTCTCCTGAATTTCTATGCAGCTTTCCTTCCGCACAAGGCTTCTATAGCTGAACCTTTACATAAACTTTTAGATAAGAAAGCTCCTTGGCACTGGGGACAGAGAGAAGCCAATGCTTTCCAAGCAGTCAAATCCCTGCTAACTTCAAATGCAGTACTAATTCAATTTAACCAACAGCTTCCCCTGGTTTTAGCTGCAGACGCTTCCCCCTTTGGTGTGGGGGCAGTACTCAGCCATAGGCTACCAAATGGCTCTGAAGCCCCAATTGCCTTCTTCTCAAGAACATTTTCTGCAGCAGAAAGGAACTATAGTCAAATTGATAAGGAAGCCTTAGCAGCAGTTGCTGCTGTCAAAAAATTCCATGAATTCCTTTATGGTCATTACTTTGAGCTTATAACAGATCACAAACCGCTTTTAGGCCTTTTAGCAGGAGACAAGCAAACCCCACAGGTACTATCCCCGCGGATGACCAGGTGGACCCTGTTCCTAGCCGCCTGCTCATATAAGCTGGTACATCGCCCAGGAAAGAACCTGTGCCATGCAGATGCCCTTAGCAGATGCCCTCTACCAACACCAGTAGAAGACCCCGCGCCCATCCATGTCATTTTTGATTGCAACGAACTCAACCTGCCCATCTCAGCTGAGGATATTGCTGCCCACTCCAGAAGGGACAAGGTAATCTCCCAGGTCCTGGACTGGGTGGGGAGGGGGTGGCCTGAAATTCAGTACACCCCTGATTTCATGCCATTCAAGACCCGCAGGCAAGAGTTATCTTCACTACAGGGCTGCTTACTATGGGGGACAAGAGTAGTCAACCCCACTACACTACAAGAGCCAATTTTAAAAGCCCTACACGAAGGCCACCCTGGCATTGTGAGGATGAAGGCTCTGGCCCGCAGCTACGTATGGTGGCCAGGCTTGGATGCCCGAATCTCCAGCTGGGTAAGCATGTGCCAGCCCTGCCAGGCAACTAGATCAGCACCACCAGCAGCTGCCCCAACTCAATGGGAGGATGCTGGGGCCCCTTGGTCCCGGCTGCATATTGACCTGGCTGGCCCAGTGCATGGGTGGACCTTTTTAGTCATAGTAGACTCGTTCTCTAAATGGATTGATGTGGCCTTGCTTCCCTCCACAACTACGCTGGCTGTCACGAGAGCCCTGACTAGACTGTTCGTCACGCAAGGCCTCCCTGACACTTTGATATCAGTTCACCTCTTATGAGTTTGGGGTTTTTGCAGCCAACCTGGGCATCAGGCACACCCTCACAGCCCCTTTTCACCCTGCAAGCAATGGGATGGCTGAGAGGGCTGTTAGGTCTGTAAAAGAAGCCTTGGCCAGGTTTGGCCAGGCAGATTGGCACTCCAAACTATCCAGTTATTTGCTCACCCAGCATTCCACTCCATTCACCACCAACAACAAGTTCCCTGTAGAACTATTGATGGGCAGACGCCTTAGGACCACCCATTATGCCCCTGGCACCCCTCTAGACTCTGACAGCCATGCCAGGGAATTCACCCTGCAAGACCTGGTTTTTGCCAGGAACTATGCACGGCACCCACTATGGATGCCAGGGCGAATAGTTTCAGTTACAGGACCCAAGTCCTATGGGATCCTCTTGGAAGATGGTCGAGTATGGCGTCAGCACGTCGACCAGTTAAGGAGGCATTGGAAAAGAGCTGCCGTTGACTCCCAGGGACTGCCAGACACACCGGTCTACCAGCCGCCTGAAGCCTACCCGCCAGAGGTCCCGGTCTACCAGCTGCCTGCAGAAGCCTATCCGCCGAGCGAACTGGTCTACCCAGCGGCCACAAACGGTTCCCCGCCAGACGACCTGGTCTACCCGCTGAACCCCAAGCCATTCCCGCAGCGAGCCAATCGGAGGGACCTACCTGGACAGCAGCCGGTCACTCGGGAGAGGACTTCAGAGGGCCAATGACGAGCTCCAAGCGACGCCCTGGAAGCGAGGGACTCCTTGCAAGCAAGCGAGTCCCTAGGACTACAGCGATCTGGCCGTGAGCGAAGACGGCCTACCCGGCTGCACGACTACGCATGCTCCTGGCCAGGGGAAAGGAGTGCTGTGTTCAAAGACTGATGGCGGTCCTCACTCCGGTCCGCCGCCTGCGCGGGAGTGCCAACCACTCCCATTGGCTGATGCCGTTTGACAGCCGGCTATAAAAGGAGCTGTCAAACGGCATCAGCTGTTGCCGCCAGCTGACTGGCAGTTAGCCTCGGCAGCCGCGGCAACCCTTTATTCACTTGAATAAAGCCTGTAAAAAGTCAAGCCTGTGTCCGTCTCAGTCTCTATCGCCGCTCCACAACACAGGTCATGCAATTTTCCATTGAGATATACCAGTTTTCATGGCAGGAGTTATTCCCATGTGGTTTGTGGGAGTGGGACTGTGTGTGTCTGTGTCTGTGTGTGTGTATGATGAGCAAATGGCAATGACTCTTGCCCCAAAGTTGTGGACTTATATACTTATATTAGACATCTGGATGCAAATATTTGGCTTATCATTTTGGCATCATTAGAGTTTATGCCAATGCTGCTGTTACCTTTAATGTGTGAAGTTGATTGTTACATTGGGAAGGAAAAATACAATTTCATAGCCTGAATCCATTTCAAGTATTGACTGATAAGTTTAATAGATGGACAGAATTTAAGGGGTTATTGTGGGACTTTTTCCTCCTGATTTGTTCTACCTGTCCGCTCCAGCAGGCTAATTATGCTTAGGGTCTCCTTAGCTATGGAATGCCAGTTGGCTGAGAAAGCATGCATTTTCTGCTGTAGTTGTTACTGTATGAAGCATTCTTCCTCTGGAGATGGCCCTGATACTACCGTCTGTCTGTCTGTGTTTCTCTGTGTCTGTCTGTCTATCTGTCTGTCTGTCTCTCTCTCTCTCTCTCTCTCTCTCATTTTTATGCCACTCATCTCCCTATACTGCTAGATTTGCATAAAAATTTGTGTTAAAATTTGTGGAGTGTTATTTTCCTAGCTGATGAGCACTTTGATTTTTATATTTAGGTTTGAAATTATTTTTACAATTTTTGTTTTTATTTTTATTTAATATAAAAGCCACCTAGAATCCCTTGTTGAGATGAGGGGTTATACCAGCTGATTTTCAAATAAGTGCAAAATATCTTTGATGGGGATGACATAAACATCTTCTAAAATAAAGTAAGCTATATTCTTTACAATGGAGGAATGGACAGATTTCAGCAGCTGAGACTCTGCTTTTTTAAACTCTTATTTTGGCAGTGAAGGATCTGGTGAACCGGGTGGTAGCAATGGCAATGCTAGAGTAAGAAGGGAAATAAGTGTATTTCATTTTTGAAATATAAAAAATAACTCCTGTTATTTTGTCCATAGTTCATATTATTTACCCTTCATTTCTGAATTTTTTGTTACATTTGTTCTTGTTTCTCCTTGTTTGATGTCACCTGAACTGGGACCACCTACATGACAAACAGATATGATTCTTGTCAGCTAGAATACATTAAAAATGAATGGTAGTTGAAAAAAGAAAAGTTGCTATTGGAAAAATGTTTCTCCTACCTTTTGTACTTGATCAGTCTGAATTTTTTTAAAAAAAAGGCTTGGATTAATAATAACATTCTGATTGGAGGATTTACATGTCCTCATTTCATGATATTTTAAGTGACTTATGAGCTTAAGAAGTCAAATTGTTCCTTTCCTGTTTTGGCTCTTGCTTCAGCTTTTGCCATATACAAATCTTACCTATTCTTGAAGTCTCCATCTAGTTTAAAATGAAGATACAGTTAATCAGTCAGTAAATTCCTAGTCTCTGTAAATTCATTCAGCTCCAGATATAGGTCAATTGCATTTGGCACTTGGGTAGTTTGCAGAACATCTATGCATGCACAAATTAATCAAATCTAAGGTATTTTGAAAAGGTTTGTGCTACAAAGCTTTGAATACACTGTTATAACCCCAAGTGAAGCTTCTTGAACTTATATTGCAAAAAAGTTTATTCAATATTGTAGGTGTTATTTCTAATAGAAAGTTGTAAGTATTGAGTGATAAAAAAATGCTAGTGCAATGAAAATTCTAATATTGTACACACCTCAGGTAAATGTAACGTACCTTTTCACCAAATAATTTAAGATCCATTGTCTCACTTTGCTCATTTAGTTTCTACAACAAACCTGGGAGATAATTTAGACTGAGTGCTAATGATTGGCCTATTGAATTGGCAGATTAAATTATTTAAGTGGCTCATTACTTCTGTAACAAGTATCTCAGCCAGTGGTGGGATTCAGTTTTTTTACTACTGGTTCTGTGGGCATGGCTTGGTGGGCATGGTTATGTGGTCATGTGACTGGATGGGTGTGGCTACGTGGTTAAAAAAATAAAATAACCAAGAATATATAATGTCTCCTGCTGGAGCAGGGGGTTGGACTAGATGACCTCTGAAGTCCTTCCAGCTCTGGATTGTTGTGCTGTTTCAAAGCATCCTCTGAAGCTGCATCTAGTGCCAGGGTTTATGGTCCTTCCTTCTTCTCCTTTTTGTTTCTCCCTCCCTCCCTCCCTCCGTCCATCCATCCATCCATCTCATTCACTTTCCTTCCCCTTCCTTTCTTTCTCCCTTTCTCCCTTCCCTCCTTCTTTCCTTCTTTCTCTCCTCCCTCCCTCTTTCTTTCTTTCCTTCTCTCTCTCTCCCCTTCCTCCCTCTTTCTTTTTCTTTCTCCCTCCCTTTCTCCCTTCCCTCTTTCTTTCTCCCTTCACTCCCTCCCTATTTTTTTCTTTTTCTTTCTTTATCCCTTCCCTCCCTCCCTCCCTCCCTCCAGTGATAGAATTTTGAATCCAGTGATGGGATTCAAAAAATTTTACTACCAGTTCTGGGCATGGCTTGGTCAGCGTGGCATGGAGATGTAGCAGGGGAAGGATACTGCAAAATCCCATTCCCTCCCTACTCCACTAACCTGCTTTCCAGCTCCATTGTCCTGTGCAGAGCAACAAAAGAAGAGCCAGCCAATCATCTGGGACTCGGGAAGCAGGGAATAGATGGGGGCAAGACCAGTCAGAGGTGGTATTGCCAGTTCTCCGAACTACTCAAAATTTCTGCTACCAGTTCTCCAGAACTGGCCAGAACCTGCTGAATACTACCTCTGCTCTTTCTTTCTTTCTTTCTTTCTTTCTTTCTTTCTTTCTTTCTTTCT